>VWZO01008118.1:630073-675308 GCA_013396975.1 Bucco capensis
GGGGGCAAGAGATAGAGAGAGAGAGAGAGGGGCAAGGGGCTACAGAGGCTGCCTGATCAGCCCCAGCCTCCCAAAGCTCACTCCAGACCCCCCCACTGATAGATGGCTGCAGCTATCACAGCTACATCATCTCCACAGGGGAAGGTTCCTGCCCTGCAGGGCTTCCTGAGGACAACCAGCACAAGTCCCAGCACTGGCAGGTGAAAAAGACTGAAGTGGAAGGGTGAGATGTAGGAGCTCACAGCTTCACAGGTGAATTACAGCCTGCAGTGCCCATTGAATGCTGTCCAGAGGACAGGAAGCCTAACAGAGAAGGGCAACAAGGCAAGAGAGCACCAGAAAATAAAGCCATAAATTAGTATTGTCCAAGCCCTAAACCAGCAGCCAGCCAAAAATGAGAGCACAGGGAGAAAAAGGCAGCTCGCCATCCACATCAAAGCTTCCCAAAGATCACTTTGCTGCTCCTGTCAATATTTAGGGGGAGGTCTTCTCCCTAAACAAGACTCAACTCAAAAGCTGAATTCAAACCCAGGCCAGGTCTGGGCTCAGAACCTTTGACTCAATGTTTTCTGTCCCATGGGAACAGAAAATACCTCATAAATCAGCTAATTTGCTAAGCCAAATCCTTCCAAGCATCTCCTGGAGGGAAGCACAACCATCTACTGTTGCTCTAATTTGTCTTTAATTACAGAAGTTACAGCAGGGCTGGGAGTGCTTTTCCTAGCTGGGGCCTGAAGAGAAGCTTTGTAAACTCAACTCTCCTGAGCCCTCTTTATTAAAAGGTTGTTTCCCCCTGCACCACTGGTAAAGATTGATCTTGGTGTGGAAGAGAGTATTCTGCTAGTAGATTGAAGAGGTCTTCTCCAGTTGAGGGCATCTAATAGCCAAAGACAGAAGGGAAGAAGAGGTGAGACAGTTCTGCTAATCCACACCAGGAAGAAAGAAAGAGATTTAAATCAAGGCAGACTGGCAGCAGCTTTAATTCTGCAGCATCCATTTGGTGCTGTGCTCGTGAGCCTGAGTGCTCAGCTCCTCAGTGCTCTGCAGGGAGCAATGTCAGGGTGGGCAGATGGAAGAGACAGGAGGGAATAAAAACTCCTACAAGGCACTGCTCTGAATGGGATGTGACCCAGCAGCAATCCAAGATGCCACATGTGACAACAGTGCTTGACTTCAGTCAAGGTCTATCTCAAACAAGAGGGATCTGAGTGCTGAAGCTCATAAGTCTTCAGGCTTGCACAGGGCTAAGTTAATCAACAGCTTCTCTGAGGCACACAAAGAACAACTCAGCCTTGAGCTCTCCATGCTACATACCTCAGCTTCCTCCCCAAAGCCTAGGGAAGGAGCCTCACCCTTTGCCTGTCTCACCTGCTTAGGCACAAAAGGACAAAGCCAGCATCAGCTTGCTCCTGCCCACCAACTGGACAAGAGTATCTCTGCCCACTTGCTCCAGGCAGACCCCAGAGAGATGCTAGCAGTGTCATTTTTAATCCAGCTCAAAGCAATTTGAGGTACCTGCCCAGTGATGCTCTGGAGAGCAGCAGAAGCAAGGAGGAAGCAGCCTTTTGCCAGCCTTGGCTGCACAGTGATGTCCATCAGCAGCACCATCCTGTGCAGTGCTGCAGGAGATCTTTGGGCTGTGACTGCAGACAGGTGTCTGCTTCCCAGCTCATCCCTCCCTTGGCAGTCCCAGCAAAACAGTGGGAGCTGCAAGGAATGGAAGAAAGCATGGGTGGACTGAAAGACAGGGAGTTCAGGAGGACTGGAGCTAGCCTGGGCCACCAATGTGCACTTAAACAACAGTGAAGCCCAAAAAACATCCCACATGGCAAACACTCCACATCTCTTGGCTATCTATCCCTCACCTCTACCAGAGAGCTGCCCTACTAGCTGAATCCTATCAGGTTCTTCTCCCCACCCGCTTCCTGGGCACAGAGCAGACAACCAACCTTTTCCCCTGGCCCAGCTGAAGGATCTGCTGCTCCCAATGCTCTCCACCTCTGCCACAGCTGCTTCACTCTGCCAAGGCTGTGGAGACAGCTCACTGGATTTGCTGCTGCTGCTGCTGCTCCTCAAAGGTGTGATGGACTTGGGCAGCCCTTTGTAGAACCAGGCACCAGACCTCTTCCAAACCTGACAGAGACAGAGACACAAGACCTTAAGCAAGGGAGCACAGCTAGCACTGAACAAGCTCTCCCTCAGCGACTGCTTCTGAGCTACCTTGACTCCCCTCAAACATGGGCAGGCTCAACCCTTCCAGCTCCCAGAGCCCAATAGCTCCTCTGCACCCTGCAACTAGCACAGCATCCCAAATTCCTCTTTGCACCCTGCCAGCCTGACTTCACCTCTGTCCTTCTTCCGCCACTTGACAAAATGAGTGAGCAACAGGCACAGGCTGAAGGAAGAGCAGAAGATGATCATGCTAATCACAGAGCTTCAAGATATTTCTCTGATGCTGTGCTTGGCTCAAACACACATTCCCAGCCTTATCACAAGGCTATCAGGATGAAGTTCCCTGGCTGCACTAAGCAGCAGGCAGTCCAGATTCCACAATCTATTGCTTTCCCATTGGGAAATGCACACAAAAAAAGGAAAAGCTTCCTGGAGAGAGCAGAGAGGTGCCCATGGATGGCAATAGCCTCAAGCACATGCTCTGCTTAGAGCAAAACCAGGCTTGTCCTGGCTGGAGAGACAGCAAATCCTGACCCATGTCTCTCCTCCTGGACCAGGTCCCTAAGCCTGGGTCACTTTGCTTCTAAGAGAGTCAAAGAGCAGCAGCTGGGGAATGGAAATGGCAAGAGCAGGACAGCAGAAATGCTGCCTCCTGCCCTACTGAGTGGCCCAACCTCAGTGTCCACCCCTCAGGGGAATCCTGGCTGAGCCAGATGATTTCAGGAGTGTGCTTGAAAAGCCCAGAAGAGAAGAAGCACACTCCAGTAACCTGAGCCTGCAGCTGGGAATGGACTGTGGGCACTCACCTCTAATACCTCCTGCAAGAATACCCTCTACTCCCCACTTGAGTTTTAATGCAGCCTGTGATGAAGGAGCTCTATTAAGTATATTTAATATAAAGCCTGCTGTGAGCCAGAGGAAGGGGAAAAGGATGGCAGCTCAGACAAGGAGAAATGGCTTAAAAAAAACCAAACCAAACAAACCTCAACCCTAATTCTTTTATGCCTTCCAGCAGTCTAATAACCAGCTAATGAGATAGTCAGGGCAAAAATAAGCTAATATAGTGGGGAAAAAATCATTTTCTACTTCATGCAGGGAGGTAGGAGCCTTGCATCTCTGCAGGCAGTGAAAGAGATCATCAGTGTTCCTAGTCCACATTCCCTAAGGATTTTGCACACAGTATCACCACGACTGCAATGGGAGCAAGTGCAGATCTCCCTAATTACAGCAACACCTTTGCAATTTGCATGTAGGGATTCATCAAAGCAGAAGGCAGTGACAACACCTGGCACTTAGAAGAGATTCTTCTGCAGGCACAGAAAGCAGGACACCACTGCACTGATGGGAAGAGGCTGCTCAGCAGGTTGCCTGGTTCCTAGTGCAGAGCCATTAAGAGAGAGAGCTAAAATCTCTGTGTTTGGAATCTTGGAAGCCAAGTGGAGGTTATCTGAATTCACAAGAGAAGCTGGTAGGATGCTTTTGAAAAGAAGAGCACCCAGCAGAAGACAGCACAGCATCACTGTGACATCAGTCCCTCGAAGAGTGCAAGAGAGATGCTCATGTGCACCACGGCAGGCTCTAGAAACCAGGAGGTGAGAGCACCCAGCAATTACATCAACATTTTCCTGCTGGGTAGCAGCCCAGCAGGATGGTGAGCCTGCTCCAAGTGAAAAAGCTTAGGAAGCCAATTCCCCAAAGGAAAGAAGCCAGCTCCCCAAAGGAGAGAAGCCTGCAAGTTCTTCTTCTACAGAGGGAGCCTTGGCAGGCAAGCCACTTTCCCAGCTCCTTCACCAGCATGCAAACAGCCAAAAGAATGACCCAGGCAGCCAAGGCACAAGCTGGCACAGCTCCTTGTGCCCCCTTTGCTAGCACATAGGGACTGTGCAGCATTTGGTACAACTTGTACAAGCTCACACGTCAGCGTGGAGCTGGAGGAACATGCTCTGCTCTCCTCACAACAGCAAGGGCTGGGGAAATACAATGTGTTGTACCAGATGTCTCAGGTAAACACAGGATGCAGGAGGTGCAGGTTGGGCAAACTTTGGTCTCCCTTGTCTCAGGAAGACCCTAGGAGCAGATGCACACACAGGAGACAGCAGGCAAGAACAGAGACTGCTGCGTATCACCTCCTGGGCTTGAGGAGGTTGTGCTCCTAGAGTGAGGCATGGGGATGGATGGACATGTAGCTTGCAGGGAGAAAGCAACCCTGTCTGACAGTCATTCTCTGAACAGGCCTTGCAACATCTGTAATTTAATTTGAAGCACTGAAGAGACCTATTATCTCCAGGCGAGCTCCAATTTCGGCACACCATAAAACCAATCAGACACAGCAAGCCTGCTAGAAGCAAAGGCTGCTCACCCCCAGCTTGCTCACTCCCCCAAAGCCACACCAGTTCTAGAAAGAGGGAAGGATGTAATATCCCCAGCTCTGATGCAGTAACACCAGTATAAAATGGATTCTATGCATATATATCCCCCTTGAAACTGGTGCTTCTCAGACAGTTTGGTCTCCTGATGGCAGGACTGAAATTGTTTGGAGATCAGCTCAGGAGTAGCTGCTGCAAGATGCTCTTCCCCACCTCAGGTTAGCAGTGTGCCTCATCCAGAAAGGACCAGGGCTCACATCCTGCTCTGTAGATGGGCACACAGGTTTCTCTTAGCATCCATGCATCAAAACAAGTCAATGCTGCTGACTGCTATTGATGGCAGTGCCATTGATTGCAGAGAGGAGCCCTGCAGCAAAGGCCTTGCTTGATGTCTAATTAATACATCTCTAAACACTGCTTCAGGAATAAAAGTCTTGTTTATTAGCAAGAGTTTGCACTTTCCAAGGAGAAAGTTTTGCTCCTACCAGTACTGGTGAAACCCAGCCCCCAGAGCAGCCCCAGTTTGGATAGAGCTGGAATTTCATCAGCCAACCCTTGCCAGGCTCTTCCAACAAGCCAATTTTAAGCAACATTGACAATCCCTTGCTCTGAGTGCTTAACAGAGGGGAGTCAAGATCTCTACCTGCATTATCCTTGGACAGGATGGGGTGACCCACTGTGCTCAAACTGACCCAGCAAAACACAACCAAATCCCACACTCAATACTGACTTCCTTCAACCTCATGTCCTCCTGCCTCCCCTGGCACCTGAACTAGCCTGAAGCAAAGTGGGGGAGGACACGAGGGAGAAGAGCTACTTTAGCAACAGGCTCCTGCTTTTATTACTTCAATTTAATGGCCATGGCCATGACAAGTCCACAGAGCTCAATGCCTTTTATAACCCTGATAATACTCCTATTAAAGTTGCATCAAGTCATCATTAGAGCTACAGGATGAGACAGTCAGAAGCAGATGCTTATTTTTATCTGGCACATTCAAGTGCAGCCTCTAAATGGGACCTAACAGAGAATCACTGGGTCCTGGTGAAACGCATGTTCCTGCTCAAACTTCTCCCCACTCCTTCTCCTTCTCTGAAGCTAGAACAAGCTCCTAAAGAGAGAAAACATTAGGACTTGCTGACAAAGGAATGGCATCACACCTGAAGGGATCCTAACAGACACTTGCAACCCTGCCAGAGTTCACTTCACCAAGCCACAATCCCCTCAACAGAGGTGTTTAGAAGGGATCTTTGCTGCAAAACGACATTTTGCTCTACCACCAACTGCTTGCCAGGCATTAGCTGCTCTCATTCTACATCCTCTTCCCTTTACCCAGCAGCCTAGGTTGGGCTGGGATGAGAGGTAAATAGCTACCTTTAGACATTAACCTTACGAGCTCAACCCTCCAGCAGCTAAAAGGCAGAGGAGAGCAGGTTCTCCTGGGAAGAGAAAGGCACCTGAAGATGCCATCACCCTGAGGCAAGCACGTAGCACCTGCCCTCACGCTGTCCCAGCTCCCCACCAGGCCTCTGGCAGGAAGGAAGAGCAGGAACTCTCTTCAGCTTCCTTATTTTGCATTCAGCTCCTCTTCCATAACACTGAGACTTCCAATTACATTGTTTGCAGCAATCTGCTGTTGACTCCCACATCCAGCACTTGAAGCTGGAGAGAAATGAAGAGAGGCAGAGAGATTGCAAGGCGCAGCTCAGCTTCCGCAAGAGCCAAAAATCTAGGGCACCTCTGACCCCAACATTTCTCAGGCTGCAATGGCTTGCCAGCCTCCAACAATTTATCATTCCCCTCTCAATCAGCTGTCTTTTCTCTTTTTTTTTTTGTTTTTCCTCTTTTTTTTTTCCCTTTGGCTCTATTCTAAAGAACACTATTTTGAGTCTAACCACTCGCTACCAACCTCTCCCTAAAATTATCCAGCAGGCTATTGATGAGCCCTTGGAATTGCAAACAGGTGCACATCACTTTGATTCCACCCAGAGTCACCCAAAAAAACCCAGCACTCCCTCTCCATCAGAATGGTTTTCTGCCAAAAAACTAGCATCATGCCAGGCAGTAATAACTCTGGGCTAAGCTGGTTTGTAATGGTCCAAAATGCTCTGAATGGAAAGGGATGCCCAAAAGGAAGAGGAGACAACTCTGCTCCTCCAGTGCTGTAAACCTTCCTCTGCATGGTTTATTGTGATAAAGCAAGAAATGCAGCCAGCCATGAAAATGCTGTTTAGTGAGGGAGAAGAAAAGGAAGGCAAAGTGAAGCAGAGGGGGGCAGAGGAAAACTTGGAGCAGGTGCCTGAGAGCTGACACTTGCTATCATAGCCAATGGGGCTGATAAAAAGCTATCTCCCTCCTACCTTCCCTTACTGTTTAGCACTACAGTTTGGGATGTGTCAATTCACATGTAAATGTGCACCAAGAGGGATTTTAATTACCATGATAGCATCACTAATTATGGATGGGGAAAAAATATTTTATATATATATATATAAAAGTGGTAACTCAGGAATGTGCTGTGCAGAACCTAGAGGTATCAGTCCAAACAAGGCTGTGAAGACAGTGAAATGGCTGGGCAGGGGGCTGACAAAACACAGCAGGTCCCTTTGTCCTCTTCAGGCCAGGAGGTGACAAGCAGGCTGAAGCTACACCAAACTGATTCAACACAGGCTTTGCTGCCCCAGCTTCTCCTAAGCTCACACGCTCTGCTAGAGGCCTGGCAGCAGGGAATCATTCCAGCTGCACACCACAGCTCCTCACAGGCACTTTTGCTCCTCTGACAGCTGTTGTGCTGGAGGACTTGATCCCTTTCTGCCCTTCACTCTCCTTCCCACGGGTGCATCACTGCCAAGCTAGTGAAGAGGCTGCCTACAAACCCATGGCCAAGGTGGGCTGCAATCAGGAATCAGGGTCCCTGATCATGCCATGGGACTTGACACACATCCAGGAACAGAAATGCCCCAGGGAGTCAGTCTCCAGCACGGTAATGCAAGATGCAAAGCCAAGAAAGGCAATGCAGCACGTGGAGAAGAGGAAAGCAGATGCTTCTTGCTCTCGAAAGTGACTGAATTTGCTTCTACCCTTGCTTGCAGGGACAATAAAACACAATCCACATCTGCCTTCATTCCTACCCTCAGAAGATACAGCAGAGGAAAACATCCCCAGAATCCTGGAAGAGCAAAAGGGAGTTTTCAATAGCTGCCTCTGCAAACAGCTGGGACAAGTAGACTCTCCAATCTGCTCTGGCCTGAAGAAGGTGAGGTCTTGTCTTATTTTAGGAAGAGGAGATGAACTTATGACACAGAGGTGTCTGCTAGTCCTTGGAGATGTTCTCTTTGCCAGCAGGAACATCCAGGCTCTGCCAGGTCCTGGCTATGTTAGAATACAGTATCTTCCTCCCAGCATCTCTCCCTCACCCTGCATGGACACATCATGCTCAGCAGAACATGTTGGTTTGCTTCTGGATGATTGGGACACAAGCAGCAGGCACAATCCATTTATCACCTCCCCTCTCCAGAAACAAGAGAATGTCAGAGGAGCAACTTGTACCTCCCTACCCTACCCACACTGCTGCTCCAAAGTTCATCCATGTACCCCTCATCTTCCCATGAACTCTGCTCCCACATAGGCAAACTATGCCTCTGGAAAACTGAAGTAATGCTAAATTTCCACCATGAGTATAAAAGAAGTTCAGCAGCTCCAAACACCTCCACAAATGCTCTCACTACACTTGAAAGGGGGAAAAAAATAAAAGGACTTCGCAGAGCACCCAGGTTTGAGAGTTGGTTGCAATGGTCAGAAATAGCTGCACTGGATTGATGCTCAAGGAGCACAAGCAAAAAGCCCAAAATAAATTGCTGGGAACAAGTGCAAATCCTTCTGCAATCACAGAACAAATCCACTGCCTTCACTTCACTCTAGAGCAGCAAGCCCTGCTGCTGCTGGCTGCCAGAGAAGAATTGAGGCAGGCTATTACTTTTTTTTTTTGCAATGTAAAGTCAAGGATGAAGGATATAAAAATTTAGAGGGCTGCAGGAATAGCTTCACACACTGGCAAGTTGTGGGATTTTGCAGGCAGGGAGGAAATACAGACCTAAAAGCTGCAATCCTAGTTATTTTTAGAGGGACAAATATTGCAGCTCTGCTCTAGATCTCTCCAGCTGTATTAAAGAACCAGTGTTGGCCAAATTTATCTGCCACAGAGCTAGGAGAAAAAGAGCATGGCAGCAGAAGGGAACAGTCTCTTCATGGCCATTGCTAGAAGAAACCCACCAAGCCACCCAGGCTGCAGGGGCTGGTGGGGCTTTTTTTCCCCTTCATCTCCTCACAAACCAAAGTTGTCACCATTGTGTGTATTCACTCAGCCTGCTTAGCCTTCAGCCAAGCCTCCCAAGCTCTCCTGCAAGTGCCCAGGCACAGGGAAGAGCCCACAGACACTCAGCATGGCCTTGGGCCAGGTAATGCATGCTGCTGAACCTCCTCTCTCTGCAGGGCTGCATTTACCTCTCTCTGTTCACTGCAGATCTTGCACAGCCAAAGAGGACGTTTGTGGGCTCCCAAGGTTTCTATTCCACACTTGGTGCAAACTTTCTGAAACAAGGAAAGGGAAAAAAAAAAAGGTTAGCATCTGCCCCCAGCCATATAGCCCTTGGGAGAGAGAAGGGAGGGAAGCAAGCATCCCAACAGCTCTTTTTTGCTTTCCTGAATGACCCAAACATGGCAAAGTTTTCTGATTGATCCTGGAGAATCACTGATGGCAGGAAACTGCTTCAGATCTACATGGAGATGAGACAAAAGCACTAGTCCTTGACTAAGAGGAGAATGAGACAACTCAAACCCCATGAGCCGTAGGCTTATTGCTAGAGTGTTCTTTTTGTATTGCTCTAAATCCTAAACCCCAACCACCATGGCATGGAGAGCAGCTGTAACCAAGCACAAAACAAGCAGGAATTTAGAATCATACAATCATTTAGACTGGGAAAGATCTTTAAGATCAAGTTCAAGCACTAAGCAGCACTGCCAGGTCACCTCTAACCCATGTCCCTCAGCACCACATCTCCACATCTTCTAACCCCTCCAGGGATGGTGACACCTGGGCAGCCTGGGACAGTGCCTAACAACTATTTCTGGGCAGAAATTTTGCCTGATGTTCAACCTAAACCTCCCCTGGTGCATCTTGAGGCCATTTCCTTTTGTCCTCCCCCTAGTCACTTGGCAGAATCCTTGACAGCACTGCATAGCCTCTGCTGCTGCCCAAGGGATCCTCCACATCTCTGCTGGCACTACAAAGCCATTTACAGCCTGAATCACCTCCTGTTCTATCATGAAGCTGATGTGTATCAGGCTTGGCTTACAGCTTGAATGAGAAATGGGATGAATTCTTTGATCCTCACAGAGCAGAAGCTACTCAACAAGAGGACCCTGGAGAGCAAAGCCTTGCTTAGAAAGACATCTGAATTTAATCTCCCTAGCTATGGTTCTACACAGCCCCCAATCAGGCTGCTTCTCCCTTGAGCCAGGTCTGTGTCCAGGGATGCTCAGTGGCCAGGCCAGGAGGAGGAGAGTGGCAGGACAATGGTAGCTGAAGCAATGACTTCACTGCATGAATAAATGCACCCAAGTCTTTGGGTCAGTGTAGTCCAGAGGCAGTTTTGTGTAGCATTAAGCAGGGACAGACAAGAGAAAGCACCACCAGCATCCCCACAGAGGTTGGTGCTCCTCTCTCCATCTCTCTTCCTATCCTCACCTTCATCCTCCCAGAAAAACAAGGAATAATCTGTTTGGTCTGGTGGATCAATACTCAACAAGGCGCTAGCCAAGCTGAGAGGGATCACAGATGCAATCAGCAGACACCCCCTGAAGAACCCCAAATTTTCCCTCCCTCAACCCAAAACCTGAGGGAGCAATTCAGCCTGAAGCACCCTCCCAGATCCCAATCCCCTCACTCCCTCTAGTGGAGCTTTCCAAGTCATTTCATTCCTAACCATAAATACTGCAAGTTCCCCCAGCAAACAGGACTTTCCTCCTGCCCTTCCCTGCAGAGCAGCTGGAAAACTGAGCAGCACTCACACAACCCCTCAGCAGAAGACACAACACCCAAGGACATTAAAGGCAGCTCTATTCCTCATTAAATACAAGATAAAGCACTTTCTTCTCCTCCTTATACCTCACCTTTTCTCCATCCTACTGATACCCTCTGCGTGGTGAATGCCACAGGAGGCTTTGTCTAACTACTGCTATTGTTAGCCCACCTGGATTTGCATAGCTCTTTGTCTTGCCATAATGCCTTAGAAAGAAAGGGAATAAATATGAATATTAAGAGCATGCTTCCTAAAACAGAAAGGGGCACTTAAAAATCCCAGAAACCCAGAGCCTCTCCTGAGCAGAAGGGACTTGCTGAAGGCAAGCTCTTTGCTACCTGTCAGATGCAGCATCACAACAATCCCTGTCACCGAATGAAAGAGGCTGCAATGAGATGGTAACAGAGTAATGCTGGCAAGGAAAAAGAAGATGAACTTTAAAAATCCATAATTCCCTGACAAGCCATCACTTATTGTATACAGCACTGCATGAGTGATGGAGAGCCCTGGATGAGAGGGAACAAGCTCAGCCTAACTGTGTGCTCTGCTGAAGGATTGACTGTTCCCTGTGTTCACAGCATTATGAAGCAGTAAGGGGAGAAGCCCAAGGCACCTAGTTAGCGTTGCCCTGAGCTTGCACACAGCTGAGAAGTGCAGCCAAGCTGAAAGCTGCTGCAAAACACACTGGAAAATGAGGGGTTTCCCTTTAAATCAGCCTGGATAGCAATGCTTCTGAACTGCCCAACAGAGTCCAGACAACAAGGGCTCAGGCAGCTTCCCCAGCTGAGGGGTTACTACCTAACACCTGCAAATGGACAGGGCAGGGAAGTGTCTCAGTCAGCTTTTGCTTTCCCAATAGTGCCCAAGGCCCACAGGAAAGAGGTTAGAAAGCACGGTGGCAATGTGACCTAGCTGGCTTTGGACAAGGTGAGAGCAGAACAGCCAAGGGAAGGAGGCAAGAATACAGCACATCCTGTTATTCCACATACTTGAATGGCAGGAAGCAGCTAGCAGTCTCCTGTCTGCCACCAACCCTTTCTTCTCCACAGGCAGATTTGGAGAGGAGCATGGGTTCTGAGTGCAAGAGCTGCCCATTCAACCCAGACCTTTCACATCCCAGTACCTCACTGCTGCTTCCTTCCCTACCCCCTCCTAAAAAAGCTGCTTTCTCCTTGGCTTAGGTAGGACCCAGGGGCTCAAAGTGCTGCAGCCATCTGTGGAGCAGTGTGGGCTCAGCCTGGCACAACAAGTGCACCTCACAGATTCCAGCAGTGCCAGCAGGAAAGCTTCTCCATCCTGGCCTGCATGGCTGCTTAAGCACTCCACAGCAAAGGAGACTTGTTTTACTCAGTGCTTGGCCCATAGGCTCCAGGGGACATCTCAGTGACAGGCTGGGCGACATTGGCAAGTGTCTCCCTGGCTCCAGTACCCACCAGGAACAGAGTCAGCACAGGCTGTTCCCTTCCACCAGCAAGCCAGAAACACTCCTGCATCCCAGCAGGTTGCCCTCACCTCTCCTCGGGCAACAAGCTGAAGCTAAGTCACTTGTGAAGGTATCTCCCCAGGGAAAGATGGGCTTCAAGTGCAGGAAAAACAGCCTCCCAGCAGAGGGAGGATAAGGTGGTTGCCTTGGAGATCATCATCTCCACAGCAATGCAGATTAACCCCTTGGCTGCTGAGTCAAGACAAGCAAGAATCATCCCCCAGGGTGCTGGCAGAACAGGACTCCTCCAGAAAAGGGACACTACCTTCCAAACAGCACCTGAGCAGTCCTGCCAACACCACACACAAAGCCAGGCTGTCTTTGATGGAAACCTTAGCCTGGTTTGGAACTTGGAAAAGGCACTTGAGTCCTCTGAAGAGTGCTGTTACTGGAAGGTCCAAGGACAGACCCTGCAGTAACAGTAAAGCATACAAGCTCTTTGATGGCTGGACATTGCTGCCCCTCTTCCCACCCTGCAGACCCAGAGTGGAAGGTCAGAGCGGACTGATGAACCCCTTCTCAGCATTCAGGGCACTTTAGGATCCTGAGGAATAAGATAAGCAGGATTGAAGATCAAACCTGGTATCCTGACAACATTGACTGAGCCAGGTGGGGTGACGATAACTTATCTCTGCAGAGCTACCAAGCTGCCAAGGGGCCTGCTGACCTCTCCTAGACAGAGGCAAGGAACCTGCGTGACCAAACCCACCTTCTTGCAGTCCTGACAGAAGACTGCTGTGCTGCCCAGCAGCCCGAGCAATTCCCCACAGAGCAGGCACTGCGAGAGCCCATTCCCCATCGCGTTCTTCTTCATGTTCTCCAGCCTCTCCACCAGGCGCCTGTGGGGGCAAGAGGCACAGCAGAGGTCACAGCACTCCCCTTGCAAACTGAAGCACAGGAAGCATGCCCAAAACCTGCACACACGTGCTCCAGACTCAGTCTACCTTTGCTTCTTTGCAGCTTTGGGCCCCTTGCCGAGACTATATGGACTTTTAGTTCAGGCTCTGCACTCAGTAATTCCTAGGGGCTGCCTCTTGGTCTTCAGGGGACACAAACCCCTGGAAGTTCATCTAGTAATGCTCACCAAGCCCAGAATAATCCTATCTCTGAATACCACTGAGAGGCCTGACTCAGCTGGTGGGTGCAGGGCAGGCAGCTCACAAAGGAGGACTTGATCCCACAGCCTTCAGGAGTTCATTGTCACTGGGGTCACACAGGCTCAGCACAACAATTTCCTGCCTGTAGAGCAGGAAAAGCCTTCAGTGCTCCAACCAGGATAAGTCAGACAGCACTGGGAAAGGGCAGAGGAGTTAGAGCTGCCAAGCCCTGCTCCATTTTTACATATACTCCCTCCAAAGAGTCCTGCAGCACATGCATGACCTGCCCACACCCCATTAGAAGCAGCAAGGCCAGACTGAAGCCATCAGACCCAAATGAGCCTGGCTGCAGTACAGGAATGCCAGGAACATTGTTGGACAACCCACCTGGAAGACAGGAAGCACATATGGATGCACAAGGTCTGCAGCAGCAGGACTATGCAAGGAAGGCAGGATAAGCAATTAGGAGGTAGGATGCGGAGAGCACGCAGAGCAAGGCTGCTGTCTCCAGATCACTGCTTGGCATCCATTTGTAGATGGAGATGACAACAGCCAGGTCATCTATCAAGGCCAGTGACCAGCTGCAGCCATGTGTGGCTCCTGTCCATGCAACCCCATCCTCATTAGCACTAATGTCCCATCAACCAAGTCCTGCAGTGAGAAGGCAAGGTCTGTTTGAGGGAGGTACTGGCCCTGAGGATGAGGTCAGACAGCACAGCTAAGGCTGAGCCATCATTAGTGGCTTTATGATCCTCAACTGCAGCACAAGAGAACTCCCAGGAGTTAAGAGAGGCATTTCAGAGGAGGCTCCAGCACAGGAGCAGCCAAGCTATTGCTTTTTGCAGCTACACCAACAACCACACCAGGAATGATTAGCCCCTTGGGGTCATTGCCTGCTTCTGGGGCTGCTGAGATCTCCCACACATCACCTACTAACAGGCACTGCATAGGCATAGAGCAAAGGGCAGGGGCAGGAATCTGGGTCTGCTGGACACAGGCTGGGAGTCACTGGGGTTTCCTGCTGGGAAATGCTGCAGGACTGCCAAACCCCTTGGCTTTAAAGGCAGTCAGTGTAGGACAACCACAGACTTCCAGCAGGACTGAAAGCAAATGGAAATGTGCAGAAGCAAAAAGATTCCTGTATATTAAATAATTCAGGCTAGCAAACCCCTTCCAGAGGGCTCAGCCAACTAGAACATCAAGTCATCCTCTGCTCTAGGCAAAATCCCCAGGGGGCTGCCACAGACAAAGGAAAAGCTAACTGTGCTGCCAGCAGCAGCTTCTGAGCCCTGCTGTCCACTTGTAGTAGATGTATCTCAGCATCTTCCTGTGCCACTGGGACAGCTGCCTTAACACAGGCTGCATCTAGCAGGGCCTGTGGCAAGCACAGCAAACCCTCAGCCTTTGAGAAGGCATCAGAAAGGCTTGAGACACGGAGAGAGGGAAAACATCCTTCCCAGTGCTCCTCACCTCCAAAGCTGCAACACGGGAGAGGAAAAACAACTGACCTCAGGGATGCTCTGCCTGATGGAGGCTGAGCTCAGCCAGGCAGGGCAGCCACTCCTCTCTCTGCGCTGCCTTTTCCTGCTGAGGGAAGGGGAGAAGGGGACGTGACTGTACCCGATGCGCTGCTGCTCCACCACGTCCAATCTCTCCGCCTTGCGGATCACTTCCAGAATGACCTCAAGCTCCTGTGGGCTCAGAGCCTGCATCTTCCTCTGCTTCTCAGTCTGGAATGTGTGCACTGACCAGCCCGTCTGGAGCCTGAGGGAGGGCGTGGAGGCAAGAATGAAGCTGTGAAAGCAAAGCACAAACCCCCCTGCCCTACCCCAAGGGCTCAAACCTGCCAGGCACACAGAGCCCACCCTCAGTCTATTACCTGGCTAAGGCCCAAAGCAGGAGTCTCCTCACTGAGCAGTCACTCCTCTAGCAGCACTGAGTACTGTGGTGTCTCTTCCTTGCCCTCTTATTTCCCTCTCTGCTCCATTTTGGCTCTGCCCATAAAGAAAACTAGTGCACCTAGGGCTTGGCCATCCTGGGGCTGCCCTTACAGAGATGAGTGCTGCTGCCAGATGCCACAATGCCACCAGCAGACTTCAGAACACAGGGACTACCTGCACCCTCCTCCCTCCAGATCTCACCTTTCTAAGGTCCTCACATCACCAGGCATGCTTGGAAATAATACATTTGGCAATGCCCTCCCATGGGCTAACCCAGGAGGATTTTAGTGAGCTCCTTCCCTCCATCCTTCACGTACAGCAGCTGAGATTTCTCCTTAGCTCACTTGGGGACAGACAGGAGCTTTCACAGCTTAATTAATTACCATTCAGCAGGGGTTTAGAGGTCACTGGATAAAGTCACAGCTGCCAGCAGAACACAGGGCACTAGCAGATACAGTTGTCTTAAGAAAGCTTTCAGGTGAAGGCTGGAGAGGTGGCAGGGGTTTGCACTGCTCACAGTCCCCTCAGACACAGGGTGACCTCCTCTTATCCAACAGTCTGCAGCAGGCTGACCCCAGAGCTTCAGACAAGAGCAGATGTGGCAGTGGCATGGGACCAGCTGCCAGAAAAGGAAAGTATCCAAGAAACAAATGCTTCTAGTGCTTGACTTATCTCCATCCCTTTTTTCTCTAGCTTATGCAGTAATTTCACCTCAGGGGAAAAGGAGATCAAACGACAAGTTCCTTAAAACAAAAGAGTGCTGGCAGCTGGGGGATGCTATCAATCATATTTAGGGCACTGCAGAGATATGAGTCTGCTTCCAGGCCCTTCCTTCCACCCAGGGGAGGACTGGTGGGATGGATAGGACTCCCACCACACACCAGCCATGCTGCAAGCTCCCAGGAGCAGCCCAGCATCAAGCCCCAGCTTAGCAGGCTCTTATCCCAAGGGTCTGAGCGACAAACTCCTGCCTCTCAACTGGGCTGTGGAGAAGGCTACTGGGCTAGTGCTCTACACAGATCCCAGGAAGCCCTTCAGGCCAGAGGTGAGGCTGGAAGGAGAGGAGGAGGACTCACTTGGCCCGCAGAGCCAGCTGCCGGTCGTTGGGGCACACCCACTGCCCCGTCCCGCTGCCAAAAATCGTGTTGGCCATGGCACAGGGCTGGGATCACACCTGTAAGAAGCAAATAGCAGCACTGAGCACAGCTCCCACTCCACCCTTAGGAAAGCAGAAGGCAGAGCTTGGCACAGCCTCATCAAGTATCCCAAAGGGCCACTCCTCTGGCAAGGGAAAGAGCAGAGAGCTGCTGGTGCCACGCATGATGGGAGCAGACAGGCTCTCCCTCACAGACAAGAGCAGAACACACCATCATCCTCATCTAATAGAAGCCAATAAATACCTTGAAGACAAGGCTGGAAGTTTAGATTTTAGAGTACCTTTAAAAAAGAAAAAGCCAGAGACTCTTTGTCACTTCTGATTTCATTTCAACCCCGGGAAAAGTGGTGTTTGTAAGAAAAATCTCTGCCCCATCACCTCTAGAGCCCCTGACACTGCAGTACTGACAGAGAAAGTCACTCTAAAGCTATAGTTGGGTTTGTTTTTTGTTGCCCCTTTTTTTTTTAACCTCTTAATGGGGTAAAAAACAAAAGCCCACACAACAATCAGCCTGAAGAGTGGCAAGTCATTTCCTTTGCTAAAACTACCTCCATAATAAGCTGATATTTATAACTCCAGCCTACAATAGCAGCTTCTTTGCATTCCCTGATGTTTCAAGACAGATCTTTTGCAGAGCTCCTGCTGTGTGGCTCCTGTAACTGGCATGGTCACAGCAGTGATTCCTGGCAGTTTCACTGTGGACTGACCACTAACTGCAGCAAGAACCAACTTTGCTTGCTCATGGCAGAAATGCATCCCCAAAAGAGCCTTTGCAGCTAAGCAGTTCTCAGCCCTACCATCAGCTCAGGTGAACAGAAAGCACCAAGGGACAAGTGCAATCAAAACATTTCAGTGGAGGCAAAACTACTCTTGGTGTACTGAGCTTTTCTCTAGCTAAGCAAGCATCTTACAAGCCCTAATGCATAAATTTCCAGCTTGTAATACTCACCTTTCCCAGAACAGACACTTGGCAGCTTTGAAACTATAGCTGCTGGGCAGAGAGAATGTTTTTACGGCTGTTTGGTAAACACAAATCAGATGTAATGGCAGGAAAAGCATATCACCTGCCAACTGTGCAGGAGTTCCCAAGAAAACACAGGTTCCAGCTTCAATCCCCAGCAGGCTTCAACCCCAGCAGTGCCCCTGCTTCTGTGTGCTGCACCTACACTTGCTCTCTGCTGCTGACACACAGAGCTTCCTGCTGCTGTGCCAGGCACAGAGGCATCCCAGGCAGCCTGGCCTTGGCCCTCTCACACAGGCAGGCACACAGCTTGTGCAAACCCTTCTGTCTCTCCCTAGGCTGAGCTCCCACGTGCCACACATGCCACACACACACCCTTTGGCACAGAAACACTGACATCTACCTCCTGCAAAACCCCACCTCAGCCTTGAGAGCCACAACGGCTACAAACAATCACAGAGTCATTAAGGTTGGAAGAGACCTCTAAGATCATCAGATCCAACCATCAACCTCTCACCACCATGCCACTAAACCACGTCCCTAAAGGCCACATCTAGATGTTTTCCAGTTCCCTCTTCTCTTGACCATCCTGGAGGGAGTTTGAAAACTCAGTGCTTACAACAGGCAGGAGGGATGAGGAGGAATTCCACTCAAAGCACAGATTTCTTTCAGTGCATGGGTCAGACAGATGAAGAGTTAAGGCTCTAAACAATTCAGCACCATGCTGAGCAGCACAGTCTGACTGGAGAGCCAAGTGAGGCATGGAGGAGATGGGAGGCTGCAATAAAGGTCTGGCAGAGAAACAGGATGGACAGACAGAACTGTCACACACAGGGTTTCTTTACACCTCAGCTACATCAGTCAAAGTGATGCCTTTTGAAAGCGATCATCCCTAGGAGAAATCCTTGGCCCCTGGCATCTTCAATTCACCAACTCCTCTCCCTTCTCGGCTCAGTGCCACACATGCTGGAGGTCTGCATTCCCATTTTGTCCCAGAACATCTCCTGCTCTTTTCATCTTCCTCACGATCTCAAGTGAGGAGAGAACAGGGTCCCCACACACATCCCACAGCAGCTCACACACACACAGAGGAGCAATCAAACATTAACAGCTAAAGAATACAGAGGCTCCCACCCCCAGGGCCAGGATTAGAAGCAGAGAGAAGCTACAATTTCACACAGAATGGCTGACCTGGGATTTTCCAGAGATATTTTTTCCAAGCCTGTGATGTGTAGTTAACAGGATTACATGCACAGGGAGCACTCCCTCACACACAAATGCATATATTCAGTTCCTCTTCAGCTATAGCACATACTCCTCCCTCCCACTGCAGAACAGCACAGCCCACCCCTTCAGTGTCCTCTGGTGAGGCTTGAATGCACACAACCACACCAACCTCACCAGCACTTGGCAGCTGGGGGGGATGTTTAGCATCAACACCTAGAGCTGGAGACGAGTCCCACACCACGGGGAGGGCAGAGGAGTTTGCTCTGTGCTTTCAGGGTGTTGTGCTGAACACATCTGCCCCTCCTCTGCAGAGCTTTATCTGCTCCAACAGAGCTGAAGGCAAGGCAGAAGAGAGCACATCAGCTGGGTATTTTTTTTTCCTCAGGAGAGACCTAAACACATTCTCCAGCCTCACACTACAGTGCACTTTTCTCAGCATGACTGAACAAAAGCAAGCAGTGTCATGCTCTTTCGCCTCCTGTTACTCAGCAGATGCTTGCTGTCCTCCACCATTCCCTCAGCAGCATCTGCAAAGAAAGCAGGGGAAAAAAGCCCAGCCTAGGAATCCAGCATATCCCAAGGGAGTCTTCAGATAGATTATCCCCTCAAATACTTACAGAAGCATTTGCAGCATTATGTATCTGCTGCTCCCTCTGATGTAAACTGGTGCTGCAGGTGCCTTTGCACCTTGGCCCCAGCGTGGTTTGACACAACCACCTCAGAGGAGGAAACAGGAATGATGTGGGACTGCAGGCCAGAGTCTGCTGGGGTGGAAAGAGAACACTAGGAGGGCTGGAGGAAAAGGAGTATCTTGCATGGCCATGGGAAGAGGAGGCTCAGGGGAGACCTTATCTCTCTCTCCAACTGCCTCAAGGAGGTTGGAGCCAGGTGGCTGTTGGTCTCTTCTCCCAGGTTACCAGTGAGAGGACAAGAGGAAATGGCCTCAAGCTGCACCAGGGGAGGTTTAGATTGGATATTAGGAACAATTTCTTCACAGAAAGAGTTGTTAGGCATTGGCCCAGGCTGCTCAGGGCACTGGTGAAGTCACCATCCCTGGAGGGGTTCAGAAACCATCTAGATGTGGTACTGAGGGACATGGTTTAGTGGCATGGGGGTGATAGGTCGATGGTTTGGCTTGATGATCTTAGAGGTCTCTTCCAACCTTAATGATTCTGTGATCCATGCCAGGAGAACTGATGGCCAGTATCTAGAAGGCATTAAGCATCATCCCTCTTATCTCAGTACAGGACAGGAAGTACAGTGCAATCAGCCTAATCAGAAACACCAAGATAGCAAAACCAGCCTGGGGAGATATTTCTAAGGGCTGTGGTGCAACACCCCTCTCCTGCAGTCAGCCTTCACTGTGTTCTCTCCAAAATGCTCCAGTTAGCACCTACCTCACTGAGCCAACCACTCCCTGTCCTCTGCTCCTCTCAAGCTAACGCAGGCCAGAAGCAGTGAGAGAGCAACAGAAACCCAGAGCTCTTGGCCTTGCTGCAAGTCCACTGCCTACATGATAAAGGGGAAGCACAAGTACTTCATGTTACAGAGGTAAAATGCCATGATTCTGCTTTTCACTTGTATTAAGAATGAAAAGGGAGCTCTTATCCATGCTCTGTGACCTGCTTTATAAACCCTCCACCTGCTTGTTCCTTCCCTGGCATGGAGGAAGTCATGTGAAACAAAAACTCATTAGATCTGAGTCCACCTGGCTGCTCTTGGCACAGAAGCTCAGGGGAGAGCTGCAAGGAAGGAGCAGAGCCCCACAGTGAGCCACAGGGCCAGAGGATGCAGAACTGAGCACACCTCTGCCTGCAGCTCTGCTTCTGCTGGCACCATGGGGACACCTGGATCCTGCAGCCACAGAACATGACTTCAGCCTGTGAAGGGCTTGGCTCCATGTTCCTGCAGAGAGATAACCAAAGAAGCAGGATCTATGCCACGGGTCAGTCCCCACTTGGCCTGGAGGATGAAGATGGGCTGCAGCCTGCTGTGGGGCAGCACATCCTCCAGGCAGGTGGAAGAGAGAGGTGAGCATCATTCCAAGCCATCAGCCAGGGATCCTGCAGCAGGCACAACTTGCCACAGCAGGAGAACTGATGAGTATGCTAGGGATCTGCAGTCCAACAACCAGCTACAACTGGTGGCCACGATGGCTGAGGATGTGGCCACGACGGCTGAGGGTTGCCACATGGGCACAGCCAGTCTCTAGCCCTGCCTGATGGCTGTACACAGACACAGTCCTTGCACATGATGCTCTTCACAGAATTTCACGCTGTTCTGTGCAAGAAGGCCAATTCCCCCAGTAGAAAAGCAACATGAACTTCACCTAGCTTTACCTCAATAACAGAGCACAGTCACAGCAGGTCATGCCAAAGGTCCAGTGAGCATGGAACCTGCCATCTGACCAGCTCCAAAAGCAGATGCTTAAAGAAGATTTAAAGAACACAACACAACACAGCAATACTTTTCCAGAATACCCTCCCAGCCTCCAGAGATGCCTAGATCATGCACTCCCTGAGCCAGGCTGTAGCTCTGTATTTAACACCCTTAATGTTTTTCTGCCCTAACTCTCAGCTTGCTTTTCCAGCTCATGCACACTTCTAGCATCACCTCACTACACCAAGTCCCTTCCCCACTCCTCCACCTCAGGCACATTTTGACTTTACCATGACTACATCAAAGTTAAAACTGAAGGGTCTTGTTGACACTGAGTTAGTCACTGCAGCAGCCAAAATCATCCTCACAGCAAGGGGCCTGCAGCCTGCAGGAAGCCCTCCTGCAGCTGGGCTGACTACAGGTGCCCACCAAGCTGTAATTCCTGAGTCCTGCAAACACAAAAATGTCCTGTACAGGCCCAGTCAGCTTTTATTTGCCTGGTGATTTCAACTAAGCAGCTCGTGTCTGTATTCAGTTGGTTGTATAGGAAATTAATTAGGCAAGTTTTGTTCATTTTTTAAATACTTCATTTAAAAAAAACAACCCAAATTAAACAGTTGGCTAGAGATGAGTCTCCAATTCCCAAGCTGAGCTGTGTGAGTGTAATTAACTCACCTGCTTTGAGGACATCACCTCCCCCAGGACTCCCCAGCTTGCACCAGGTACCATGCTGACCTGTTTTTCCTTTTACCTTGCTGCTCCCTCAAACAGGCAGGGTAATTACTCTCTGTTCCCTGCACCAGACCCCATTATCCCTGGGAAAGCTTAGCAACTAAGTGAGTGTTTGCTCTTGTTGCTATGACAGAGGATAAATGACATGGGGAGCCAGAGAAGGTTAACCCAGCCTCTGCGTCCCACCCACCGGCGGCCAGTCCCTTCTCCTTCAGACACTGCTCACCCAGCAGGGAGACAACTGTGAGCAGCCAGGGAAAGGCTCCTCAGACACAACTCTTCCCCTCATGTTCTAAAGATGCTACTGCCACAGCTGTATTTCAAAGCAGATGACTCTTTCAAAGTGACAGAATAACCCCTGGGGCTGTAGAAGACAAACACTTGACTTTCAGGCGAGGGCCAAGTCTCAGTGCCAGAGCAAAGATGTGACTGTGTGAGTGCTGGCCTCAATCAGGGCTTTAGGGAAGTTTTTCCTGGCACAGAAACCACTTTGAACTGCCCCTTCACAGCTGCACCTAGCTGTCTGTCAGCCCCTCCATGGCACAGGAGCCTGCTGACAGGGCTGGAAGCACAAGCAAAGCAGAGCTGAGTGATTCTCATCACCTTCCTGCTCCTCACTCTCAGGGAGGGAGAGATCTGGGCTGGAGCACAGTGGCTCAGAAACAGCCTTTTGCCATCTCTCCCTGTGACAAATCCCCACACCAGTGCAAACCCTTAACAGCAGATAGAGCCAAGTGACACAAGGAATCTGATGGGATCAGACCTGACTCTGCAGCTTGGGCTAACACAGACAAGGAAAACACAAACATCACAAAGCCTTGGCAAGCTTTGGGACAACAACTTAAGAACCCAATCAAGACAGACTTTCTCTCAGTCTGTCCCAATCTGTCTGTTCAATCTAAGCAGTACCAGCACCAGCAAAACAGGGAAGATCTCAACCACAGTTGTGTATTTATTCCATTTGGGTTGGCTCAGCTGAAGGTAAACACAAATTGTCCTCAGCACGTGGAAAGGGAGAGAAGTGTCACCACCAAGTTGGCAAAAGGAGCAAGTGAGGATGAGGTTTGGGAGTAAATCAAAGAAGGTTCTCATGTATCAGAGCTGCTTCCTAATCCTAGCAGCAGTGGCAAGAAGCCTAACTGCTTTTAAGACAGAGCTTGTTAAAGAGCTTATAAAATACAATGCCCTGGAGGTCCAAGGCAGTCTCGTGAGTGGGAAGATAAAAATCAGCTCTACAGGAAAACTGACAGATGGGACCAGCAATCCTGAATTAATGAGAGGCACTTATTAGCCTGCCTCCTTGATAGATGGTAACCTATCAAGCACCAGTTTTCACTCAAGCAAAGCAGTCTTCCAGCTCCCCAGCACCCCACGATGCTGGGGAGGAAAGCCAGCACTCTTCCACCTGCCAAGGTGTATCTTTATTTATCAGACTTTGGCCCTGTTTCCTTCTGATCCCCAGCCAGGCAGGTGCTTGTGCAAAGTGAATAATTCATGAAGACAGCAGGCTCCTTCTGACTCACTTTCTGGGGCAGGTTGATCTGGCACCGGCTTAGGAGAAGCAAATTAGCATCTAAATGGGCAATTAGAGAGACTCATTTCATTATTCTGATATGCTAAAAAGCTCAGGAGGCTTTCTGTGGCTGGAAGTTGGCAGGGTGGAATCAGCACCTCAGTCTCCAGAGGAGCATGAAGTTTCTTAGAAAGAAGAGGACACAGCAGAGAAGTAGTGAACAGGGGCCAGCATTTGCCAAGGAATCCCTTGCAGGAGGACCACATGCCAGCTTGTTTTGGGGCAACCTCGCATGAACCAGGAGAAAGCACAGTTCACAGCTGGGAAGAAACTGCTGAGCAGCCTGACCCCGGGCCTTGCCAAAAACTCTCCATCCAGCATGGACCTGAGCCACAGGAGGATGAAATACCCTTTCTCAGCATCCTTAAGCTGTTGTATTGGTTTCAGGCATCCTAGAATGCCCTTGAGCAACACACAAGCTCAGCCAGCAGAAACTCCTAGACCTTTATTACCCTGAACACTGTTGGTATAAGCAAAAACAGTCATGGACTTTGACCAGGCCCTGGGGAGTACCTGACCCAAGCTGCAGCACACTAAAAACCCTGGGAGCAGGCACAGCATGTCATTATTCACAGAATAACAGAATGGAAGGGATCTCTGGGAATCACCAAGTCCAACCCTCCTGCTAAAGAAGGGTGACTTAGACCAGGGTGCTTAGGACCATATCCAGGTGGGGTTTGAAAGTCTCCAAGAAGGAGACTCCACAACCTCTCTGGGCAGCCTGGATCAGTGCTTGGCACCCTCACAGCAAACAAGTTTTTCCTTAAGTTTAGATGGAACTTCTGTGTTCTTGTTTGTGTCCATTGCCCTTTGTCCTGCCCCTGGGCACCACTGCAAAGAGCCTGGCCTCATCCTCTTGCCCTTTCCATTCCTCACACACACAAAAGGCTCCCATCACCCTACGACAGAATGCCCAAAAGGCCCAGGACAAGGCATCCTCCCTAAGCTGCACATGGCTGCTCCCACCAGGCAGCACGCAGAAGCCCAGCAGCTCTCCAGAACCTCTGAAGGCTGGCGATTTCCCGCTGGGAACACCTCCCTTTCACCCTCACATCTCTTAACCTTCACTTTATATCACTTACACTCAAGTTAACCCTCAGGACGCTGAATTCCACCTCAACTCAGCCTTGTGCAGTTCACCTTGCTGCGTGGCTGGGTTGCTTTTCAGCCGCGTTTTAGGAGGGATTCTCCCACCAGTCAGGGTCCAGCCCTACGTGCCCCAAACCCCCACCCTAAATAAAGCTGTTCTCCCCTTGTCCCAGCCCGGGAAATAGCCGTTCCCCAGGGAGCAGCAGCTCTCCATACAGCTAACACCTACCACCAGCCAAACTTCGCACGCAGCTCGCCGGGAAGGCTGCACACCTCCCGAGCCTCTCACCCCGCTCGCTGCCCCAGGGACCTCACCTTCCCGCCTCGCTGCCCCAGGGACCTCACCTTCCCGCCTCTCTGCCCCAGGGACCTCACCTTCCCTCCTCGCTGCCCCAGGGACCTCACCTTCCCTCCTCGCTGCCCCAGGGACCTCACCTTCCCGCCTCTCTGCCCCAGGGACCTCACCTTCCCGCCTCGCTGCCCCCGGGACACCCACGGACCGGCTCCGAGACTCAACGTGGGGCTAGGCTCCTCCTGTTCTCCCGGGACAAGGCGGAAACGAAGCGCACCTGCGCCAACCTCCTCCTCCTCTTCCTCCCGCCCCAGTGCCCCCGCCCCGCGCTCCGGGAATGGGATCGGGGCTGCGGGTAGCTCCCCTCCAGGGTGAGGTGTGGAGCGAGAGGGATCAAAAACCACCTAAAGACCATAAAACCCCCTAAACCTATCTTAAAAAACCCTTCAACTGCAAAGCAGGAGGGGGCAAAAGAAAACCACCAACCGCCTGGAAAGGAAAAGACCTGAAAGTAAAGCAAATGAAACCAAAACACAAAGTCAGCCAAAGAAAACAAACTCTACCCAAAATATACAACAACAAAAAAATCCAAAACAACGACAAAAAAGACCTAAACAACAAAAAAAGACCAAAACAAACAAAAAAACCCCAAAGTAACAAAAATACCAACTCCCAAACAGAAGGAAAACCAAATCACAAACTCTAGACCAAAGAGAACAAATCCCCAAACCAACAATAACAATAATAAACCAATAAAAAAACCCAAAACAAAACAAAGAAAAACCCTCCACAAACTCACCCAAAGAAAACAATCCTCCCCCTCAAAAAAACCCACCAAATCCACTGCACTAAGCTGTGAACAGAGAAATTAGGGATCATTCCTGTCTTGGATATTAGGAGCAATTTCTTCCCTGAAAGGGTTGTTAGGCATTGGCCCAGACTGCCCAGGGAAGTCACCATCCCTGGAGGTGATTCCAAAATGTCTAGATGTGGTCCTTAGGACATGGTGGTGAGAAGTTAATGGTTGGGCTCGATGATCTTAGAGATCTCTCCCAACCTTAATGATTCTGCCATTCTGTAAATATGCAGTGAGAAAATTTGGCACCTGTCAGGGAGGCAGAGAAAAAGAGAAAGGAAAAGAAATGCTCAGTCCGTGCTCTTACTGCCTGTTCAGAGCATGCTCTGGAGAAACCTGGTGGTCCTGCCAGGCCCATAGCCTCCATACAGCCCCAAAACCTTGCAGGGATGCACTTGAGGTCCCTGAGCCACCTTCAACTTAAATCAAGTTCAAGTCTGAGTCTCTGTTTTGCTTTTTTGGTTGAAGCAAGAAAGCTGCCCTGTACTGTTAGCAGTCACCAGCACTATGGAACTCCTGCTGGTGACACTGGGAAAGCAAACCATTAGCAGCAGCCCAAGTGCTGCCTGCAGCTCAGGGATCTGCTGTGGAAGCCTGATTTCATCACAGCCTGTGTCTGCCAAGCTTCACATATAAATGGATCAGGAGGAGGGAAAGGAAGAAGCAGGCAAGGAGAGGGTGAAAAGGAACCAAAGCAGGATTAAAGCTCCTGTTATTTTCAGGGAGAGGATGACAAAGAAGAGGTGCATTGATTCAGCAACTCTTGTAAGAGCTCCTGCAAATGGCTTTTTGGCCAAGAGGATAGACACTGATCTCCCTTGCTAGGGAGGCTGTTAAAAACCCTCAGCACCACAAGGCAGTAAGGGCAGGAGATCTGAGGCTTGCATCCAAACTACTCAGAATCTGACTTACTGGCACCTCAGAAGCCATTTCAGCTGTACCTTCACTGCTCTGAGACAGGGAGAGCTGGAGGTGCTATGGGGCTGAGATGCTACAAAGGGGTGGGAAGGATCTCAGTTCTGGTGACCCTGCAATGGACATGGGTTTGATATTTTTCCCTCTCTGCTGCAAACCTCTCAGCCCTTCAGCACTTCCCTTGCTGCCAGGGCTGTAGCACTTGGGACAAGCCAACACTTTCTGGAGTGTCCATGTCACCTGGGGCAAGTCCCAGCCCCTGCACATGCAGAAGGAGTGGAGAAGGTTGCTCACACAGAATGGTGCTGGGCCCCTGGCCAAGCAGGCAGGCCCAGGCTTGTCAAGAGGCCATGGCTGCCCTGGAGACCTTGCTGGAGGGAAGGAACAGAGGAAAGGGAAGGGGAAAGGCAGCGAGGAGATGGAGGGGAAGGTGGCTAGGAGAGGTGGAGAGGTGAAGAGGGAAGGTGAGGTGGAAGGGAAGGTGCTGAGGGGAGATGGAGAGGAAAAGCACTGAGGGGAGGAGAGGTGAAGGTCAAAATCTGAGGGGAAATGGAGGAAGAAGGCACCAAGTGGAAGAGCTGAGGGGAGATGGAGGAGGAAGGTATAGAGAGGAGGAGATGGAAGGGCAAAACACCAAGGGGAGGGAAGATGGAGGGGGTCAAAGACAAGGAAGGAGGCTGGGCCAGGGCTGCTGACTGTCCTCTTGCTCCCTGCCAGGCTCAAGGGTGGCCATGGGGAGCAATGCCAAGCCTATGGCAGGAGCCCCCAGGAAGCAAGAGGTGAGGAGCTGCCCATGCCCCCCTCCACCACAGAACCCTGGCAAGAAGCCACCACAGAGAAAGAAGAAGCAACAGCATCTGCCTCACAGGAGTGCCATTACCACCACCACTACCACCAGCCTGAGCACAGGTGAGCTGGGCTGGCTGCTCTTGCAGGCATGGGCAAAGGAAGCACCAGTGTGCTTCTGAGAGCCATCCCCAAAACATCCTATGCAGGGTATGGACAGGTCTGGGGAGGGAAAGAGTCACGGGGCAACATCATCCCTGTGAGGGTGACTGAGCACTGGCCCAGGCTGCCCAGAGAGGCTGTGGAGTCTTCATCTCTGGAGATATTCCAAACCCACCTGGACACAATCCTGATTAATATGCTCTACGGTGACCCTGCTAGAGCACTAGATGACCTCAGGTGGTCCTTTCCAACCTCAGCCATTCCATGATTTAGTCCCAGTAGGAAAGCAGCATGGATTCACCTGCCTGTGTTGGTCAGAGGATGTGGTGCTCAGCTCTCCTTCCATCCTGCAGGAAAATGGCTGTGGAGAGAACAAAATACAACCTTCCCTAGGAAACCACCTAGGGCACTTCCAAACCTCTCACTGAACCTGCAGCCTGGTTTTAGATAGGTATATATATATAATATATGATATTATAATATATACTAAATATTATATATAATATATAAAAATATATTTATATTATTATATTTATTATATTATTGTATTTATATTATATAATAAACATATTGTATATAATGCACATTATATATTAATATATTTATATTTATTGTCTATATTTATGTATATATCTTATATATATCTATATATATGAAGCTATATATATATGAAGCTATATATATATAAATATATATATAGCTTCACACACAACTACAGCTCTAGCCAAAGATTGAATGCATGTAAGTGCACAGCATTAGCAGTAGGAGGCATAAGACATCTGTCAAGAAGAAGGAAATCCCATAGACTGCCTAAAATTTGGGATGCTCTAGCTGTGTAGTGGTTTGCTTTTGGTGAGCCCCAGTATAGCTGGTTAAATATTCCCCATTACATGGGCATGAGTCACAGCACTGATCTAACTTCCCACCAGTGGGGCTGGAGCTGCTGTTCCAGCTACAGACAGGAGAGGTTCATGCCATAAAAATAAAACCCTTCTGGAAGGAATGGCCATTCATTTCCAGGCTAAAAGGTGCCTGAAAGTTTTCCAGAAATTGTACTGTGTTTGTTGTACTAATGGATAAAAGCTTAAAAAACCCCAAACCAACAACTAAGAACCAATTTCCTGCCTAAATTGAGTTAGAAAATGAACTTGATGCCACTGCAGAAGTGCTGTCAACACATTAACAGTCTCAACAAACAGGGGTGGGAATTGTTATAGCCCATCAGATAAATATATTCCACTTAAAAATAAGATTTGAGGGGTTTTTTTAGGCCATTCATATTTGCTGATAGCTTTGGGTTCTTATCCCTGGGCATGTAAAAGCACAGGGAGCACTCCAGCTTTGGGTTCTCATCCATGGGCATGTAAAGGCACAGGGAGCACTCCAGCTTTGGGTTCTCATCCCTGGGCATGTAAAGGCACAGGGAGCACTCCTCTCCTCCTCCTCTTCGTGAGATAAGCCTCTGAGGGAAGCACCCAGCTCTGCTAACAGCCTTTATGGTTTTACCAGCTAACCACCACCAAAGCAGCAAGCAGAAGGTCTGCTCCCCTCCAGTGCTCCAAATCCCAAATCCTGGCAGGAATCCTGACTCAGCCCAAAAGAAGGCAGAAGAGAATCAGAACGACCTAGAAAGAAATAAGGCTGGAGGATCAATTTCCACCACTTTGGCCTGCAGTCCAACAGCTCAAGGTCTTTCTGCTGAGCCTCAGGAGAGCCTTCGATGGGATAGCACTCTGGAGGATCCTGTGGCAGAGGAAGAGAGGCTGAGGATCTATAAGGTGAACAGAAGGGAACGGTATGAGTCCTACATGCAGCAGCACTTGCCCAACTGCCAGGCATTCCCCACTCCTTCCTGGCAGGGTGTCAGGCAGAAGGAGCCATCAGGCAGGATCTAGGGAAGGTTGCTGCTGGCATCTTCTGGAGGAGCAAGTGTGGACTGGTCCTGAATGCTGAACCAACCAGCAAGCTGCAAGCAGTGGTGCTACCCAAGATGGCTCAGCTGGTTCTCTAGCTTACTACTGATTACTTCTGTCTGTGTGGAGAACAGGACATCTATGTTTTAAACCCAAACCAACCTGTTAGTTAAAGTAGTGCTGCTTTCCCTACTGCCTACTTGTCCTAGAGTATCTCTAAGTTATTGCTATTAGCTTCTTTCAAAGTGATACTCACTGCATTACCCATGAGCTTGTCAGGGATTCCTGTGGTGAATTGCTGGTCCTCAAAGCAGCAAGCACAGCCCTTGGGGCAGATGGGGGAACAGTGTGGGCAGCTGCATGAGCAGGTACCTTCTCTGGAGGCTGAAATGATCTGCAAGCACACAAAATAATCTGCAAGCACACAACATCACCTAGTACTTCAAACCAGAGATGCAGAACTGCGATTGGAATCCAGCCCTCATCTGCTGGCTTGGCATCTGATTCTTAGGTCCAGTATTTCACTTGGTTCTAAAAATTCCCTGTATCAGACCTCAGATCATAGAATCCTAGAATGGTTTGGGTTGGAAGTGACCTCTGGAGCTCATCTAGTCCAACCCCCCTGCAGTGGCCAGGGACATCCCCAACTAGAGCAGCTTGCCCAGAGCCCTGGCAAGCCTCACCTGCAATGCCTCCAGGGATGGGAACTCAACCACCTCCCTGGGCAACCTGGGCCAGTGTTCCACCACCCTCGTGGGGAGGAACTTCTTTCTAATGTCCAGTCTAAATCTACTCTTCTCCAATTTCAAACCATTGCCCCTTGTCCTTTCACTGCAGGCCTTTGCAAACAGGCCCTCTGCAGCCTGCTTGGAAGTTCCNCTCCCCTCCAGTGCTCCAAATCCCAAATCCTGGCAGGAATCCTGACTCAGCCCAAAAGAAGGCAGAAGAGAATCAGAACGACCTAGAAAGAAATAAGGCTGGAGGATCAATTTCCACCACTTTGGCCTGCAGTCCAACAGCTCAAGGTCTTTCTGCTGAGCCTCAGGAGAGCCTTCGATGGGATAGCACTCTGGAGGATCCTGTGGCAGAGGAAGAGAGGCTGAGGATCTATAAGGTGAACAGAAGGGAACGGTATGAGTCCTACATGCAGCAGCACTTGCCCAACTGCCAGGCATTCCCCACTCCTTCCTGGCAGGGTGTCAGGCAGAAGGAGCCATCAGGCAGGATCTAGGGAAGGTTGCTGCTGGCATCTTCTGGAGGAGCAAGTGTGGACTGGTCCTGAATGCTGAACCAACCAGCAAGCTGCAAGCAGTGGTGCTACCCAAGATGGCTCAGCTGGTTCTCTAGCTTACTACTGATTACTTCTGTCTGTGTGGAGAACAGGACATCTATGTTTTAAACCCAAACCAACCTGTTAGTTAAAGTAGTGCTGCTTTCCCTACTGCCTACTTGTCCTAGAGTATCTCTAAGTTATTGCTATTAGCTTCTTTCAAAGTGATACTCACTGCATTACCCCTGAGCTTGTCAGGGATTCCTGTGGTGAATTGCTGGTCCTCAAAGCAGCAAGCACAGCCCTTGGGGCAGATGGGGGAACAGTGTGGGCAGCTGCATGAGCAGGTACCTTCTCTGGAGGCTGAAATGATCTGCAAGCACACAAAATAATCTGCAAGCACACAACATCACCTAGTACTTCAAACCAGAGATGCAGAACTGCGATTGGAATCCAGCCCTCATCTGCTGGCTTGGCATCTGATTCTTAGGTCCAGTATTTCACTTGGTTCTAAAAATTCCCTGTATCAGACCTCAGATCATAGAATCCTAGAATGGTTTGGGTTGGAAGTGACCTCTGGAGCTCATCTAGTCCAACCCCCCTGCAGTGGCCAGGGACATCCCCAACTAGAGCAGCTTGCCCAGAGCCCTGGCAAGCCTCACCTGCAATGCCTCCAGGGATGGGAACTCAACCACCTCCCTGGGCAACCTGGGCCAGTGTTCCACCACCCTCGTGGGGAGGAACTTCTTTCTAATGTCCAGTCTAAATCTACTNATGCAGGACCCTGAAAGAGAACTGCTCTAATTTTTCAAGTTTTAAAGTTAATAGCTCTCCAAATAGTTCGTTTTTTATAGAGCAAGTGCTGTTTATGCACCAGCCTTTTCTCCTCTTTAATACTTCCAGCACTGCATGATACTTGCACAGACCTTCCCAGGAACAGCTTCAAAGCTCCCTAGGTTCCAATAATGTCATCCCATGCAAATCTAGAGGTTTTGCAAGCAGAGAACCAGAGGAGCAATAAAAGTAAGCAACAAGTCCAATTACAAATTCATTAACTGATGTTCAACTGCATCCATTGCCACTCTGCCAGAGACACTAACAGAGTCAGCATGCAGGAGCATTAAAGAACAGATTAAGGATCCAGCAAAACACTACCAGCATTCCTCTCAGTAGTTTGCAACCTTCTCTTTTGTTTTGATCAAGTGGAAAGCATAACACATTCCAGGCTTATTTGCTAATGTAGCATGGGAGCATCTGCATTTTAAATGAATAAGAAGAAGAAATTGCTGTCTGGTGAAAGAAATACATGTTTTGTTGGAGAAGGCAAAGTGCTTCTCTGGTAGGATGTGCTGCTGAAATCCACAGCAGAAACTCTGACTCCAATCCACACTGGAGAGGATTTTCTGCTGTCTTCAAGACACTTGACTAATGTGCTAAACCCCCAACATCTGGCTGGTTTTGTTTCTTTTTAATCCTGAGTTTTAGATAGGAAACACCTTCCTCGAGTATGTAAACAGCAAGACATGAGGTAAGAGAAACAAGAGGGGAGCTGAGACTGGCAGGATATGCTATGCCTTTATTTCTGTCATTAACACTGAAAAGCTTGGACTGAAAAATAAAGAGACTTCCCCACACGTTGGTTTTCAGATCATTTATTATCAATACAGTAAAAGGCAAACTGAAATGTAAAAGGAGAGGGGGTGGGAAAACATCACAGACATCAGAACACTTGCACAGAGCTGATCAGAGCTTTGCAAATGTTGGGATATAAATAATTTAAAAGGTATCTCTACCAATTAAAATATTTTGTTAGGAGGTACATAAGTGTTTGCTTTATAAAAAAAAATCAGGTGTTTCACCCTAAAACCATAGTGTAAAAGGTCATTTCATCTCTAACTAGGGACAACTAATGATTACAAGGGAAAATAATCTTCTCTGAGCTCTCCTGCAAATGAATTCTTTGGAAGAGCATTGTTGGAGCAATCCTGGGTCCAGGTTCTTCCAGTGTCCTGTGTCCAACAGTGGCCAGCACCAGATGTTTCAGGAGCAAGGTACACCCAACTTGTTGTGAAGCAAGCAAGGATGCAATAGCTTCCCCACAGAGGAGTTCTGTCTGCTTGAAACCCCACACCCCCTGGGGCTGAGCTGTGCCTCCTTCTTACACAACACATAGAGCTTGGGCCAGTGGTTAGGGGAGAATTGCAACATGTATTTAAGGCACATCTCCTCAAAACTGTAGCCTGCAACCAATATGTTTAATGAGAAGATCACACTGCTCTTAACAGCCCTGGAGCAATGCCTGCCTGGCTTGGGCATCCTCTGCCACCCTGGGATTGGGTTCGGATCTGCTTTTGTGAGGCAAGTGCCAAAGATGAAGGATGTTCTGTTCTGAACTAATAAATAAGTAAAAAACAAAAAAATTCCACGACAACAAAAAAAGCCCAAATCACACAAACTCAAACCTTCCCTCCTGGCATGTTTTTAGTCTCCCAGCTCATTCCAGTTGACACTAGGCTAACACTTCCACAGCACTCACTACACTTGCACAAAGACGCGTCAAGGACAGGCTCCTGAGCTCCTAACTCACCACTAACATAATTCACCCTTGGGGCTATCAACACACTAGCAAAGTCCTCTTTAAAAGCAGCTCCAGGGCTGATGTTGCCTTAGAAGGTGGCCAACATCTCAGAGGAGTTTTGGAATACATGGAAAAGCCATGCCCAAGTGTTTCTGAGCTGCTACACCACGCTAGGCACCAATGTAAGCCATGCTCCCCAAAGCAGATGCTCTCCACATCTCCACTGCTCCCTGACAATACAGAAAAATCCCCCCCTGGGGAAAGTAAGAAAGCTCTCCATCTTATTTTCATCAAAACACATGATAAACTAATGCACAGAACATCCAGGAGGGCTTTCATAGACTCTGAAGTTATTCCCTTTGGTCCCCAAACTCATTGTGCACTTGGGACTGGAGAGGTTATTCAGCAGCCTTACAGATAGGCAAATGCTGCCCCATCCCAGTGACATCCTGAAGTCCAGACAGGATATAGACCTTTGCAGTGAGAAGCAGAGCTACAGCTGTGGAATTTGCTATGGATGATCAAAATTTCCCTTTCTTTTCCTACTATCTGCCTCCTTCACAACCCCAACCCCAACAGCATCTCCCACCCAACCCCAGCATCTCTTCCTCTATACACGGTGCATTTTCTGAAGTGTTCCTAGTTAAAACTCCTTCAGTGCAGACAGTACAAGGTCATCCAACCCCAGCATTGATGGTCTTCCATCACCACACTGTCAAGTCCTGACTTTCCAATAATACAGGGATCATTTTTGGCCTGGCATTCTTCAGGAGTCCTACCACAGGCACACAAATGCTCGCACAGACTACAGTGCTGCAGAAGTCATTGTTAAACAGAGAAGATACATTGTGCCATTCCTCTCAAGAACTTGAGTTATCTGATCCTTTCTCTGTTGTCTGGAGCTGCAAAAGCAGTTTCTCTCCTGCTCTGCTCAGAATTCCCCTTCTCTCCTGCTCACACCTTCAAACCAGACATGAACACCATAGGATAAGATTTAAGCATCTGTTAAATGCAGAATTCCAGGTTTTTCTGTTTGCTTTTTCCCTACAATTTCCAGGAGATGGTTCTTCTAGAGAGAATAGTCTCATGATCTAAACTGAAAGGGGTGACAGCTCTGGGGCTAGATGTAACCAAGTGACCTGCTCAGTTCTCTCCAAGACAGGGAACCACCCTTATTTTTGCACAATATCATCATCATCCCAAAGCATCAAATGAATTTCCACCTGCCAGGCACTACTCCACCTTCTTCCATTTTTACTCTGGGAAAAATACCTCCAGCTATTTTCCTCTGATTACTGCACTGCAGGGAAGGGGAAGGAACTCATGACTTTAAAAGCAAAGAAACAAGTTCCTTACTAAGTTATGTTCCCACCACAAACTTCATTCAGGCCATTTTGATGCCAAAAGCAGGAATTAAGAGCTGAGAAAGAGGTGGCAAGAGGCAAAATTCCCTTAGCCTGACCAGAAAATTAGGGTCTGTACCTGCTTTAGCTAGTGGAGAGTTGAGCACAGTACATTAGAGAGGACTGAGATGGATCAGAGCGAGGGAGATGGTGATCAGTCAGCAAAACCCTCCAGGACACAGTCATTCCCAAGGGACTCTGAGGTTTCCAGCTCTATGCTGGAGAGGAATCTCCGTGTGGCCTTCCGGCAGTTGTAATCCAGCCTGGTGGTGTAGACAGTCTTGGCATGCTTCGGGTAGACAATGGTGGTGCTGGTGAACCTCTGGGGCTTGTGGCAGGGCTGCAGGTGAACCTCTGCTTTGTAGTTACGCCACGTGCAGTTTGGGACACAGATGACTGTCTGGCTGCAGGAGGAAATGCTTAAGCCCACTGGCATGTAGATGTCATCGATGAAGTGCTTCTCCGAGTCGTATCTGACTGAGGATGTGTACCTGGAAGAAAGGAGAGAGGTGTGGGAGCTCTGCTCTGGAATGGGAGGCTGCTTGTTCTGGAAATCACAGAATCACAGAATGTTAGGGGTTGGAAGGGATCTAGAAAGATCATCTAGTGCAACCCCCCTGCCAGAGCAGGAGCACCTAGACCAGCTCACACAGCAATGTGTCCAGGCAGCTCTGCAATGGCTCCAGACAAGGAGACTCCACAGCCTCCTGGGAAGCCTGGTCCAGTGCTCTGGAAAAAAGTTTCTCCTCATGTTAATACTAAACCTCCTGTGGTCCAACTTGCTCCCATTCCCTCTTGTCCTACCATTGGATGATGTTGACAAGAGCCTGGCTCTCTCCTCCTGACACTTGCCCTTAATATATTTATAAACATTCCTGAGGTCTCCTCTCAGTCTCCTCTTCTCCAGGCTGAACAGATCCAGCTCTCTTAGCCTGTCCTCATAGGACAGAGCTGTTGGTATTACAGTGGCCACTTCACCAGAGGAACAGCCACATCAGGCAACAACTGTCTGCTGGTGTCATACTCACTGGTTTCTGGGTAGAGGAAACAGCCTTAGGCTAGCAGCACACCCAGCACTGTCACCATTCCAGCTGCCAGCACTACCAAACAGTTTAAATCTGACCTATATGGACCTGAGAACCTCCTTCAAACTCCAGTACCTAAACCCAAAGGCCTAGGTTCACATTTAGGCTTTGCAAGCAGGCATCCAGGAGCACCAAGTCCATGGAAGCACACATCATTTTCTCACTTCTTCTCTGCCAAGAGTCCCACAGAAGTTCTCTGCTATTGCTCCCAGCATGGGGCACTCTCTGAAGGCAAACTTCTGAAGATTCAACTGGCAGAAAAATGCTACAATTCACACATCAAACTGCTGGCAACAAAATCCTCTGTGCCTGGATTGCAAAAAGGAAGTTTTCATCTTCTTCACACCATGACCACTCCATGTGAGCTTTTCCACTGTGCTGCCTTCAACTGCAGCCAGGACACAGGCTCCCTCCCCACACCAGAGCATCAACTCTTCCTACCCTCCCTTGTGTTAGGCTGCTGTTTGATTGTATCAATCGACCTCTGCTTGCACAGTAATCAACTGGGAGCCTTCTTCTCATTACTGCAAACCATGAGGTGGAAAGGAATAATTCACAGGCTGGGAAGTGATGCAGCACATTAATAAAAACAACTATGCACTCTCTGAATAATAACGTTTCTTCTAGTTCACACAACTCAGCCACAGCTGATAAGATAGAAAGTGCTTATAATAAAACTACAAGGTTATGAGAAGAAGACTCCTTTCCCTATCAAAACAGTCCTAGGGAGGTGGCTGCTATCTCCCCACATGAGTCTCTTCTGGTTAATCAGTTGAAAGGCAACAGTGCAAAGAAGCAAAAGCAGGAGAGTGAAATACAGCAAAGTCTTCCTGGAAAAACCCAAAGAGGCTGAACACTCCTTCAGCCTGTACAAATGTCCAGGTCCAGGAATGTACAGCTGTGTAGAACAATAGCTCTGCAAATAAATTAACCTGACTCACAGGCACTGATAAGACCTAACTACTCCTTTCCATGCTAATTCCTTCAAACTGAGATGACTGCAGCACAGGAGTTACCTTATTTCCTTCGGTGGTAAAGGGTCAAACTCAACTCCTTCACCAAAGGATAAAGGACACAACCTTGGAGAGCAGCTGGAGAGAACAGGGCTGGGGGAGAACACAGAATTCTGCAAGAAAAAAAGGCAAAAATAAGCCCTTTTACATTACAAATTGGTATATTCTCAAGAAAACACATTTATTCAGCCCTTGGTACAGAGCTGTTGAGATTCAAGTTGATGTGCAAAAGGCCCTGCTAGTCCAGAGGTGGAGCCCACAGGGCTGAGCTGACACTGGCCTGCAGCATCACAGATGTGGCAAGGGGCAATTTCTGAAGACAAAGTCCTAACTTAACAGAGGAGCTACTCTGGGCAATGAGAGGGGAAACACAGCCCCTCAGTGCAGAGCAGCACTCTGCAGAATGAACCAGAGCTATGCCCTGCGTGAGCTCCTGCCACCCAGAGCCATCCCCTGGGTGAGCTCCTGTTCAGCTGACAGTTAACTTTATGTGAGGGCATGGGAGCTGTTGCTGGATTCATCAGATATGCCCATGGGCAGGTCACAGCAGGAAATCATTGTAGGACATCTTGAGCAACCTCCTAGTTTCACAGCTACGCCCTGACTACTGTTTGAAGGTATTAAAACTAACCTGATTCACATGCAATCTGTTGGGAAGGATTAACTCATTCCCACCAAGAGGCAATTCATCCCTGTGCTTCTCTCCTGGATGGGCAGTGCTGTGAGCTGATACCAGCCTGGCAATGTCCTACAAGCCAGAAGGAAACCAAAAAGGGAAGCCACCTGTTTGTTTGAAGCCATCTCCAGACACTAGCTTTCCTACCCCAGGGCCAGGGGGTTGTGAGCATCTCCTATATGGTTCTCCTACAGCCTTTTCCAATTCCATGGCAGCACTCTTGCAGAAAAGGGATCTTCCCTCTAGATCCACAGCTCGTGATGTATTTATACCAACAGCTCAGCATCAACATCCAAAAGCCATTTGGCTAACTAATGTGTCTCTATCTGATATTAACAACTAAAAATATAACTTATACAAACTTCCTCCTCTGGGATAAGGGCAGCTTATTTTCCAGAGGGATTCTCAAAGACATGCTATGATGCCACCATACCTGGGCCAGGACATCAGGAGCTTCCCCTCCACCAGCCAGAACCGACCCCAACACCAGAGGCTTTTCAAAAGCACTCCCCTGCCCCAGCTCAGCCCTGGCTGTGGACGCTCCGGTGGCCCGGTTTGGGGCTAACCACAGCAGCAGCACATGGTGGAGGAGAGGGAAACGCGACTCAGTTGTTTCCAATCCATCCCCACACCGGCTGCCCCCTCAATAACCTCGGGTTGCTTTTCCCACTCGCCTTTCCTAGGAGGATGCTGGAGCGGGAAGCCCGAGGAGGAGCCTCCAGTCCGGCTTGGCTAGGCTGCTACAGCACGGGAAGGCTCCGAGGGGTTCGTAGCGGGACCGAGCCCGGCACCGACGAGTACCCGGGGGCTGCCGGACCCGCTCTAGGGGATGCCGCTCCCTCTCCGGGCTACCAGCCCCGGGCGAAGGGTCCCGCGGTGTCGGGGTCGGCCGGTACCAGTACTCACCGCGGCGACAGCGGCGGGCAGGTCGTTCTCCGGCAGCCCGTTGGTAACGGCACGGTCGGGGCTGGCCGAGGAGAGGAGCCAGGGAGCGGGGGAGGGCCCGGGGCTGGGGGGTAGCCCGGAGTCGGGGCTGTCGAGCCCCGTGTCGCCTCGTTTCCTCATGTCCGGGAGGTCAGGCACCTCCCGCAAGCTGAGCCGACCCACCATGGCGGAGCGGAGCTGCCCTGCCCCGGTTGCCAGTGCCCAATCCCGCTGCCGCCGCTCCGCTCCCTGCCCCGGCTGCGTCCGGGCGGCGGCGGGAGAGGCGTGGCCGGTACCGGAGGGGCGAGGCCAACGCAGGGGGAGGGACCTGCTCCCCTCCTCTCCCCATAGCCCGTCCCGTAGCCCACCCGGGCCATCCCAGCATCATCCCGGTGTCCCCATCCTCCCTATCCCGCCCCGGACTGAGCCCTCGCTCCCGTCGCCAGCCGCAGGGCAGAGGCCAAAGCAGCTCCCGACAGGCTCGAGTCCAGCTGTGCACCATCCCAAGGCACTGCCAGCATGGATCTGCATCCTCTTGGGCAGTCCCCACCTCCAGCACGGGTCTGGATCTTGCTGGGCTGTCCCCACACTGCTTGCCCAGGTGTTCCCTGCAGGTGAGGAGAAGTTTGCGACAAGCCATGGTGCTTAACACCGGCATGGGGATGCTCACCCAGCTGCTGGAGCTGGACTGGGATCGGACTGGGAAGGAATGGACACTGGTCTGTCTCATCATGGTTCTGCCCTCAGCCATTGCTCATCTTCAGCAGAGTTACCCCATTTTTCTGGGGAGCCTTGCTTAGGCTGTGAAGCAGCAGCTCTTCTGCACAGGCAGCCTTCCAAAGGGACAGTTTCATCCCCCTCCCTGAAGGATTCAGACTCAGGCAGCAGCACTGCCACCCTAAACTGCATTTTTCAGGCAAAGCCACCAAAGCTGCAACAAGAAAACAGAGGGAAAGTTCTTTCTAGCACTAGAGGAGACTGAGGGAATGTTCTTTTGGAAAACCCTAATGAAATAATTATGCCATGTCATCAGATTTGGTGGGGGAATACTCTGCTGGAGGAGGGAAAAAGCAAGGGCCTGCAGCCAGCCAAAGTCAACACTCCCCTGTGCTGTAACGAGCAGTCTGGCCCTGCCTGGCCCAGCACAAGTGAACCCAAACCCCTGAAAAGAATTCCTTCCCTGCCCCAAAATGAAAAGCAGAACAGAGCTTTCAGCCGTAGGCGTCTGTGGTTTGCAGCTATGTGGTGCTGGGAACTCCAGAGATCTCCTCAAGGAATTGACATTCCTTTGAAGAAATACTATGAGGCTGTTTGTCTTTGCTGAAAAATGCAGATGGAAAGGGGAAAAAAAAGTACTAAAAAGAACATTAAAAACTGTGATTGAAAATCTTTGGGGTCTGAGCAAATGTGCTGGACAGGTGTTTTCTTCCTTTTGATTTAAATGCATCCCCAACCAGAGGGATTCTGCTCAGCACTGGGAAAGCTGATCACTCCTCGCTCCAAAATCTCCCATAAAAAGCTCTTTATGAAATGAGATGCCTCAGAAGGCACTGGAGCAGCTTCCAGATGAACACAGTCATTCTTTCAGAGCTGCTGTGCAAGCCACGCTGCCAACAAGCAAGTTACTCCAAGTTAGGATGGACTCCCTGCACATCCCTCTGAGGGCTAAGGGGGTTCCCAAGGCTAATCCTTTGGGGACCAGGCTCTGAGCACAAGATCTTAGTGCCTGGGGAGCTGCAAGAGGCCATGGCTGGGATGAGCAGAGCTGTATGGGCTCCTGGAAATCTTGCTGCTCTTTATTTACTAGCAAAAACACCTCCTACTCTGGCCTGGCCTGACATAATTTTTTTTTTTTGTGCCCTTCCAGGCTCTTGGCAAATGAAATCATGGAATCATAGAATCAATATGGCTGGAAAAGACCTCTAAGATCCTTGAATCCAACTGTTAGCCTAATGCTACCATGCTCACCACTAAACTAGCCCCCCAAGTACCATAGCCACATGCTTTTTGCAGGCATGGTGACTCTACCATCTCCCTGGGCAGCCTGGGTCAACACTTGAGAACCTCCTCAGTGAAGAAATTCTTCCTAGTATCTAATCTGAACCTCCCTTGGTATAGCTTGAAGCCATTTCTTCATCCTATCACTCATTAATTGGAAGAAGAGACCAAGCCCCATCTCACTATCACCTCCTTGCAGGGAGTTGGAGAGAGTGAGAAGGTCTGCCCTGAGCCTCCTGTTCTCCACACTAACCAACCCCAGGTTCCCTCAGCTGCTCCTCACCACACTTGTGCTCTAGACCCTTCCCCAGCTTCATTGCCCTTCTCTGGCCATGCTCCAGTAACTCAATGTCCTTCTTACTCCAAGAAGCCCAAAACTGAACCCAAGATTCAAGGTGTAGCCTCCCCAGTGCTGAGCACAGGGGGGAATGGAGATGTTTGAGCAGCCAAGAGGGGCTCTGCTACCCTCTCTGCCTCACACCAGGCTCAGACTCAAGGATCTCCCACAGCACCAACATCCAGAGCTGCAAATTCACCTGCTAGGATGGAAAGGAAGTGCTTAACTGGGATTTTAACTACTCACCAACTAAAACACTATTGGTAGCCACTGTATATGGGTGTCCTGCTCTGAAGGCACAGGCACTCTGCCCTCTTCTCACACCAATCCATGCAATCCCTGATGGCACTGGAAATATTTTCCCCTGCCTGTCTATCACAACCTGTTTGTCTATATTATTTACTTTCTAACAGCCAGGACAGAGCAGATAGCAGTATCTTATCAAGATCCTCCTTCCATTAAGGACTTTCCACCAGGTTGGGTGTGCTCAGCTTAATCAGCAACCAAACACTAGGCCCAGGGACATGGTGCAGGGGGAAGCGAGGCAGAAGGAACCTCTGTTATTCCATAAGGATGGAAAATGATTTCCAAAGGATGGCAAATGGAGCAGACTAGGAACCTGCCAGGCATAGGAGTCATGCTCACAATGAACCTTCTCAGCAGTGGGATTGATGGGAGTCCTAGGAGTGCTTCAGCTGCAGGGATGAATGCTGAGGTCTGCTCAGCTTTTCCAGCCCTGCCACCACTCCCCTGCTGAAGTGCCAAGCCCAGGCTTTCCCACAGCTTCAGGAAGCTCCACATGCTGCAAAGCAGCAAGGCTGATTTTCCCTTCCCTGCAGGATCCAGACCCTGACAGCAGCTCCATGGACTCCTCACATCCTGCTGGGAAGCAGGAGGGCACTACCTCTCTTCCCAGGGCCTGAGCACAGGTCCTGGTCACCCTGTATCCTAGGTGAGGAGAGGGAACACTCCCCTGCCTTGCTTCCAGCAGGGACACCCAGAGCAGCACTGGCTCTGGCACCCTGAGGCTCCCATCAGCCCAAATGTCCCTGTGCTCTCAAAGCTGAGGTTGGCAAAGAACTCAAGCTCATGTGCTCCAGCTTGGGCCTGGTGCAGCTGCTCTGGCTGAGAGAAGGGAGTGAGCACAGGCTTTAACCTAGAAGATTTGGGCTGGTGTAAGCAGTCCCAGCAGAGCAGGAGCATGGAGGAACTCCTCCTGCCAAAGCCTCTTGTGACACAGCCCAAAGACAAGAGCTTCAGCTCCTCTTGTTCAGCACAGCAGAACTGTGACCTGATGCTGCCCACCAGCATCCACATCTGCCACCTCCCCAGCTGCAGCCAAGGAAAGGCTTGTGGAGACTTGGATATCATCACTCAGGGCTGTAAAAAGGGTGAAAGAAACACACCCTCCCATTGCCTGCTCCTGCCCAAGGGTGGAGGGGGCAGGAGCAGCAGAGCAAAAGCCAATGAGTCATTCCTGCTCCAAGCACAAGAAACTCCTCCAGCATCATGTGGAAAAAAACAAAGGTGTTCACCTCATCATTCATTTCAAAGGAAATATTGGGATGTCTCCAAAATCTCCCCAGCAGTTAAAAGGCATCAGAAATGCTGCAGTAACTTGAGGAGGACAAGGTGAGCTCTGCTGAAGCATCCTCACAGGTGCTGCTGGTGGAGAGTTGCCTGTTGGAGTAGAAAAGCCAGAAAAGAAAGAAGCTGCAGGAGAGAGAGCAATGGAGATGGAGAGCACTGAGCCCTGGCTTGGGCTGAGGTCTAGCCCAGCCCTGGGCTTTGCTGCACAGAAAACACCCAGCAAATGAACAGCACTAACCATTTAATTCATTTCAGTGTCACACTCCACCATAACAGCCAGAATCACAGAAAAAACAGGGGGGGGAAAAATCCTCCTTTCATTCCCCAGAGATGTAAACCCCAAAGAGCTAACATACACACACAGAGATGTGCCAAATCTGATCAATCCCCAAGAGGCAGGGGAAAACCAAACCCTCCCACTGAAAGCAGAAAAATGCATCTTTGCTCTCTAAGTCCTAGAGACCTGTAGCTTTCTTTAAAGGCTGAAAGTCAAAATTCCTTTTTTCCCTTTTATTTCCTCTTATCTCGGGAATGAAATGCAGAGAACAAACTAGGAGAAGCCTTCAGGGAAAGGCAAATGATGAGAACTTCAGCTATTCATAATTTAGAGAGTCATCCAGAGAGAAAGCAAAGCAAAAAAAACACCATCTCCAATAAATTATTCATCCCTCCATGGGAATAATGAATCTCTGCTAACATCTCTGTTCCCTCCTCCCTGCCTATTGCATCTGATAATGTGTGAAGAAGCATCCTGCACCTTCAGCTAACCTGCCCTTGGGGAAGGGATGCTCCTAAACCCAATCTGCTTGCAAACCACTGCTGCTTTGGCACCTGAGGTGAAATCAGGAGAGGAAATCAATGAACTGGGAAGATTTGTAAAGCTGGAGTGACAAGGAACTCTTCTCCCCTCCCTACAAGTGTTATCCCTGCTGCTCTGGGATGGCTTATCCCTCACTACAGCTCTTAGCACCCACACACTGCAGTGAGCTCCCAAAGCCCTCAAAATACATGCTAGAGTTGTGTTAGCAGAGCTGTCAGTGCACACCTTGCCACAAAGGCAGGTTGGGCTGAGCAGTGTTAGCCAGTGAGGATTTCATTCTTTCTGCTTGAATCCTGGGATCAACTCCTGCCTGTCCCCAAGTGTAGGTTTCATCTGCTGCCTGTGCAAAAGCAGGATGGGATTTTATCACCCAGCAACTAAACTTGCCCTCCCACAGTGCCAGGGGCAAGGAGAGGGATGAGGAGCAGCCTGCAGCCAAGAAGGGATGCTGCTGAAGCACAAGCAGGCAGATGCAGGGCAGCTCACCTCCTGCCTCACTCAGGGGATTCCTTCTTTGCCCTCCTCCCTTCTCAGGCCCAGGGAAGCTCTGACTTTGGGTGGACTGAGCTCCTTTTTTCCTGGAGCATGTCTCATCTTCCCTTCCCAGAGGTGCAGCAGCAGCAAGTCCTCCAGGGAGCCCCAGTCCCAAGTCTCAACCTTCACCTGGTGGATGAATTGAGCTTCCCAAGAAAGCATCTGACAGCATGATTGCTCCTCACCTGCCAAACTGCTACAGGACTTCTTTTTCCTGCACATGCCAGTGAAACTTGAGTTAAAATAAAGCAGGCACCACTGGTTGATCTGCCCCTGAAGCCAAGATGGGATTCAATTGTTCATGGTTGGGCATACGCCTTCAAAGCTCCCAAAAAAAGGATAGAGAGGAATTTGGGAAGCAATCCAGTGTTGCAAAGGAGGAGGTGATGTCTCCCTGCACTGAGACTCCTCAGGGAAGCTCATACAATAGGCAGGGAACAGATGTCCCCTGACTCCCATCCTGCTCCATGCTGCCTTTGTGGCTTGGTGCCAGCAGGAGCTGGCCTCTTGGGAAGGGAAGCTTGCTTACCCAAAATATTTCACCTCTGATTCTCCTTCTCTCTGCACTGGTGCAAGCTGAAGCTCAGAGGAGGAGGAGGAGGAGAGGAAGACTCTCAAAGTTTGAGGCTGCCCTGTTAAAGCCAACATTTCCAGCAGCTCTCCTTGCAGGCCAGTGAAGATGCCCAAGGGGCTCCACCCTGCTGGCAGGAGAACAAGGAGCTGGTGCTGTTAGACACTTGCTCCATGAAGTGGAGAGAGGGTGAGATGTGGTATGGGAACTCCCTTTGGGGACAGCTGGCAAATCCAACACATGGCAGAGAAATAACAAGCAGCTGGAGATGGAGCCTAGGGTTTGGCCTTCAAGCTGTAACAGTGACCTAGGCTGCTGGATTATTGGCAGGAGGTTTGCCAAGGTGCAGAAGGCATTAATTCAGCTCTTTTCCTGCAGTTCTGAAAAGGAGCTGCCTTGCTGTTTTACTGATGCTTTATGCACATCTGTCCTGGGAGCAGGAGAGAAATCTGCTTCAGGCTATCTCATTTAGTGGAGCTGCAGATGCCTGGATCCCAGCTGTTCAAGGGCTGGGGTTTGTTTGGATGGTGGTGATGGTTTGGGATTGGTCCCCTCCCCTGCAATAAATAATGAAAGAGAGGAACAGCTCTGCAACAGGGAGTGAGCATTAACATCAAACTCTCAGTGTTGCAGCAGGAGCTCAGCCAGGCTGAAGCTGGGACACCAAAGTGTAGCACAGTCTCTGAATCCATCTCAACTGCTTTTGTAGCTGCTGACTTTCAGCTACCTCTATTTTCTCCACCACATGGACCCAGCAATGTACTGGGTCAGATCCTGCTTGGGTCTGAAGGTAGAAGCAGCACCACAGCAGAAGATGGTGAAGAGATCCCAGGGCATGGCAGTAGCGGCACAGGGAATTTTTCCAGCAGCATTGTTCAGGCTGATCAGTTTTGCTCTCAGCCACTGCACCTAGTCCTTCTGCTCCCTTAGAGTCTTTTTTTGATGAGTTTCTCCAGTTTCCTGATGCGGGAGGACTCCTGCTCAGGGGTAGGAGCACTGAGGGAGAGGGAGCCAGTGTTATCCACCCCGGCGGGAGGAGCGGGCAGGCGCTGACGGAAGAGCTCCAGCATGCTGCTCTGCTCACTCCTCTTCAGACCCTGCAGCAGCAACACAAGAGGCAAGCACCAGGGTTAGACTACACACAATCCTTCACATTACAACACACCTCAAAGATTCATAGATTCATAGAATAGCCCAGGCTGGAAGGGACCTTAAAGATCATCTAGTTCCAACCCCCCCGCCATGGGCAGGGATGCCAA
>VWZO01008118.1:675488-777311 GCA_013396975.1 Bucco capensis
ACTGGAGGTGAGGCCTCCCCAAAGCTGAGCAAAGGGGCAGGATCACCTCCCTGCTCCTGCTCACAACACTGTTCCTGCTCCAGGCCAGGATGACTTGCCTCAGAGTGCTTTTCCCACTCCCAAACCCATCTCTATTTCTACTCCATGGAGTGCTAGTGGATGAACAGAAATTCTGGGACAGCTTCTAACCTTCATGTCCAGTATCTTCTGGAAAGTGTCAGTGCTGCAGTCAGCAAGGAGCTTGATGTAATTGTCCACAAACACAACTGGGGGCTCATGTGGAGCCATAACCACCTGCCAAGACCAGGAGAAAGAAAAGAGATCAGACAAATTCTAGAAGTTGAAGTCAGTGCACACAAGTTAACAGCAGGACTGGCTTCTCCTAAACCAAACTGCTTAAGGAACAAGAGAGAGGCTGCTAGTTAACTGCGAGGTAAAGGTGAGTGAAGCAAAGCAAGGAGCAGGGAGGAGGAAAGGGTCTCTTCCTGCCCAGCAGTGCTGTGTGTCATGTTTCAAAGAGCAGCAGGACTTTGTCTGTGGGCTGGCAGGCACTGGTGTGTTGTTGAAGCCCAAGATTTTATCTTGTTGCACAGGGAAGGCTAGCTAGGGGGGAAGAAAGGACTCTCTCCAGACCCTCTCTTTGGTGGGGGGGTCCCACTCCCTCCCTCCTGCATGTCACAGGGGAATGTGACAATGCTCAGCAAGGACTCCTCCTTTCCCCAGGCCAGTGTGGGGCAGAGCAATGTGCTCTGTGCAGTCCAACTGCTCCTGACATGCAAGCTGTTGGCTGAGCTGATCTGCTCTGCCCTTTGGCTGCAGCACATCAACCTCTCACTGCCATCTGCCCTGCAGCTCACAGCCTCTTAGTCCCAGCAACACTCAGCTCAGGAAACCAGCCTGGAAGCTGCAAAAATGATTATTCATTGTTCTGCTTTCCTTCTATAAGCAGTGAGTGACATAAAGAGGACATAAAGAGGACACATTGCTGTGTGATCTGGTCTAGGTGATCCTGCTCTGGCAGAGGGGTTGGACTAGATGATCTTTCTAGGGCCCTTCCAACCCCTGACATACTAGGATATTGTGATTTCTGATAATGCTGGGCAGCAAACCCACCTTTGTGGGGAAGTGTGTTTGTGCTCACAGGGCAAAACAGCACAGAACCTTGGCTCTGAAAACACTTCCATATGTTCCCATTGAGCCAGCTCACTCCACACTGCATTCTATCACCCAGACATTTCTTGCTTTCCCTGCACTTCAGACCAAGGAAACATCCCAGCCATGTACACACTTGTAAAGCCTTAATTTACAGCCCTTGTAAAAAGCTGCTGCCAAGATGAAAAGCTGGAGCTTCAGACAGCACTGTCAGAGGAGAAAGAAAAGAGCTCTGTGGGATGTGTGCACCCTGATGTCCTCCTCCCTGCTTGCATCTGTGCTTTGTAGGGCTTAGCTCTCTTCATTTCTTCATGCCATATTAACACTTAATGATGCTCCTCCTGAATCAGCTGCACCACTATAAGCCTAGGCATTGCAGGGGGATTGTTGTAGGCAAGAAGCACTGCTTTTGAGCCATCTTGGTGCTAGGAAGGAGTGTATTGGGCTGTGCTTCTGATGGGGTGAAATAGCTCTTAGGGAAAAGACTCTTGAATGTACAACTTGGAATGAGTAGAGAGTCTGAGCACTGATAAAAAGAGACAACTGCCAAGGCAAAGAGAAGAGTCAGAGGTGACCAGTGAGCTCTGGGCTCCTGCAAGGAAACCTTGCTTCCTTATGGGAGCAAGTTGGATCCCAGGAGGTTTAGTATTAACATGAGGAGAAACTTCTTTGCAGTGCAGGTGCCAGAGCACTGGCCCAGGCTGCCCAGGAGGCTGTGGAGTCTCCTTGTCTGGAGCCATTGCAGAGCTGCCTGGACACATTGCTGTGTGAGCTGGTCTAGGTGATCCTGCTCTGGCAGGGGGGTTGCACTAGGTGATCTTTCTAGGGCCCTTACAACCCCTAACATTCTGTGATTCCTACAGACATCTTGGTGGTCCAGTAAGAGCTTGAACCTAGCTNCAGACATCTTGGTTGTTGGTAGTTAGTGGTTGGTTGGTGGTTAGGTCACCACGCAACACTTGGTGGTCCAGTAAGAGCTTGAACCTAGCTCCTAACACCTTACTCCAACAGCATGGAATTGCAGAAGAAACTGCTGAATTTAGCATGCAAACTGAGCTGTACCAATCCCCTGGGAATGGGAGTGAAGGCAAGCACAGAGAGCCTGGGCTCCACACCTCCTCCTCCTCCTTGCCTTGGCTGCAGTTCCCAGCAGGCTCTGGCTGGCACTTGCCTCTCCTGCCTGACCTCTGATCCTGCTAACTCCCTCACAGTAACATCTTCCCAGCATTGCTGCTGAGTAGGGGACAATCCTATTGCCCAGAAAGGTACAACTGCACAGCTCCCATAGCTTCTCCTAGGATCAAACCTAACTTCTTTCTTACTCCAGCAACAGGGGTGGGGAGGAGAAATTGCTTTTCTTATTACTTTTTTTTTTTATGAGGACAACACACTGCTTTTGGGTCACTTTCCAGGCACCAGGTCTGGAAAATGAGCAAGGACTCTGGTGGATACAGTAAGCCAGACATGTTTGCACTGGCTGTTACACTAGACAGTAAACAGGTGACTCAAGCACAGCTTGGCTCCCCTGCCCCAGGGAGTCTGCACAAAGGCCTGGAGTAACCTGAACTGGAAGCATTGCCCTGCAGCAAGCACTTAGGGATGCTAGCTCTGATTTTCACAGCTTCCTGAGGGAAATGTGGTGCCCCAGCTCTGTTAGGAAGACAACTTGAGCCCTTGCAGAATGAGGATGAAAAGAGCACTGTGATGTTGAAGAGGAGTGGGGCACAAGGCAGTTGTGCAGAGCAGCTGGCAGGCTCCCATACGTTCCTGTGTTCAAAGGAAGGGCCCCCAGGAATTCCCTCACTCCCATTCCCAGCCCAGCAGGCTGCCTGGCAGCCTAGCAAAAGTCTTGAGTTACCTTCAGGATCATTTCAGCCCGAGTCATGCCTTTCACCACTATCTTTGTGTAGCTGGCAGGAGCTTTCCTCACCACTTGGGATCCAATGGAGGGCAGATCCAGGAGAACCATCTTCAGAGAGTGAGTGTCCAGCAGCAGCTGCAAGAGTGAATCACATCAAAAAGCTCTTCTTCAGGTCCCTTTTACCAAACTCCATTAGCTGCTTAAAAATTCCAACCCATCCCACACTGGAAAAAGTCCTGGGAATCAGACTGCAGGCCCAGGAGGGACTGAGGCCTCTAATGACACTTCAAGGAGACATCATCACCCATGGCTCCAGATCAGCACCATTCATGGATTGAAATGCCTTCTGGCAGCTCAACATCTGGCACATCAGGCATGCATTTCCAGTCCTCTTTCCCTCAACAGGATGAAGTGAAACAAGCTCTGTGACTTGCAGCTGGATCACCATTGAAATCCTGAGGTCAAGTGAATTAACACCACGTTTCCTCCTGCACCCAACCACCCACTGGGGCAGCTTTTCTGCAGTTACTCAACCACTTGAGTTCTTTCTATTATTCTTTTTTTTCCACTAATTTAGGGAAAAAAACCTGCCACACATCAAAGCTACACTGAGAACTGCTCAATATCCTCTGCTCACTGCTAACACTCAAACTCCAGCATGTTGGTTTTCACCAGACCACTGGTGATAGGATTATTAGCAAACAGCATGAGATGATGTGGTTAGAGCTAGGAAAGCTGGGAAAGCATATTCCACAGGCTAGGAAAGCTGGGAAGGCATATTCCACGGGCTAGGAAAGCTGGGAAGGCATATTCCACGGGCTAGGAAAGCTGGGAAGGTATATTTCACAGGCTAGGAAAGCTGGGAAAGCATATTCCACAGGCTAGGAAAGCTGGGAATATATATTTCACAGGCTAGGAAAGCTGGGAAAGCATATTCCACGGGCTTAGGAAAGCTGGGAAGGCATATTCCACGGGCTAGGAAAGCTGGGAAGGCATATTCCACGGGCTAGGAAAGCTGGAAAGGTATATTCCACGGGCTAGGAAAGCATATTCCACAGGCTAGGAAAGCTGGGAAGGCATATTCCACGGGCTAGGAAAGCTGGGAATGCATATTCCACAGGCTAGGAAAGCTGGGAATGTATATTTCACAGGCTAGGAAAGCTGGGAAAGCGTATTCCACGGGCTTAGGAAAGCTGGGAAGGTATATTCCACGGGCTAGGAAAGCTGGGAAGGCATATTCCACGGGCTAGGAAAGCTGGGAAGGTATATTCCACAGCAACATTTGCACCAGGGGCAAGAAAAGCACATGGGAAGATAAAGATGCTGCTGAGTTGTGACCAGGAGAGTGTCCAAAAGATGCTAAGGGAATTGAGCACCTGCATGCTTCAGAGAGAAAGCTTCTGAAGATCTCTTTACATCTAACCCCAGGAAGGATTGTCCCACTTCTAATGAGAAATAGTCACTGTGAATCAGGCTAAAAAAAACCAACCCTTCCTAGCCTGCTTTAAAGAAGTAAATGATTCCTCTTATTCCAATACAGTAACATTAAAACCTTTAAGCCCATTGCTGGCAAGCAGTTAATCACTTTAGACACTCATTAAACAAACAAAAAAAAGACTTCATTTTAATGACTCTCAGGTTATTGCTCATTGCACAAGATGAGCAGGAACCACACTCCACTCATTTGCTTTCCATTAAGGAAGAGCAAGGGTTTGATGGAAAGCTCCTGTTTCATTTTGCAGACACATACTGCTCAGAACCCATCTTTGAAGCCTAAAAGCCAAAGCTGCTTTGAAGGCACTGAGTTGAAGCTGACAGCAGCCCCATTAGGGATGGATGGCTCTGCTTTTGGAGCCTTTCATTAGCTCCCAGAGGATGCAAGGGGAGAGAGAGCCTCAAGCCTGCCTCATCCAAACCTGCTGACTACAAATAGCTTATCTCTCCTCTGCAATACTGGGNTAAGATCCCCTTGAAGCCTTCTCTTTTCCAGGCTGAACAATCCCAACTGTCTCAGCCTGTCTTCATAGGGGAGGTTCTCCAATCCTTTAATCATCTTTGTGGCCTCCTCTGGACTCATTCCAACAGCTCCACATCTTTTTTCTGCTGAGGAGCCCAGAACTGGATGCAGTACTCCAGGTGAGGCCTCACAAGCACAGAGTAGAGAGGCAGAATCACCTCCCTAGCCCTGCTGCTCATGCCTCTCCTGATGCAGCCCAAACCATTCTGTGATTGTATGAAACCTCCTCCTCACAGAGTAGCAGGCTCTCAGCCCACAGGCAGGGGTGGCAGATGAAGGGTTCCAGCCCTCCAGCTGCACCCATGGGCTCAAGGCAGTGCCCACCCATGTGCAACTCAGGGACAGGAGCTCCTGTCAAGGGCAAACATTAATTCAATCTCCTTCCTTCCCTGAGATCATGTCTTGCAGTATCCACAGCTCTCCAAGCACAACAGGCAGGCAGCTTCCCTAGAGAAAGCTGGGGAGCCCTGAGCCCCAGGTGCTGGCTTATCACCTTCCTGGGTCTCAGTTCCTGAGTGTCAGAGGTGGGAATGGCTCTTCCCCACCATGTAGCAAGGGCTTGATGTGTGTTTGCAATGCTTCAGGAGGTGAGACTTGGGAAGTATTCACACATGAAAGAAATTGTCTTGTCTTCAGCCTCTCTCACCTAGCAAGATTCACAACCCCCATCAGAGTTGGAGCCTCTGGTTAGCAATTCCTGGGGTAGAAGAGAGAAAACATTGCACTATGGCTCCACAATGCTGTCCTTCTCCTTCCCACACAGCTCTGAGGAGAGGAAGAGAGCAGCCATCCAGAACTAGCAGGCACACTGGGGGAGGCAAAAAATCTGTCTGCACTCCCTGGAATTGAGCAAGGACACAGGCTCTAGCAAAATTGCCATCAAGCTGGGGAGCTGCTTTGGGCTCCCACAGCTTCACCTCCTCAGAGGGGAAGGAGCCAGCACCTGGGAGCAGTGCACAGAGTCCCTGGGAGCATCCCACACTGCTCTGCTTGAGAGCTGAGCACCACTGGCACCAGGCCCAGGCAAGGACCATAGAGGAACCAACCTGCTCTGGGCATACATTGTCAGGTGAGACCAAGCACTGTGTGTGTGTTACATATTTAACACTTAAAACCCCCCCAAAAAGTCTTGCTGTTTGAACTGTATGAGCTGAGAAACTGGTTGGACACCTAGGGTTTGGGGTTTTTGGTGAAGATTCCCTTCCAAATCATGCTTCCTTCATCAATTCCTTTTAAGGAGCAGACAAATATATGTATAAAGGATTAAAATCATGACTGCACATGCCCTCCTCACTGCCCATCCTCCACCCTGGCACTTCTAGAAGTAGAGGAAAGGGGAAGCACATCTCATCCAGCAACTCCAGCTTGACCAAAGCCCAATTTTTCTGAGCAGAGAAGCAACAAGCTTGAGTTGAAGCCTGGCAGAAGGCACAGTGGCAGCAGAGGGACATCTGAGAAAGGCTGGGAGAGAAAGCAAGGCTTTCTGGGAAGGACATGGGAGCTTCTTGCAGCAAGAGTTTCTACCATGAGCAGCTTACTTTCCCTCTGTGTGAGCATACTAAAGCCAAGCTCATCATGGCACCTTAGCCAGGTGGGTAAGAGATTTGCTGTTTGGCAAAGTGAGAGCTGCTCTGCTTGGGAAAGTGCCTAGGAGTCCTCTCCCAGGAGAGGTTCAACTGCAGCAGGATCCCTAGGAAGCTGCTTCCACTCTGCCTGCTACCAGAGGGTATCCCTGCCTGCTACCAGAGGGTATCCCTGCCTGCTACCAGGGGGTATTCCTGCTACCTCAGCAGCACCACAACTCAGGAGATGTAACTCAGCTCTTTGCCCTTTATAACCAAAACCTGCCTCAACTTCTTGAACCCCCAAATCCCACAAGAGGCCAGCAGCCAAGGCAAGTGCTTTGTCTTACCTGCTCTGCCCCCACCATGCTGATAGGTTTGCACTTGAAGAGATGGTTAATGAACTTGGGAATGAAGGAGCTGCAGAGGAGAGATCCAAAAGGACACCATTACACATGGGCACACAGTCTCCTGTGGGTACAAAATATGCCAAACCAAAGCAGGATGACTTTCCACAAAGACACTGCAAGTGCCTGGTTCTCTTGTTGATTCCAGACACAAAGCCCAAATCCTAGGTACAATTCTTTTGCTTTAATCCATTCAGATCTGAAAGTTAATTGAGAAGTTGCACACATGCTCTTGGTAAATGAATTGCTCTCAACTATCTGGGAAGCATTACAGTAGAAGGTCAGAAGCAAGCAAACTGTTGTACAGAATAAAGCCAGCAACATGCCAGGATTAGGATAGCTATTCACAGAGTGGAAGTAATCTTGATTGGATCCAGAACCTACATTTCACTGCATACAAGTAATTCCATAACATGCATATTACACTCTGAACTTGAGGTCCAGCCAAGGCTGGAGGTCTGCTGAGCCCTGGACACTCACAGAGAAAAGCATTCCTCCAGAATGCCTCTGGCCAACAAAATCAAGGCAAGAGAAAGTGTTGGGAAAATACCATTGTTCTGTTTGACTACCATGGGCACTCAGAAAAGTGCCTAAGTTATGGACACTCAACTGGGGAGAACCTGCCCAATATGTGCCAGCCCCAGAGTGCCACCCCTTTGCTCTAAGCTTTTTTGCTTCTTGACTTAGAATCCTAGAACAGTTCCAGCTGGAATAGACCTTGAAGATCATGAGTGCAGCCTTTGTCCTAGCCCTAGCAACCTGCTCAATGATGCCTCCCAATGCAACATCCACCTGGCTCTTAAACACCTCCAGGGATGGGGACTCCAGCACCTCTCTGGGCAGCCTGGTCCAATGGCTCACAACCCTTGCAGCAAAGAAATTCCTCCTAATGTCTGACCTGAACCTCCCCTGGGGCAATTTCCATCCATTTCCCCTTGTCCTATCACTCTCCACTAGGGAGAACAGANCAAGCAGATCCACACTGCCAGCCAGCTTGCTGTCATCTGCACACTTGCTAAGGGTGCACTCCATTCCCTGCTCCAAATCTTGAGGCTTTGTGGTGGTTTCACTGGAGAAGCAGTGGAGAAGCAGATTTTCCCTTCAAGCAGAAGAAGTGTTTGCAGAGCACCTGCCAAACAAGCTCCTGTCCCACCTCCCCTCCTGAGCTGCAGCACCAGGAATACTCAGGAGCTGAACAGTCCTAGAGAGGCCAATGTGAGCACCACAAGCTCCATCTCTCAGGACCACATCACTCACACTCCTGTCTTCCTTTTGCTGCCTTGTTTTTAATGTACTCTGCTTCTTTCACATGGTCTGCTTTGGCTGAATGCCTACAAGGCTCAGATTTCCAAGCCCTTGTCCATGACTTGGTGACAAGTCTTAAGATTTTAATGGCTTTGCCCTAAGTTCCTTTAAATTGTCTGGTTTCTATCCTTTTCAAGGAGACACCATTTATGGTGATGATCTAAATTCAGTGTGGTTTCCCCTTTGCATCTGTCAAGCTATTTGTTTCCTTCCCACGAAGCAAGGAGCACAGACAGCATCTTGTTTGTCCTGACACCTGTTTTCCAAGCCAGGACATTTATTTTTTGCCCTTTCTCATGGAAGAATGACAAAAGCATTAACTCAGGCACAGAGCATGCCAAGCTGCTGAGCAAACTGAAAGCAATGGTTCAAGCAAGGGTCCTTCCAAGTGAAGGCTCCTTCCCTCAGACACAGCCATGACCTCTCTCACTGAATCATCTTCTCCTGGAGAGGTGTCAAGGAGAACACTTTCAAACTACTGTCAAGAACCAGCTACTGGGCTGCCCCAAAGAGCTTTGCATTTGGCCACCAGAGAAACAACCTTGGCAACAGCATAGAAAGAAGAGGAAAAACAAGCCCTGTCTCCTCTTGCACAAAAAGCATTACAGCAGAGATGAACTTAGCTGTTTCACAAGTCCCTTTTTTCAGGTGTATAACTAATTCCCAGAAGGCAACTGGAGAGTGCTGAGCACAGCTGGAGCTTAGGTGATCTTATACAATCATCAATCCATAGCAGCTCTAGACCAAACAGCATGCAGAAGATTAATTGGACTTTTGGTCTCACCAGTAGGTCCAACTCTCCCTCCTTCTGTAAGGTCAGGAGTGGAGTTAATACTCCTGTTGGATGTGAGAAAGAGGGTGAGCTTTTCTTGCTGCAGGGTGGCAGAGCAGCAGCCAAAGGACTCCCTCTCCTCTCTGCCTTTTTTTTTTTAACCTTCTTTTCTCCATAAGCACATGCTCTCCCATAGACAGCATGAAACAATTCCCAGGCCCCTTTGGATGGCCACCCAGCAGCAGTGCAGAAGGGGAAAGCAACCTCTCATCCCCACATGCCTCTTCTTTCACGCTGCCTTATTGGAAACAGCTTCTCGGCTCCAAGCAAGACAGCCACGACAAACCATAAGATCCAAGGGCTGCTCTGGAATTTTATCTGGTTTTTTGGACTAGCAGTGATCATTCACTTCACTGAATGCATTCACTTGAGTCTCTTTCTTGCCTGGGCTGGACTCCATGCTTGGCTCTCCTAGCATGGAGCAGGCAATCCTGAAGTGAACAGTATGTGCTGGTTTGGTGCTCGTGCTCTCCCCACCAGGTTTTGTACTCTAAATGCCTTCACTCCCTCCACATCCACAGAACTTAGCCTGGATGCCAGAATTCATTTGCAGTTTCAGCTGTAAAAAAAGAACTCCAGCAAACACTCCATAGAAGCAGACAAGTCCCCAGTGTAACAATAAAGCAGTGCAAGACAGCTTAAGAACCTAAAGCACAGAAACCACGGCATGGGAGAGGCTCCCATCCAACACCAGTGGCTCTGCCAAAGCCTGTGCTTTCCTAATCCCCTGCCCTGATGATGCATCAAACACAATGCCTTGCTAAGCAAGGCAGACAGAGATGCAACCACAGTCTGTCTGTCTGACAATGAGCTACTGCAGGACATCATTCAAAGCATGCTGGTGGCACTGACTCACTGGAGCTGAGAAGGCTTTTGCTTTCCACCCCCCCACCACCCCCCAAGGCAGTGACCAGGCTCAGCCAGGCTTAATTCAAGCTGCTGCTTTGAAACATCCAGCAGCCTCCTCATCACCATCTTTTTCCACCTCACTCCTCTCACTAAAAGCACAATGCAAAGGCCAGAGCAGCTGGAGGGATGCCTGCTGCAGTTCCCCACCATGATGGACGAGCTGTTTCACTGGCCAAGGGGAGAGCTGTTTGTTTTTCCTGTCTCTCAGTTCTAATCTCTTCCTCCTTGAGGTCAGGTCACAGACTTCCCAAACACATCCCAGCGTGGCAGCCACAGGCTTCAGCCCTGTGGGCTTTGATTTCAAAGGCTAAGGAGAGAGGTGCAGTGAGCAGAGAGCCCCTCACCCTGCCTGCTTCTCACTGGTTGGAGGCAGCGAGGCTTGCACCTTGGTCAAAACAAAGCCAAAATGACAAATGAGGTTAGAGGATTGATACAATTTCTGATGGCCTTTTTTCTTCTTCCCAGACTTGGCTTAGATCCCTCTGTTTTAAATTTAGTGCCTTTAGATGCCTTCTCCCCTGTGGTCCTGTAACTCAACACCAGTGCTTTACACAATCCATTAGAGCTGAGGAAGGCTTGGCAGCTCCCAAAGATCCAGGCATTAACATCCAGAGAAAGCACAATGCCTGCTAAAAGGATTTTCAGCAAAAGGCCAGGTATTTCAGTTGGGCAAGGCCAGCACTTCCCAGAACAATTCAGTGCTTCAAAAACACAAATATTTGTACACATGAAAATGTCATCAGCATTTGAAGTCCATCAGCATACCCTCACCACTGGGCTGGTTCTCCTTAAAACCAGAAGGACTCCAAGTATAACCTGGCAAAAGAATCTTCAGGAACCAACTTTTCCATGGCACAGGGAATTCAGGATTGTGTTTTATGTGTCATGTGCTGCAGATCTGAGCTGTAATTGTATCACAAAGGTTTGGAAGTGGAGCAGGATACACTGGGCTGAAGGCACTCAGCTCCAAAAGGGTGTTTTATCCAGAGTTGACTTGCTATGTGCTTAGCAATAAAGTTAAAAGGGAGGCAACTAAGCTGAGGTATTAAGAGTGTGCTGAGAACAGCTGAGGAAATGGTGGGTTTGGTTTTTTTTTTCCTTTATCACCATATTAGGAATATAAAATTGAAGCATCACCACAAAGAAAGCTTAAGTGCAATAAATTTTCACTGAGACAGCATTTCAAACAGTGATTATGGGCAACCTCATCATCTGATTTATCAGGAACTGCTCCTTCATGCAAACTAATGAGTACCCTGAGATAGAAAGGGGGAAGGAAACTCTGAGGCCAGGCTCCCTACTCTGGAAGCTCAGAGCCTGCTGCATCCTTCCCTGCTGAAGCAGGAGCTGAAGCTCCAGCCTCAAACCTGCAGAAGAACTGCCAGGCCATCCAGTTTATTTCAGGATGATTAGCTTATTCCAGAAATGTTCAGGTATTTTAGAGTGACACATGATAGGCATGGTGCTGCTCCCAACTCTAGCAGCATAGTCACATGAAACACCAAAAGCAGCAGCTACAACTGGCACAGGCCTCCTGAGCATTTTTCCTGGGCCATTGGCATGCAAAGCTCAGCTGGCCACAGGCAAGCAGGGAAGAGTTCAAAGGATCTTTCCCAAAGAACTGAAGTTTTGTTTCAGACACAGAGCTTCAAAGTTTGGATGTCTAAGAGATGCTGGAGAGCTGCACTCTCAAGCCTGAATCACAGAATCACAGAATTGTTTTGGGTTGGAAGGGACCTCTGGAGGTCATCTAGTCCAACCCCCGCTGCAGTGGGCAGGGACATCCCCAACTAAACCCTACGGCAACCTGGTATTCCCAGGCAGTCTCCCATCCAAGTACTAACCAGGCCAAACCCTGCTTGACTTCCGAATCCAGAGGCAAGCAGCATTTCTGTCTCATAGAATCCNCAGAGTGCAGTGGCAGAATCACCTCTCTGGCTCTGCTGGCCACGCTTCTCTTGCTGCAGCCCAGGATGCCATTGGCCTCCCACCACCTGAATGTGTATTTCCCCTCTTTCCTGAACTCTCTTTGCACAGAAAAGCAGCTTTTAGAGTGTGCAAGTAGGCTATACTCATCACACATGCCCTCCTGCCAGTGCTATAACTATTCCACAAGTTCTTTGGAGGCAAAAAATGCACCAAATGTCTCAGTACCTGGAAGCACCACAGCCTCTATCACTGGAAGGAAAGCAGATTCCAACAGCAAGAGTCCTGTCTACATTCAGACACTGCAAGTATTTTAAACATATCCAACCCCAAAACCTTCTGTACTTGGCCAACAGTAGTCAGTGATCATCAGGGTATTGAATGGGATGCTGTAGGCACATAAGGAGGAACCAATCAATACAAGGGGCAATGGTTTTAAATTGGAGAAGAGTAGATTTCAGCTGGATATTAGAAAGAAGTTCCTCCCCACGAGGCTGGTGGAACACTGGCACAGGTTGCCCAGGGAGGTGGTTGAGTTGCCATCCCTGGAGGCATTGCAGGTGAGGCTTGCCAGGGCTCTGGGCAAGCTGCTCTAGTTGGGGATGTCCCTGGCCACTGCAGGGGGGTTGGACTAGATGAGCTCCAGAGCTCCCTTCCAACCCAAACCAGTCTAGGATTCTAGGATTCTATAAATACATGAGAAAATCTCCCTCAGCAAGAAAGTTTGAGACCTTGCCCTCCCCCACCTCCCTCTGTGATCTCCTAGGATGGAGAAGGTTTTCCCCCAGGCACTCAAAGCCACTGCTGCTTGATGTAGATCATCATGTACCAAAAGCCAGGTGAGCAGCAGAGAGTTCCAGAAACTCCTGTGCCATGTTGGTAACTTACTTGGCAAATTTAATGCAGAACTGAGTGAAATATTTCCTGGTGGAGGCCAGGTTGTCACGGATGATGGGGACATTCTGCTTGATGTGGAGAATCACTGAGGTGACATAAGGACTCTGATCACCCACATGTTCCACGTTCTGCCACTGCATCTGCACACAGAGGAAAAAAACAAGCAAACAAAAAGACTGTTTAATTCATTAAGGTTCAAGTAATAGGGAAGGCAAATTGTACAAACTTCCTGTCACAAGCTCTCTAAGGAATCATCAAGAGCTTGCCTCTGGAATTCACCATCAAGGTCAAGGTCTTTGTCACTATCCTGACTAAATCAAACCTTTCCTCAAGCCAGAAAAGCCTTTTTTTTACCCCAGAGCAGAGAGAGATTGTGACCTACATGAGTGGAGACCACTTGGCTTGAGAAAGCTTTTGGAGCAAGCTAGGACTGCCTGAATATTTAACAATTTCCAGTTTGCTGGGGAAGCAGTGCCCATATAAATCCTGATTACAGGCATTTGAGGAAAATATCTGCAAGCTTGCAAAAGTCTGGATTCCTGCCTGGCAGCCAAGACTTTCATACTGGGGAGGCTGATGACAGAGAGATGGAAGAAACAGCCTTCAAGTCCCAAGCACTCAGCTCACACTGGAAACACTGCTGCTGTACAAGCTAGGATGCTAACTTCAGCTCAGCCCAGCTAGATGGGGGAAGAAAAAGGCAAAACCCAAGGAAAAGGAAGAAGAATTCCTCAACCTCCCATTTTGTTTTCATTTAGCAGCAGAAATGCAACAGAAGAGCTCCTGAGAGTCTGATGTGTGAGTGCCTTGCCTGTCTCTGAGCCTAACTTGCAGCACACAGGGAGCACAGGGGAAGTCAGGGGAAAAAAAGAGGAGTAATAAAAGAGGGAATTGGGTAAGGCTTTGGTCAAGCATCTGTGTGTATATAACAAAGCCTCACTGAGGAACATGAGCATCCAGCAAAGTGCTTTTCACTCTGCTACTGTGCAGAGACTATGCAATCTGCAACAGGCTCCAACTGTTGGGAGACTCTGCTCCTCATGCTGGAGATGAAAGAGGAGAAAAGCAGGACAGGAAACTGGGCACATGCAGAAGATTAGCTGAAGGTGTTGGTCCTCAAGCTTTTGTATATAGAGCTTTTTCTTCTTGGTTTTAATTTAATTAGAGTCCACTGCAACCCAGCTGCCTTGAGTCCACCCAGACACTCAGCCTAAGGGACTTTATGGGCAAGAGAAGCCAAATTCTTTGCAAAACCAAAGATTTGGAAAGAGTCTACACATATCCTACCAACCAAAGCTGCCTTTATTAACTCAAAGAAAAGCTCAATTTGCTCAACTCACCTCACATGGGGAGCCAGAAGGAATCTCTCTCATCACCTGCTCTACACTTCTTCCTTTCACTTGGAAGGATTGCTCAAGAAACAACTGCATTTCTACTTCTCATAGTACTTGTCTCATCCAAAGGAAATACCTTGTCCCTGTCTCCCTGTTGGCCCTTTTTGACAGACAGTGATCCTCAACCAACACACCATCCCCATGGAGTGGGAACAGCCAGAAAGTAGGAAGGACCTGCTGAGTTAAATTACTGCAACAACAATAAAACAGTAGCTGTTTCATTTTGCTAGCTCTCTATTCCAAAAGCAATACTTTACAACCAAACCTTTAAAGCATGACCAGTAAAAATAGCTCTTTGTGTGTTTGTCTCTCTGTGTGTGTGTGTGTCTGTGGGTGTGTTTCACCCCAGAAGCTGCAATGAAAGACATAGCACACATACTGAAAAGTCATCCAAAGAAATATGAGCCCCAACTCTTCTGGTAAAGCTTTGTTCCTGTCAGTTTGAATTGATTCCTCTTTTTCCCTGGTCCTGTGTTTTTGTTGGGATAGCTACACAGTTTACACACACAAGCTGAATAGGAGCCCCAAGAAGAGGAGCAGTGGCCTCAGTCACCAGCCAAGCTGCAAGGCCATGGGGCTGATGTGGCTACCTGCAAGCCTTTGGTGCTACCTTCAGTGCTGCTTTCTACAACAAACCCCACAGAATCACNGTTCCTGCTCCAGGCCAGGATGCCCTTGTCCTTCTTGTCCCCCTGAGCACACTGCTGGCTCCTGTTCAGCTGTCACTCAGCACCCCTAGGTCCCTGTGTGCCTGGCAGCTCTGCAGCCACTGCTCCCCAAGCCTAGAGCACTGCTGGGGGTTGCTATGGCCAAGGGGCAGCACCTGGCATTTGGCCTTAATGAACTTCATGGCATTGGCCTTGGCCCAGTGATCCAGCCTAGCCAGATCCCTCTGCAGAGCCTCCCTGCCCTCAAGCAGATCCACACTGCCAGCCAGCTTGCTGTCATCTGCACACTTGCTAAGGGTGCACTCCATCCCCTGCTCCAAATCATTGATGAAGATGTTAAAATGTTAAAACTGTTCAAGATTTTTAAGGTGTTGTCTTAAAAAAAAGGAGAAAGGAGTAAACCTTGAGCAAAACTGGGGTGTTTTGGCACATAACAAGAGCTGTGCCACTGGGCAGAGCAGAAGCTCCAGAGTCCTCCTGGGTCTGCCTGGCTGTGGCTCTCCATGTCCCACCATGTCCCTGTGTTCCCAGAAAGCTGGGAATGGAGTGGCAGGGTCAGAGCAGAGGCTCAAGAGTGCTCCTGGGTCTGCCTGGCCCAGCTTGTCCTTGTGTCCCCAGACAGTGGCAGGGTCAAAGCACCAGGTGCCTCCTCCATGTCCAGCACTGCCATGGATCTCTAGCCAAAGGGATTTGCTGGGTGATTTAACAGAGGCTAAATCAGTCTGCCTGTGTCTCCAGACTGAGCATGAGAAGCATCCCTAAGCACTGAGCTAGCACCTTCTCCCTTGACCTTGTGTGGCTGATGCAGGAAGAGGTGGGAGGCAAGGCAGTGGGTGCTGCAGGCAGATATTGCTGCAATATCTGCTGCCTTTCCAACTGCCTCCACTGCTTCCTGACACCACTTTTGGGTTGCAGTGCTGCTAACAGGGCTAAAAACACATCCATGCTGGCTTCTCCTGAGCAGCTGGGGCAGATGTGATTGCTCTGCTCTTGGGGCTTTCCTTGGATATGGGGCAGAGAGATCTGTGTTGAGGTGGTTCCTGTTGTCCACTCAGTTGGAAGGGAGCAGGAAATTGCAGCTGTGCCAGAAGGTTTCAGCAAAATAAACCCAGCAAGTGCTGGACATGAGTCACTAACTTGCCCTCCACTTCCAAGCACAGTTTGACATCTAAATTGATGCTTAATTCAACAAGTAAATCAAACCTTAGCCAGTGCAATCCATCAGCTTCACTGAGGTACAAATATCCCCCACAGATTAGCAGTTCCCTCATCCCAACAATTAAAAATAAAGCACACTAAGGCAATTTAAGTGCCTGCTACAGGTCAGTACAACATATTTACAGCACACTTTGTCACCCAGATTATAAGTACAGAGGTTTAGGGGAAATTCCTCTCCTACCCCACATCCCAGCTCCCCATCCTACAGCTGTGGTTCATCCTTCTACACCTGCTGGAAAGTCTGAGGAAAGATTATCACTTACACATGTTGTAATGTGGAGGCTTCTCATCATTAACCATTTCTTCCAGAACACACAAGGTAAAGGATCAAGGAAACTGAGCACCTGTCCCAGCTGAAAGCAATATTCACCATGCCATTTTCTGTGTTAAATCTCTCCAAGTGGCTTGTAGCCAAAGTGGATTTAGAGGTTTAAGTATTTCTTCATTTACCTCTGTAGTTACAGAACATTTTTACAAGGAGAAGAAAAAAAACCCAACCACCCAAGCCAGATTCCAACAAAGGACTGGGGTACATTCAATCTTGGAGGACACCAGAGTGAAGTAAATGAAAAGAAACTAAACAAAGGAAAAGCCTTAATGGACTAGGGGTCTTGAGGCAGAAAAATTAGAAAGGATCAAGCACACAGTCGTTATTCCTTGAATAAAGCCTGAATTTTTACATATCCACATACTAACTCTGCATTTAAACAGTTCTAGGCAATAACTCAGCCCTAAAGGAAAGGAAGGAAGAGGCTGAAGGAAAAATAAACCCCAAGCTAGGTGTAGTGAAAAGCAAGTAGAAGCGAGTGTGCCTGATGCAAGCAGTGGAATGTGTGCACGAGCGACGAGGAGGTCTTTAGCTAACTTCATAACACTTCACTTGTTTATAGCTCATCACTCCCATCACATGTGCTGCATTTTACCAGTGTTCCAAAGACAAAAATAAATAGCCTACCAGCTGCTGCTTTCTCAAGGTTGTGGTTTACTTGGGTATAAACAGGGAAAGAGCTAAGTGATTCAAATCCTACTAGAGCAGATCTGAAGGAACTAACATCACACACACACAAATCCACATCCCACCTGAAGTGCTGAGCCCTTCCTAATGCTCTTAGTTTACTAAGGGAAGCAAAAAAGAAAGCCCTCTTTTCATTTGGAACATGTACAAGCTCTGTTAGCAGCTGCATTCCACTTCCAATATTAGCTGGGGGTGGGGAAGGGTACTTACAGCTGGAATACATCATAAAGCAGAAAGCTATTAAAATTCATGGCAGCCAGACAGTGTGTTGATCCTCCAAAAAAAAAGAGAAGTAATGGAGCTCTGTGTTTGAATATTCCTAATTAAAAGGAGTTCAATCCACTTTTGTTGTCTTCACCTCTGTCCAAAGCAGTCTGGCTTTTCCCAATACTTTGGCAAGCAAAAGCCAGCTTGGTTTTTCAAGCCTAGAAAAGGCAGCAGTGGAACTGCAACAAAATCCTTAAGCACTACTAATCACATGGGCCTCTCTAGGAACTGCTCCATATGGCCTGGAAAGGACCACAGAAGCAACAGGGCTCAATCTCAGTCCCACCTCACCCTCTGAGGACCTCCTTTTAAGAGCAGGCTAGTCAAACTCCTTGTCAGAGAACACCACGAGGACAGTGAACCAGAAGGCATACTTGAAATGTCCTGCTAATAAAAGTTCTCCCCATTTTTAAAAGCCTTAGGAGGGGAAAGAGAAAGCCTTAGATGCTTACAGAAAGTATTTTATTATCCAGGTGGTTTAATGGGCTACAAAAGAATGAAAGCTCTGCTCTGACCAAGAGTTTGGAGAGTGAAGGATATGTTTATAACAACAGCACTTGCTGCTCTAAGAAGCAAGAAGAAATCAATATGTGGCTATGTGTCAAAGCAGCATAAAAGGACATGTCAACAGTGAAATCAAGCAATCAAAGCAAACAAGAAATCCCCAGGGACCTTAAGACTACCTCTTTTCCCAAAACAAACCCATCTCCTACCTTGCTCATAGCAGTCAGGGCAGGGTCACAGGCTGCATCCAGGTCCTGCACTAGCAGCTGTATGCTGTTGGAGATCACACTGCAACAAAACACAAGCCAAGCAGCAGTTTTAGGGTAGTACTGAGCAAAAGAGTGCATTTGACTGTGAAAGGAGGAAAATCATCTACCAGCTGACAGTAGCATTCTGCTGTGAATACGTATGGCTAAGATTTGCACTGAGAAGAAGCTGGGAAGTTGTGCATGCTGTTCATTAGGGAGCTACACAATGGGCTGGAGTGCAGAGAGGATGTTTTCACAGTTGTCCTTTCTTTGTTTGGACACATAGAAAAGGGCTGGAGATCAAAGGTGTCAAATGGGGTAACCCTCACCTTCACATCAGCAAGAGGAGGAAAACCCTGAGTACTGAGCCCAGACTAGGATTCAGCTTCAAATTGACTCTACTCTGCTTAAAACTAACATTTTCTCATCTCTCCACTTACTCACAGTCAATATTCCACTACTCCCAGAAACTTGCAAAGAGGGTTTTGTTTTTTTTTTAAAGCACATCTGTATGAGTTCTGAGAGTGGCTCCCATTTGAGAAGATCAAGGCTGATGTCTTATTTACACTATGTCTAGGATTGCTGCCATCCATTGTTTGAGTTTCTCAGACACACACCAGACTGAAGGACACATTAGACAAACACATTTCCCTCCCTCTCCTCTTCTTTCTTTCTGTTTTAAACAGCTTGATATTGCTGGGAGCCATTATTTAATGCCACCATGGCACATAAAGGTGCAACTGATCCTGAACCAACAGCCAAGCAGCAGTGTCTGCAGCAGCTCAGCACTCCCATTGCAGACAACCTCTGCTAGGAGGAAGAAATGACTCTGTTCCACTAAATATGGGGTTTAAAACCAGTGTCAACTTCCAGTCTGCCCAAGGGTCAGTGCTGGGTCCAGTACTGTTCAATACATTCATCAATGATCTGGATGAAGGGGGAGAGTGTTCCCTCAGCAAGATTGCAGATGATCCCAAGCTAGGAGCAGTGGCTGGAACACCAGGAGCTGTGCTGCCATCCAGAGTGACCTGGTCAGGCTAGAGACATGGGCAGGGAGAAACTTAATGCANAACTTGTTTCCAGTAAGGGTGATGGAGCACTGGCCCAGGCTGCCCAGGAGGCTGTGGAGTCTCCTTGTCTGGAGCCATTGCAGAGCTGCCTGGACACATTGCTGTGTGAGCTGGTCTAGGTGATCCTGCTCTGGCAGGGGGGTTGGACTAGATGATCTTTCTAGGACCCCTCCAACCCCTAACATTCTCTGATTGTATGATTCTCAGATGCCTGCTTACAACTTTGGGCTTATATATAAGAGCTGCATTTTCCTTTTGCTCTCTTTCTCCTGATGGGAAATGCACATCTGTAAGATCTCTGACCAATGCTTCCTCCTCAAACCATCATTCCTCCTTCTCACCTTCTTTGTGAAGTTCTGGGTAGTGCTCTGGAGTTTATTGTTCCAAGTATTTCTCAGTGTCCATCTCCTCACTGAGATATGGGATCTGCTCCTGGGACCCAGGTGATGTTCTTCACCACAACCCACAGAGCTCTAGCACATAAAGACTGCAACAGAATGCCAAGGAAAAGACTGAAACCATCAAGAGTAATTTGTTTGTAAAGGCAAACTCATCCAAAATGAGCTGGAAAAATCAGTATGGGAGATGAAGTGACTACTGGCTTCAAGTTAAGATAATCTGAAACTTGCCTTGGGATAAAAAAAAAAAGCCTGTGACCATCTCTGCTTGTGCTGGGCACTCCAGGATTTACTCCTTTGGGGAATTCCACCAGCTCAAGCAATAGCAAGGGAGCTGGGCTGAAATGAAGCATCTCTTGGGCACAGCTGACTCCTGCAGGGCACCTGCTGCCAGTGACTTGTAGGAAAGAGTTGTGCTTGAGAACCAAAATAAAACACAACCCTCTCAGCAACCTCACCACTAGTAGCCACACATCAGGAGTCTGTCCAAAGCTGCCTCACCAAATCCAGGCTCTCCCCTAAAACCCACAAGACTGCAAACAGGGAGAGAAACCTTTGTGTGCACTTGCAGATCAATACCTGCTGTGGAGGGATGAGGGGGCAGCAAGAAGCATGTTGCAAGCATCAGGATATACCAAAGAGGGCTTGGCTCTTGCTTCTGCTAAAAGCCACTTCAAATCTTTGCCCCAGGCAGCACATAACAGTGCTTCAGCAGCACTTAATGAATCCTCAGACAATCCCTGACAGATGCACAGAAGCTGAGAGACTGGGAAGCCAAGGCCATAAAGGAGTAGTGTAGATCTAATAGAGTCAGTTCTTCCAACAGTGAGCTCAATGCCTCAGGCCTGCCAGAGGTCTCTGAACATTGCCCATCACCTCACAACACATCAATAGGACAAGAGAGTGAGAATCATGCATTTGGGGATTTGCACACCAATGATTTGCCTTCTCTTGAGTTGCAAGAAGAGCTCAGGATTTTGCTCCTGTTTCCTAAAGAAAATGCTCAGCCATCCCAAGGGATAATCATAGAATCATCATAGAATCCTAGACTGGTTTGGGTTGGAAGGGAGCTCTGGAGCTCATCTAGTCCAACCCCCCTGCAGTGGCCAGGGACATCCCCAACTAGAGCAGCTTGCCCAGAGCCCTGGCAAGCCTCACCTGCAATGCCTCCAGGGATGGGAACTCAACCACCTCCCTGGGCAACCTGGGCCAGTGTTCCACCACCCTCGTGGGGAGGAACTTCTTTCTAATATCCAGTCTAAATCTACTCTTCTCCAATTTAAAACCATTGCCCCTTGTCCTTTCCCTGCAGGCCTTTGCAAACAGGCCCTCTGCAGCCTGCTTGGAAGTTCCCTTTAGGTCCTGGAAGGTCACTAGTAGTTCCCCTGAAGCCTTCTCTTCTCCAGGCTGAACAATCCCAGCTCCCTCAGCCTGTCCTCAGAGCAGAGGTGTTGCAGCCCCTGAGCATTCTCGTGGCCTCCTCTGCACCTGCTCCATCAGCTCCATGGCCTTTCTGTGTTGAGGGCTCCAGAACTGGACCCAGTATTGCAGAGGAGGTGTGAGCAGAGCAGAGTGCAGTGGCACAATCACCTCTCTGGCTCTGCTGGCCACGCTTCTCTTGCTGCAGCCCAGGATGCCATTGTGCTTCTGGGCTGCCAGTGTGCACTGTTTGCTCATGGCCAGCTTCTCTGCCACCAGCATAATCCTTCCCTGCCCCAAGCCAATCACTTTATACCCACAGAATCACAGAAGAGGTTTGGTTGGGAGGGTCTAACTCTCTCTGCAGTAAGCAGGAACATCTCCAACTACATCAGGGTGCTCAGAGTTCCAACCAAGCTGCCCTTGAAAACCTCCCAGGGATGAGGCATCTACCACCTCCCTGGACAAAGAAAAACCCACCCATGGGGGATGGCTGTCCCCTCTCCTTGCTGTGAGGGAAGAAACATTGCAGGGTGTGGAGGCAGCAGTGTTTTCTCACTTTTCTTTATGAGTGTATCTAACAAGACATCAAATCCCAGAAGAACGAGCTTGTTTGATGTTCAATGAGCAAAATGCCAGTGAGGTTTATAGCTCTGAGTTACACTGACACAAGGCTGGACAAAGCACTGTGCTGGAACAGATTGCAAGTCAATTAAAAAAGCCTTTGTTAGGAGATACATCAGGCCTGACAGTTTCACTTTAAAGCTGTCCAAAACTGCAAACATGAACTAGACATTAAAACAACTTCCAAAAGACATCCTATTGGGCTGCCTGTGACCAACCAGCCTCAGGAAGCAGCCACTGTGCAAACCAAACTACTCAAGGTAGCTGACTCCTGCCACACAGGTCAGGAGCAAACCCCAAACTCAGCCTCAGCTGCTCCATGGGAAGAAGATCCCATCAGCTGGCATATTCTATTTCTATTCCTCAGCTTCCTTGCCTCCTTTGGCTTAGTGGGCACAGCACCCTCAGCTTTCACTCTTAAAGTCTGAGAAGTATCTACAGGGAAGGGAGACTCAGCATCCTGGAATAGAGTCCAAAACCATGTGAAAAACCTGGATGGAGATTCAGTGGGATCCTGCCCAGTGGAGCAAGAGAGGAGGAATCACAGGAAGGAAGTCTTCTAAACAAAACCTTGCTGTTATCTGGGCTGAATCTTAGCTTTAGGGAGGAGGAGAGCTGGTGCTAGGGATTATTTTCCCCACTTGGCCAAGCTTTTCTTTTGTCTGATGTGAGGCAAACCAATTATTTTTTGGCCTCCATTTCCTTCTCTCAAAAACCAGTCAGCCTGTTTGTCAGTGGTGGAGCTGAGAGGATGCTAGAGAGGAGTATTTTTAGCCTCGTGATGTGAAAAGTTCTTTCCATGAATGATAATCTTCTCTCAATTATAATGCCCAAATAGAAGATTGGATCAGTCTTTTCTGTCATCTGAAATGGGGTTTGATCATCCTGACAAGGCTGCTGATTAACAGTGGGAAGTTAAAGCAGGAAGGAATGTACTGAAATAGCTTCCTTTCTTGAAATGTAACAGCCACCTCCCAGAGCTGCCAAGATGCAAAGGATGTTTCCAATGGAAATTCACTTTTTCCCCTTCCCCTTTCCAGTGCTCTTGTTCCTTTGGCTAGGATGATGGGGAACTCTGCAGTCTGTACTAGTGCTGCTCTCAGCCTAGCCAAGGGATGAGCATTCCTTCAGCAGGGAAATGCCTGTGCCTAGGCTGTGGATCTGGGTGGCTCCTATGGGAAGCTTGGGCTTGTATTCCTCCAGCACCATCTGGCTGACAAGCTAGGCTCTTTGCTTTATTGGGAGAGGAGCTGTGTGCTCAACTTACATGCTGAAAGTGTCCATCTCTCCTGTCAGGTTGATTCTCTCCACTAGACTTGCATCCACTTTTTCTTTGAGTTTCTCTTCCAGCTGTTAGGAAACAAAACAAGCAACAGAAAGCTCAGATTTCTCATTGGGAATGATCATATTGGCCCAGAACTTCTTAAAACTTAGTATATGCCCAAACTACATCCAAAACTCAGCCAGGGAACACTGGAAATCTTTCCTTGTTGGCCACCTAAGACACAGTGCTGTGCCAGGATGGTCTGGGGTGGCACCTGTGTCCTCCAAGAGCTCAATCTCCAAGGTCATGGATGTAACTCTAGAACCACATGCCAACATATGTACTAGCTTAACACTGTGCCATCTGCCCTGCTAATAAAGATGTTGTTCAACAGCCTCTCTGTGCCCAAAGTGCAGAGGAGGAGGAGGATTGCCAGTTCTGCTGGTAGGGAGGCCTTGAGAGAGCCAAACATCACAGCTCATCTACTAACCTAGGGCATTTGGAAAGCATCTGAAGGTAACAAGCAGTGTGGCTGCAAAGCCTAGCAGCAGAAATCCCTCCTCTCTTCACTCCACCTTGCCCCAAGGCTTCACACAAGCATGGCTCCTAAACCTCTTCTGAATGACTCTTGATCTTGTTTGTATAATCCAAACCAAATGATGTCACAAGGAGGAAAAGATTGCATTCAAAACTGATGCTGCAAAGCAGCTGGCTTCTCTCAGGTGGAAAGAGCCAAATCAATGCTTTTCTTTCTCTGAAATATAGCTTTAATAATGTAGAGCTTAATAATTGATGGGTTACTTCTGTGGAGCAGACACTACTAAGGATATAGAGTTAGATAGAGATGGGATTAGTCGGACTGGAGAAGAGAAAGCTCCAAGAAGACCTTACTGTGGCCTTGCAGGATCTGCAGGGGCTACAATAGGCTGGGGAAGGACTTGTTAGGCTGTCAGGGAGTGCCAGGACTAGGGGAATGGACATAAGGTTGAGGAGGGGAGATTCAGGTTGGATGTTAGAAGTTGTTCCCCAGGAGGGTGCTGAGCCACTGTGCCAGGTTGGCCAGAGAGGTGGTGGCAGCCCCAGCCCTGGCAGTGTTGCAGGCCAGGCTGGCTGGGGCTGGGAGCAAGCTGCTCTAGTGCCAGGTGTCCCTGCCCATGGCAGGCACAGGGGTTGGGGCTAGAGGAGCTTGAAGGTCCCTACCAACTCTGACAATTCCAGCAGCATTGAGTGCACCATCAGCAAGTGTGCAGGTGACACCAAGCTACGGCATGTTGTTCGTAAGTTGGAGGGATAAGATGTCATCCAGAAGGACCTGGACAAGCTGGAGAGGTGGGCCCAGGGGAACCTCAGGAGCTTCAACAAGACCAAGTGCAGGGTCCTGCACCTGGGTCAGAACAATCCCCACTATCAATCCAGGCTAGGGGATGAGATGATGGAGAGCAGCCCTGCAGAAAAGGCCTTGGGGTGCTGGTGGCTGAGAAGCTGGCCATGAGCAAACAGTGCACGCTGGCAGCCCAGAAGCACAATGGCATCCTGGGCTGCAGCAAGAGAAGCGTGGCCAGCAGAGCCAGAGAGGTGATTCTGCCACTGCACTCTGCTCTGCTCACACCTCCTCTGCAATACTGGGTCCAGTTCTGGAGCCCTCAACACAGAAAGGCCATGGAGCTGATGGAGCAGGTGCAGAGGAGGCCACGAGAATGCTCAGGGGCTGCAACACCTCTGCTCTGAGGACAGGCTGAGGGAGCTGGGATTGTTCAGCCTGGAGAAGAGAAGGCTTCAGGGGAACTACTAGTGACCTTCCAGGACCTAAAGGGAACTTCCAAGCAGGCTGCAGGGCCTTGTTTGCAAAGGCCTGGAGGGAAAGGACAAGGGGCAATGGTTTTAAATTGGAGAAGAGTAGATTTCAACTGGACATTAGAAAGAAGTTCCTCCCCACGAGGCTGGTGGAACACTGGCCCAGGTTGCCCAGGGAGGTGGTTGAGTTCCCATCCCTGGAGGCATTGCAGGTGAGGCTTGCCAGGGCTCTGGGCAAGCTGCTCTAGTTGGGGATGTCCCTGGCCACTGCAGGGGAGTTGGACTAGATGAGCTCCAGAGCTCCCTTCCAACCCAAACCAGTCTAGGATTCTAGGATTCTGTTTTAGTACTTGTGATACTTGCAGGCTCCACAGCAGCCATCCCCCTGAAGAAGGAGAGGCACAGCATCTCCTGACACCCCAGAGGAAAGCTCACCTGCTGAGTGGTTGCCAAGCAGTACTCTGCAGTGCTCAGGATGCTGCAGATGAGGCAGAGCTCTTCTAAAGTAAACTTTGCCACTTCAGAGCCTTCCTTTTCTTTCAGCAAGCTAGTGATGGTGAGGCCACCACTGCTGCTAGTTGTCCTGGGGGGTGAAAAAAAAGACAAAAGAAGGTTTTCAGGTGTACAGACAACACATGGCAAAATTACTGCTAGATTTCAGTGCCATCAAAAGCTTTTATGGCCACAGAGTCCAATGCCTTGTGCAACACAGGTTCAGTGTCATTCTACAGCAAACCTCCAACTGCTCCTGTGCTTAAGGAGTTCTCTTTCAGAAAGACAAACTTGGTATTCAAGTCTTGAGGCAAAGGAGAAGTCACTCATGCCCAACAGGGTAAGAGATTAGGATGCAAGTGGAATTCAGCTTCCCCCAGCTAGCTTCTTCACCTTTGCTGCCACTTACCCAAAATCTAATTAAAGATTACAGAAAACTCTCAGTTCCTCCCAAGGCAGCTTGTCATATTTATCTTCCCAGCCCTGAACAGATGTCAACATGCATTTGAAACTTTGGTAACCTGCTTTAAAAGCTGATGATATCAACCTAGTAAATTATAGAAGATCTGGCTCCTTTCCACTGTCTTCCAAGTGATTAATGGCTGTGTATCAACAAAGAGAGACTCAGAACAGTTTAGAGCCAGGAAATTCCCTACCTCTCCACTCTTTCTAATCCAAATCCATTAAAAAAATAGGACAGTGATGTTTATCTTGGAGAGCAAAAATGGAGCACACACACACACATAAAAAATGTGTATAAAGAATGCACTTTAGATTTATCTTTCCACTTGTCTGGCTGTAACCCTCTCCCCTTCCATCTGTAAAAGATTTTACTGGTTTCACAAAGTCATTCTGCTGCTCCTAGGTTTACAAGGGGATCAAACTGAAGATGGGAAATAGCATACAAAAAGATCCGTAATTCAGGCTGGCAACATCTCAAGGAGCTTCTTTAGCCTGGATACTTATCCACATTAGTGTAAACACACCATGATTTCCCTTATTTTCACTGGATTTACATCTAGGTATTTTATTCCCAGATATATAAAATGTTACAGAGCAGAGGGAGTTCCAGGGAAGCCCAAAAATGACAAATTCTTCTCTGTCTCCTGTTGAGCTAAGGATCCTAGCAGGAGCTGCTTAGCCAAGTAGCAGGGGAAGGGCACTTCTGAAAGCCACACATCTCTGAAGAGATTTGAGCTGGCATTTCAAAAGGAACTGAAAGGGACAAAGCCAAAGATGAAGCTATCCTTCAGGGACCCTTAAAATGTTGTGCCTGTCCTGCTGTTTCTCAGTGCAGCAAATGGAAGTGTGAACTAAACATAGATTTCTCCTCTGTGCTTCCTTTGACTTGGCAACCTAGATCTCCTTCTTCCTGATCTTTACCAAGCCTCTGCTCCTCCCTGGGAGGTTTGCTGTAGCATTTTCATAGATTCATAGAATGGGCAGGTTGGAAGGGACCTTAAAGATCATCTAGTTCCAACCTCCCTGCCGTGAGCAGGGATGCCAATCACTAGACCAGGTTGCCCAGGGCCACATCCAGCCTGGCCTTGAACACTGCCAGGGATGGAGCATCCACAACCTCTCTGGGCAACCTGTGCCAGTGCCTAACCACTCTCTGGGGAAAGAACTTCCTCATAATCTCCAATCTAAATTTCCCCTCCTTCAGCTTATANCTGCAGGGGGGTTGGACTAGATGAGCTCCAGAGCTCCCTTCCAACCCAAACCATTCTAGGATTCTAGGATTATCCCTTGTCCTATTACAATCTGACCAGCTAAAAAGTCTCTCCCCTTCTATCTCATAATCTCCCTTTAGGTACTGGAAAGCTGCTCTAAGATCCCCTTGAAGCCTTCTCTTTTCCAGGCTGAACAATCCCAACTGTCTCAGCCTCTCTTCATAGGGGAGGTTCTCCAATCCTTTAATCATCTTTGTGACCTCCTCTGGACTCATTCCAATAGCTCCACATCTTTTTTCTGCTGAGGAGCCCAGAACTGGATGCAGTATTCCAGGTGAGGCCTCACAAGCACAGAGTAGAGAGGCAGAATCACCTCCCTAGCCCTGCTGCTCATGCCTCTCCTGATGCAGTTGGCTCTCTGGGCTGTGAGTGCACATTGCTGGCTCATCTGCAGCTTTTCATCTAGCATGACCCCCAAGTCCTTCTCTGTAGGGCTGCATTTTGGGAAGCACCACTCACTTGGGCAGGTTTCCAGAGAGAATCTTCCAGGCGTATTCCCGAAGGTACTTCTGGAATATGGTGGTGAGGGCAATCATGGGCTCACCCGTGCTCAGCTGGGAGCACTGCACCATGCACTTCTTGTAGTACACAAAGAGATCTGCACAGCTGGGCAGCACAGCTCCTCCTTCATCCACGTTAGGCTTGGGAGGACCTTGAGCCTTGAAGTCAGCCACAAACCTGTCAATCAGCTCTCCAAGATTTCTGAGGTGAGGAGGAAATGGGAACAACAAGAAGAGAGTTTATTATGTGGAGGGAGGAAAGGGAGGATAAGGCTTCAAACTGGATGCCCTCTCTTGTGACACTTGCAAACACACTCAGATGTTAGCAGTTGGCTTCTTTTAGCAGCCCTGTCTTCTCTCATAGAATGGCCCAGGTTGGAAAGGACCTTAAAGATCATCTAGTTCCAACCCCCATGCCATGGGCAGGGATGCCAATCACTAGACCAGGTTGCCCAGGGCCACATCCAGCCTGGCCTTGAACACTGCCAGGGATGGAGCATCCACAACCTCTCTGGGCAATCTGTTCCAGTGTCTAACCACTCTCTGGCTAAAGAACTTCCTTCTAATCTCCAATCTAAATTTTCTCTCCTTCATCTTAAAACCATTCCCCCTTGTCTTGTTACAATCTGACCATCTAAAAAGTTTCTCCCCTTCTATCTTATAATCTCCCTTTAGGTACTGGAAAGCTGCTCTAAGATTCCCTCTCCAGCCTCTCAGCACAAAGTTCATCCCATCATAGGGCCTGCAGCCATGAGCAATGACCCTTTTGTGCTCAAAAAAAGAGTTTTAGTGGCAGCTTCAATCTGTTCTCCAGTCCCACAGAAAAGCTGACAAGTCTGCCAGGCCTGGGTTCAGCACATCTGAGGCAAGTGCATAAAGCTTTGTGCTCAAGTTTCATTCCTGGCAATGGCAAAAGGAACAGGCAGGGCTTCCCATCTGAGCAGGCCTCAGGGAATATGACTTTTAAAGGGATGTGCTCCAAAATGGTGTGCCTTTTGCATTTCTGGGTCTCATTTGGATCCCACCTGGCTTTGCACAACTTGACATAGCCTTTTTTTTTAAAGAGGTTTTATTTAGCCTGAGCACAAAGTGCACTTCCTACTTCAACTCTTTTGAAAAGCACAAAAAGCCCTCCCTTTGTCTCCAGTGATTCATTAGAACCTAGGCCTGACTCAAATATTTTGGTCTTTAGGCAACACTAAACGTCACTGTTTGATCACAAGAAGGCTTTTTAGCATGGCACAGAGCCAAAACCATCAATAGAGAACCAAAGGAATCTTCTGCTCTTGGGGAATTCTGCTCCTTACTCCTCCAGAGACAGCACATCCGTGTCAGGAGCTGAGCCCAGCTCTCTCCTGACACCAGAGCTCAGCTCAGAGGAGCAAGCTGTGCCAAACCAACTCAATTACAGCAAGAAAGCTCCTCCCCCAGACACACAAATACACCACAGAATCACAGAATGTTAGGGCTTGGAAGGGATCTAGAAAGATCATCTAGTGCAACCCCCCTGCCAGAGCAGGATCACCTAGACCAGCTCACACAGCAATGTGTCCAGGCAGCTCTGCAATGGCTCCAGACAAGGAGACTCCACAGCCTCCTGGGCAGCCTGGGCCAGTGCTCTGGCACCTGAACTGCAAACAAGTTCCTCCTCAGGTTAATACTAAACCTCCTGTGGTCCAACTTGCTCCCATTCCCTCTTGTCCTACCATTGGATGCCATGGAGCAGAGCCTGGCTCTCTCCTCCTCACACTCACCCTTCCCATATTTCTAAGCATTGCTGAGGTCTCCTCTCAGTCTCCTCTTGTCCAGGCTGAAGAGACCCAGCTCTCTCAGCCTGTCCTCCTAGGGCAGATGCTCCACTCCTTTCAGGATCTTGCTGGCCCTGTGCTGGACTCTCTCCAGCAGCTCCCTATCCTTCTGGAGCTGAGGGGCCCACAACTGGACACAGGATTCCAGGGGAGACCTCCCCAGGGCACAGGAGAGGGGAGAAGAACCTCCTTCAGCTTGGAATTACTAGAAGCAAAACATCAGGATCTTGGGCACTAAGAGAACTAATAGAGAATGAATGCACCTCTTAGTTGATGTCAATCAAACTTGCCCATCAGTCTCAGTTGGCCCAAACACAACATAAAGGCTAAGAACCTTTGTGTGGTCCAACAGGAGCACAAGAATTTGTTAGAAAAAGCTGCTGGGAGATAAAACATGAAGAAGGCTGGAGAGCTACAGAAAATCAACATTTTCTCTATAAACACTGCAAAAAAACCCAAAAGCTCCAAGCAAATTCTCTGGTAGCACATAGTGTTTCCTAACAAGCAGCATGTTCACTGGGAGCAAGAAGTCTCCCATTCTAACCATAAAGAAAATAGGAAATGAAATCATAGAAAGAGAATTTTATTCTGCTTCTTAAATCTTTTCTTTCCTATATTCCTCTTTGTTGTTTTTTTTGTTTCATTTAACCTATCCAGAGTTATTTCTTCATCTCTGGCAGTGACAAGAGGAACCAGGCAACTCCTCAGCAGCATGAGAGAAGAACATGATGCTTAACAAGCAGGTGTCTCCTCCTAAATTGCTACAGAATTTTAGCACTCTGTTTCTTTCAATGGGTATGGAAACTCTTTTGTTCAGGTGAAAAAGTCCAGGCTGCTTTCTGCCACAGACTAAAGGCAATGATGAACCAAACTGTCACATCACACTCGTTATTCAGAGCCCAAACATACAATTAATTACCTGAGCAACTCCTCATTTTCAGGCATCAGCAAGAGATTCCTCAGAAGTTCAATCAAATTGGGGAAGGAGAGAGAAAATCATCAAGGAAAGCCAGTTTTTGGCAGGCAAAGGGGGAATACTGTGGCAGTTTTTTGCTTTGAACTCCTTGCAGCCTGTGGCTATAAAGCTAATATAAAATATCTCAGGATTGAAAGGAAAAGGAAGGGGGGAAGGGAAGCAACTGAAAGGGCTGGGGTAGAATTACCAAAACAGGGATTCAAATGGCCCCAAGTGAGAAGGGAAGAAATATTCCAACAAGTCAGTGCTCAGCTGGCTAAGTGCAGAGGGTGGAAAAGAACTGTTTCCTTTTGTTTTACTGCAGAGAGGAACCTAAACCCAGCAGGACAAGCCATTGTGCAAGGGTTTCTTTCTTTAGATATATGATTTCTTTAAGCATAAAAGGTTGATGGGATATGGGAAAGCTTTTTCAAGATGCTTATCTTGGACTTGGCACAAAATGAGGACATGATGAGCCTCAAATCAGGCACTGCCTTGGAAGACAGAAGGGTACAGAGAGATGAGTTACATGAAGCAGGCACCTCTTTCTCCTTCCCAGGCACCTCTTTCTCCTTCCCAGGCACCTCTTTCTCCTTCCCAGGCACCAATCTACACTAAAAGACTAGATTGAACCTTCTCTCAGCTCTCTCCTCTCCCAGCTGGCACTGCAGTTGTTACAGAGCTATTATTTCAACCCTGGTGTGCATCAAGGAGCAGGAGAAAGTGTGGTGAGAGCTCCACAAACTTCTCCTAGAGCTCTAAGCTGAAAGCTCCTTTCATTGAAGTGATTTTGCTGCAAGTCAAAGAGGAAGATGAAGAAGGGTTCCAGGGATTAAAGCCCTTGACAAAGTCCCAATCTGTGAGTTGGGATAATGTTATCTTCCAGTCAGCTCATCTCCAGCAGCTTTCATCTAAGGATCTCAAAGAACTTCTTTCTATAAAGCCAATCTAGAAACTCCTCTGCCACAAAGCCACATGTGTATTTGACAGGGAAAAAAGCAAACCCCAAAGCTATTTGTGGAAGCCATGAGATGAAAGAAAGGCACAGGCCTGCAGTGGGAATTGCAGAGGAGCAATTTCACTAAGCCTCTTCCAGAGGAAGGCAGCAGGCAGTGTTCCTGAAGACCTTCCCAAGTCCAGATGAAGCCAACACAGAATCATAGAACAGTTCCAGCTGGAAGAGACCTTGAAGATCATGAGTGCAGCCTTTGTCCTAGCCCTAGCAACCTGCTAAATGATGCCTCCCAATGCAACATCACCTGGCTCTTAAACACCTCCAGGGATGGGGACTCAAGCACCTCCCTGGGCAGCCTGGTCCAATGGATGACAACCCTTCCAGCAAAGAAACTCCCCCTAATATCTGACCTGAACCTCCCCTGGGGCAATTTCCATCCATTTCCCCTTGTCCTATCACTCTCCACCAGGGAGAACAGAGCAGTCCCTGCCTCTCTACAACCTCCCTTCAGGTAGTTAGAGAGAGCCAGGAGGTCTCCCCTCAACCTTCTCTTTTCCAGGCTAAACAGGCCCAGATCCCTCAGTCTTTCCTCCTCAGGCTTATGTTCTAAGCCCTTTAGCAGCTTGGGAGCCTCTGTCCCCTCTCCAGCACCTCCATGTCCCTCTTGGAGTGAGGGACCCAAAACTGGATGCAGTACTGGAGGTGAGGCCTCCCCAAAGCTGAGCAAAGGGGCAGGATCACCTCCCTGCTCCTGCTCACAACACTGTTCCTGCTCCAGGCCAGGATGCCATTGGCCTTCTTGGTCCCCTGGGCACACTGCTGGCTCCTGTTCAGCTGTCACTCAGCACCCCTAGGTCCCTGTGTGCCTGGCAGCTCTGCAGCCACTGCTCCCCAAGCCTAGAGCACTGCTGGGGGTTGCTATGGCCAAGGGGCAGCACCTGGCATTTGGCCTTAGTGAACTTCATGGCCTTGGCCTTGGCCCAGTGATCCAGCCTATCCAGATCCCTCTGCAGAGCCTCCCTGCCCTCAAGCAGATCCACACTGCCAGCCAGCTTGCTGTCATCTGCACACTTGCTAAGGGTGCACTCCATCCCCTGCTCCAAATCATTGCTGAACATGTTAAACAGGAGTGGCCCCAGGACTGAGCCCTGTGGGACCCCACTCATGACTGGCTGCCAACTGGAGTTAACTCCAGCCCTCTGGATGCTCATTTTTGCCCAAGCAAAGCTCCCACTCCTCCTACCTTTCTCAAACCATAACCACTGCTCCTGAGGAAAGCAGAAATGCCAAGACATTGATTTTCTGCAGCTTGAGTACAGAATCTAGCACAAGCCAACTACAACACACACTCAAAAGCAAACCAACCCAAAAGAGCACATTGCTTACTCACTTGTCCTGGGACTCAATGTACACATACAGGTGAGGCTCAAAGCACTTGGAAACAATGCCATGAAAAGGATTGTCAGGGACCTTTGGCTTCTTTGGCTGTAAAAAACAAGAAACACACATTTAGAGTGGTGGTTTCAAACCTGCCCTGTAAGAGCTAGGAGAAACAGCAATGCAACAGCACAGAGGGACCCAAGTCTTTTAGAAATATAAGAGGAATTTGCTGTAAATAAGCAAAGGAATATAACTGACAGTATCTTGGGGGTCAGAATGTCTTCCCTTCCTCTTACAGAGTTGTTAGTGTTGCAAGGAATTATCTTTGCACTTGTAAAATACTCTTATCCTCAAAGAGAAAGCTGTTCCATGCTAAGACATTTCAGTAGAAGAACCTTCATCATGCAGCTTGCAAATAAAACCTCCCTGAACCCTTTGAACAGTTAACAAGACTCCACTAGTCACCTCTGAAATGAAATGCAGCAGCTCTTTGGAAGAAAGACTGCAAAAAAAAAACCCCAGCAACCCAACTCTCCCTTTTCTTGAACATTAAGGATAATAATTCCAAGTTATAGACTTCATCTGGCTGAATTTTATTCAGATAAACACCAGGCAATTACTGGAGGAGCTGGAATGAAGAGAAGCAACATCTCAGGGCTGCTTGCTCTGTGAAACATGGTTCTGGGGATGCAAAGATTGCTATTTGAAAGATCATATTTACACCATTAAGCACACATGCCATTTGGGACTCAGCCAGCTTAGTCTCAGTTTAGGTTAGCACTGCACTCCCTGCAGAGGCCAAGCACAACTTGCTGAAGCCATGGGGACTACAAATAGGCATCTTCAAGCACCAGGCTGGGCAAGGCTTTAAGCTCACCTTTACCCTTTAATTGTTTTTACTGACAGACAATATTTCTTGCTGCTTGCAGGCAAGCTGACAGTTTTTCCTGCCTGCAAAGAGGGCTGCAGTGAGTCTGGAATGGGATTCTTGCCTCTCTCCACAAAGAGCCAGGATCAGCTCCTCGCCAACGGAGAGAGGAATTTTTCCAGCTGAAAAATGTGTCTTTTTTTTTTAGCATAAGGAAAGCAAAACAAGAAGAGTCCTAAAGGACATATTCTCCTAAATGAGAGTGGAGGTGGCACAAAGTCATTTGCAGAAATAGCAAGAGAATGACAAGGCAAGTATTGCTCAGAAATAATGAGGACTCGAAAACGCAACGAATATGAACATATGGCTGTGAAACCAAAGCAAGCAAAGACTTTCATGGAGAGCAGAGCACCTCTAGGAGACTGACTTGGAATCATAGAACAGTTCCAANAGCTGAGCAAAGGGGCAGGATCACCCCCCTGCTCCTGCTCACAACACTGTTCCTGCTCCAGGCCAGGATGCCATTGGCCTTCTTGTCCCCCTGGGCACACTGCTGGCTCCTGTTCAGCTGTCACTCAGCACCCCTAGGTCCCTGTGTGCCTGGCAGCTCTGCAGCCACTGCTCCCCAAGCCTAGAGCACTGCTGGGGGTTGCTATGGCCAAGGGGCAGCCCCTGGCATTTGGCCTTAGTGAACTTCATGGCATTGGCCTTGGCCCAGTGATCCAGCCTAGCCAGATCCCTCTGCAGAGCCTCCCTGCCCTCAAGCAGATCCACACTGCCACCAGGACTTCACGAACCTTCTAAGAGCATGACTGGAGAATGAAAGCTTTTACAGCTTCAGGAGAGCGCGAGCCACTCCCCAGCCTCCTGCACCCCAATCCCTTTGCTGCCGGATGCCCGTGCTCCTCGGAGCCGAGAGGAAAACAAGAGGTGGTTAATGACAGAAACCTTCCCCTGGCCAAGCCTTCAGGATGGCAGTGCCAAGAGAAAGCTGCAGATTCAGGATGTTTACTGTTTTACCAGGCTGGAAGAGCCAACTCCTTTACAACAGGACTGGTTTTCTGTCTGTGTGCATGTGCCTTTGCATCCTGCTGCTCCCAGCATGGCTGGTGGAGAGAATCCTAAATCTTTTCCCAGTAGCACTGAAGCTGTGTTTCTGAGTGTGCAATCCTGTCCAAAAGCTGCAGATGGTTAAGCTATTTCCTCCTTCAGTTTGATGGAAATAATAAAAGGTTACTGTTGTCACAGTAAGGAGGTCTGCAGCTGGCCTAGTTTCCTTTCATTACTATCCAAAGTAAATAGATGAAAAGGGACTGCTAGGATCACTAAAGGAGGTTCTTTTTAAACATGGATTCCCTTCCCCCCAACTTTTGGGCTCCCTCTTACACTCCCCAGTGTCTTGAATTCTCAGCACTAGTGTCTTGGAAGATCCTTACCACTCAAAACTCCTTCACCTTCAACCCTTCCTGTCCCTTCTCTTCTCCAGTTAGGGAGAGGAGAAGATGAGATCTCCAACTCACCAGCACTAACCATCAGATGTTGGCACCTTGAAACCCAAATACTAGGTCTTATGGGGTTCCTATCCAGCAGACAGGTGCCTGAGGGGCAGCTACCCTTGCAGCAGAACCCAACACTGTGCTCTACTAACATGGGGCATACCCTGGAAGAGCACAGCCTCACCACAAACAGCATTTCAAGGGATAGCTCAATGGATGGCTTTGTACCAGCCTCTCCTCTACAAGGAGCAGAGCAGTTCCTTCCTCAGAAGCACCTGAACTGTTTCTGGCAAGGACAGTTCACTCAAATCAGCCCTAAACAACCTAAAAAAAAAGCTTTTCAATTTATCTTCTCACCTGCCTTCTTGCACTAGTGACTTCTCCCAGGATGTTCTCTCAGGCCAGCACTGTACAGCAGAGCCAATCTTCCCCCAGTCATCAGAAACAGCAGAAAGCAAGGCTCTTCCCCAAACAAATACACCACACAGGTGTCTCCCCAAGTTCCTCCTCTGCCTTCTACATCACTGATCAAGTCTGGCCAATACCAACAGCTCAAGCTGTGTTTTAATAGAAAGAGCAAACCTTTGCTTATTGGTTCTATGTCAGCATTTCTGCTGGGGGTGGCAGGCAGAGAGCTTGTTCTGCTCAAGTAGAGGGCACCCAGCACACCAAACTGTGCTGGTAGAGAGCTACCACCTCCTACACTGCCCCAGAGGCATGAATCTAAGCAGGTCCTGGTCATCCATCAGGATATCACCAGTAAAGGGTCCCTTTACAGGACTATGAACTCACCCAAGAGAGGGTAGTACCCTCCCCAAGCAACTTACAGCTGAACACTGAGAAAAGGTCTGTCTGGTGAGTAAAAAATATGAAGCTTAGAGGCTTTGATATCAGTGCCAATTAAAACAATTGCATTTACTATTCACTCCTTCAGTGTTTGCAGAGGGTTTTGGAAACTCAGGGCTTTTACAAGCGGTTAGGTGTTGCCTGCTTTTGCAGAGGTAATGGATGAAAAGCCCCACAGAGATAAAAATCCCAGAGGTAATATATCTGGAGTGAAAATCTCCAACTGACACTTGAAAGTTCAGTGAGTTGCCTAGTGACTCCAGACTTCAGTTTGGTGAGCTGACAAAGCAAAAGATGAATTGCAACTGTTTGTAGTGGGAGCTGCTTCTGGGATCTGAACCCCCAACTCTGCTAGTTCATCTTTCTCTGACAGAAATCCTGTAGCCACGTTTGAGCTGTTGCTCTATGGGCTAGAACAGAATCCAACTCACTCTCACGTGACAGGGTTGTCTCCACACTATTAACTGAAATAAAGATTGCTTGGGTTTCAGTGAAGTGAGCCAGAGCAAACCATGGCCCTACTGGGAGCCTGGATGCTGCCCAGAGGATCAAAACTTGCACTAAATTAATTGCTGTGCAAACAAACCATCCAAATGAATGTGCTGGGAAAAGCATAGGCACCAGCAGAGCCTCTGACACAGAGACTGAGAAGTGGAGAACTTCAAAGACTTACTTTGTCCACGTCACTTTTCTCCATCACAATCTCATCTCTTTCTGTCCCAGTTTCATCCTCCAGAAAGGGGTTGGTGGAGGGAAGGGGCACTTCTGGCTTTTTCTGCTAAAAAAGAGGAAGCTCCTTAGGGAAGGATCTGTTTTGTGCCCTCTGGCCCACAGCTGCACCCATGTTTTTCTTTGCTAAGCCCTTCAAAGCACTGTACAGCAGTTTGGCTTCTCCAAGGTGACTGCAGAGTGCCAGGCAGTGCTTCTCCATCAAGGTTAGATCCCACTGCCTCCTACTACAGGGCTAGAAGCACAGAATCATGAAGGTTGGAAGAGACCTCTAAGATCATCAAGTCCAACCATCTACCTCTCCCCACCATGCTACTAAACCATGGTTTCCTCTCCATTGTTCCCCCAGCACATTTCCACCTTCAGCATCCTCTTCTTGCACCCTGCTCTGCCTGAATCCTCCCTGGAAGATACATTTTGCCCAGTGCCACATTTCTCAAACCACACACCCCAAAGCATTTGGACCCATGACAGCAGGCTCCAAGACAATCTCACTGCAGGAACTCCTGCATTCCTGCTCCCACCACACTGCTTGGCCCTACTGGGCACTCACCAGAGAGCTATTTGAAATGATGCCTTCATTTTGTGTATAAAACAGGTCAGATGCTGGAACAGCTTCTGTGCCTCTCTTCTCTAAGCCAGTGAAGCCAATTTAATTAAAGCTGCAAATTTCATAGGAAATTTGACAGAAAAATAAAGCCATATTCTTTGAGAGATCTAAACTCAGCCAGGAGGAAAAACCTGTACAGGACTTCCCTTTTTAATTAGTGGCACCTACTGATCCACAGCAAATTACAAGTGGCTCCAGCAGGCTTGCCTCCTAGGCTGAATTATCACATCCAAACAGGCTTCCAGACACCAGCTGGGCAGAGAAGGCAACTTCAAACCAGTGGCTTCTGAGCCACACGTGGACTCTGTGCTTCCAGGGCACTTGGCTGGCAGAGCTCTTGGCTAAGATTTCAGGCAGAAAAAGCACAGAGATTACCCCAGAGATACTCACTCAACTGCTTCTCTTGCCTCTGCCTTTGCAATCTACCAAAGGAGACACTGAAAAGCAGAAGCTACCAACCTACACCCCTGCAAGTAAGACTTAACCCAACAGACAATGTGGGATTGAAAGATGGAACCAGGTGGTGAATGTGTGGCAACTAGAAATGAAGAGGAGCCTTCTAGAACAAGCATGCCAATGCAGTCACCAGGCTGTAATTCCTTTATGGTTCTCCATAGCCATGGGGCTTCAGTTGCAAACAGCACAGGGCTCAGGAGAATCAAAGCAGCACACAATCAGAGCACCTTCCTTCTTGTGAACCCTGCACCATCCTTTCTACCTCAATCTGCAGGATCAAGGACCCTTTTCCCCCAACTACAAGCTACAGAGAACAGACACACTAAACACCCTAAACCTGCCAGTGGCAAGAGGAGGCTGCAGCTGACAGCTTTTGCAGTCTCCCATTACCAGAGCTATGTGGGAGATGACTTCTTCCTCCTGAAGAAGCTGCTGAGTAAAGGTTTGCTCTTTAGACATCTCCTTACCACTGTCCCATCAGCTAGAGTGCAACCTGAGAAGCGTTTGGCCAGAAGTCCTTCAAAGTTGGTTGTCCTCTGAATTGCAAAGAGAAGCAATTTCACCTCAATCTCCTTGGCTCTCGTGCGCATTATCTTGGCAAGCTCTGCCCTGAAAGACACAGGGGGAGGAGACACAAACCAAACACAGCCAATGTGGTTTTCTAGCCACAGAAAGATCTGAAACCTAACACTGTCATGCAGGTCTGCTCCCTGGAGAGACTTCAAGCTAATTCCTAAGATGCTGTCTAACAGGAGAGCTTTACAGATCCCATTTCAAACATCTCCATGGTTTGGAGATGGTGACTCTGCTCCCCAGAGGCTCACCTGGTGATGTGGGGATCCGATGGATATAGAGTTTTAGGATCCTATAGCTACAGGATCAGCTTGGGCAAGACAAGACAAGCTATTGTTGTAAGGAAGATGGTGACTCTGCTCCCCAAAGGCTCACCCGGTGGCATGGGGATCCTACAGATATAGGATCCTATGGATATAGCGTTTTAGGGTCCTATGGCTATAGGATCATCTTGGTGAAGACAAGGCAAGCTGCTGCTGTAGGGAAGGTGGTGACTGAGCTCCCCAGAGGCTCACCTAGTGATGTGGGGGGGGGGGTAGGATCCTATATCCTAAATTGTCTTGGTGAAGACAAGGCAAGCTGCTGCTGTAGGGAAGGTGGTGGCTGAGCTCCCCAGAGGCTCACCTAGTGATGTGGGGGGGGGTTTAGGATCCTATATCCTAAATTGTCTTGGTGAAGACAAGGCAAGCAGTTGCTGTAGGGAAGGTGGTGACTGAGCTCCCCAGAGGCTCACCTGGTGATGTTGGGATCCTATGGCTATAGGATCAGCTTGGTCAAGACAAGGCAAGCTGCTGCTGTAGGGAAGGTGGTGACTGAGCTCCCCAGAGGCTCACCTGGTGATGTGGGGGGTGCTATGGATACAGGATCCTATGGATATAGCATTTTAGGGTCCTATAGCTATAGGATTTTAGGGTCCTATGGATATAGGATCATCTTGATGAAGACAAGGCAAGCTGCTGCTGTAGGGAAGTGGTGACTGAGCTCCCCAGAGGCTCACCTGGTGACGTGGGGGGTCCTATGGATATAGGATCCTATGGATATAGCATTTTAGGGTCCTATGGATATAGGATCATCTTGGTGAAGACAAGGCAAGCTGCTGCTGTAGGGAAGGTGGTGGCTGAGCTCCCCAGGACTCACCTGGTGACGTGGCAGAACTCGACGGCGATGCGCTCCGTCATGCACCACTCCTGGGGGAACATGCGCCCGTACTTCTCCTCATAGTCCACCAGCTGCCTCTTGATCCAAGCATAACGCCTGTCAATCTTGTCCAGCCAGGCCACCTGAATCAAATGGACACCAACACCTTCTAAGAGCAGCAGGTGCTAACATTCAGCCTGCCTAGAGCTTCACTGTGCTGCTGTAGTTGTGCAGAGTGGCTTAGGTTATTGCTCAACGCTCACTTGACTCCTAGCGATTGGGTTGGTTAGGAGAAGAGGAGCCTCAGGGGAGACCTTCTCATTCTCTACAACTCCCTGAAAGGAGGTTGGAGTGAGGTAGGGATTGGTCTCTTCTCCCAAGTAAAAAAATAATAGGACAAGAGGAAATGGCTTCAAGTTGCACCAGAGGAGGTTTCAATTGGATATTAGGAAGTATTTCTTCACGCAGAGGGTTCTCAGGCATTGGCCCAGGCTGCTGGTGGAATCACCAACCCTGGATGTGTTCAAAAACCACGCAGAAGTGGTGCTTGGGGACATGGTTGAGTGGTGAGCATGGCAGTGTTATGTTTACAGCTGGACTTGATGATCTCAAGAGGTCTTTTCCAATCATAACAATTCTATCATTCTATGAATGCTCAGAGTCATTCTTCACAGTGCTTAAACACTGACAACCCAATCTAGTGCAAATGAAGAGAGAAAGCTCTGCTGAAAATGAGGGGAACAACACTCCTAAATCATGTGGGTACAACTGAAAATTCAACCCAGTAACAATTCATTTGATCTCCACTCTCTTTGTTTTGCAGACAGAGAAATTAAAGCCATCAGTGGGATGAGAATGCTGAATTCCTGCATTCACATGGTTTTCACTGTCTAAGCCACAAACTTCTACATAAATTCTTCAAACTTGAGCAGGATGGGATTATTTTTTTTTTTGCCCCATATTAGTGTTTTCTGGTCAAAATGATCCAAAAAACTTGGATGGAAAAATGCTATTTAAAATGAAGCATTTTAGCCTTTTCTTTTCCCCCTCTTTGTCACAAATTGTTAAAATACATTTTGGTCCAAAGTTGTGTTTTGTTTGGTTGTTTTCTTTTCCTATCCAAGATGATTATAGTAACTCTTTAAAAAGCTGTTAGCAACAGGACAGGAAGTTTAACAATTAATTAAAAAGATGAATTCCACTTCCTGGAAATCCCCCTCCCCTTCTTTTTTAGGCATTTTGAAGCTTTTTCTGGTTATTTGAGGGGAGCTAGTGTTGGTTTTGAAAGTTTTGGGGTTTCCAATTTTCAGAGGTTAACTTTTCAAGCCTTGACAGGACAGAAAATATTACTAGAGGAGGAGAAAACATTTCCAGTGCTGCTAGAGGAAACTGAGGTCCTAGGTGGGAGGAAGTCATCCTGGCAGAGACAACCTTGCCTCCCAACACATCACATCATCAAGTGACTGCTTCCAAGCCCTCAGGTTAGCAACACTTCACCACAGGAACCTGTGGAAACATGAGCTTTGTGAAGGCCAGCAGAGCAAAATGCAAAATCCAAATGGAGCTTGCTAAGCTTCCCTTACATCTTGATTTTCCTGGAAGAGGACCAGGTACTCAGAGAGGTGTTGTTTAATGAATTTCTTGATGATTTCCTGCTTGATCCTGGGATCCAGGACGTTGGCAACTAGACAGGCATCACGTAGGACGTTGCTGGGGCCACCAGGCCTCTGTCAAAAGAGAAAGGAACAAGTGATTTCAGATAAAAAGAGCTGGATGGGTGATTGCAAATTGTACTGCATCCAGGTTATCTTGGTTTTACCCTTTCCCATCATTATTCTCTTTTTTTTCCATGCTTCTGCTGCTACTCTTTATTATCAGCTCGTTATCTTTCTCCTGTTGGATGAAAACTCAGCTGCTGCACTGGTTGGGAAGTTGTTCTGTAAGTCAACAGCCAGGAAAGCTCCCACACCACAGAGAAGCTGCCAGCTCCATCTACAGAAAGAACTGCTGTCCCATCACTTCTACAAAGCCTTTCATCAGCCCAGATATTCTGAAGAACAGCTAAGAGAAGTGGCTGACAAGCGGGACAAGCAAAAGCCTTCTCAGCAAACCTGAATTAATGGGGGGGGGGGGGGGAAGAAAAGCAGTCTAAAGATGATCAATTTGCATCTGCTGGTCTCTAGTGGTACACCATAATGTCAGTGGAAGAGACAGAAAATTTAGAAGCATTATTAAAAAGATGCTCTTTTGATGCTGCTTCACCTCGACACAGATTTGGCTTTCATCAAGGATCTGTTCCAAAGAGTTTTCTCCTTTCTCTGCTTTTTAGTTTGATGAAGAAACTAGCAGAGCTGCTCTTGTGGAAGACAGAGCTAGTGTTTGCTTGGAAATAAATTCAAATTGACACCTACCCTCCCATATTGTTTGCAAACACTTAGATGCATAATTTTGGGGAAGCATATTTGGTGCCTTAGCCCTAGCCCAGATTTTTTAGCTGTGCTGAATAAACCAGAAGCTAACTTGGTAGCAGCATGTCAACAGCCAGCCTGTGCTTGGCTTGCTCTGAACACAACAGGAAGCTTTTATCGCCAACAAATACCCAAGGAGCCATGGGAAGATGCTGAGGGAACTCCACTCTGGTCTAAAGAGCCACACATGGAGTGCTTGGAGCATTCCTTGAGTGGCTCCCAGACTTCATCTCCCACATTCACTTGACTCAAACAGTGAGGAATATTCCTAGCACTCTACAACCTGGGAGACTTGTTTGCTCTCTAAAAGAACTCCTAGAAGAGAAAGAGAGCGCGGGAGAGCGCGGGAGAGCGCGGGAGAGCGCGGGAGAGCGCGGGAGAGCGCGGGAGAGCGCGGGAGAGCGCGGGAGAGCGCGGGAGAGCGCGGGAGAGCGCGGATCTAGATGCCAAATGAGATGAAACCCAATGACAATTACATTGACTCATTTTCAGCAAGACTTTGCAATGGGAGGAAGAAAGGAAGGGAGAACTTTACCTTTGTACCTTGAGAAGGAAAGGCTTCCTCAAAGTCAGCCAGGATCTGCTGGCCCAGCTCATTCTGTGCTGCCTTCACCCTGCCAAGGATAGAGGAAGCAAGGGCTTTGGTGGTGGTACAACAACTTCTTTGGGTGTTTGTTTTTGCCTGCAAACATTACTAGAACGTTTACTGCAATGCTAACAGCTCCATGGGAGTTTTTAAGGGACAAAAAGAAGGTATGCTGAAGGGAAACCATCAGCTTTGACTCCTGTGCTGTAGCAGAATATGTCCTAGATGCAATTTAGGATCTCAATAAGGGTCAGTTCATCAGCTGAAAAAGCAGCAGGGTTCCTTTCATGCCAAAGTGATCAATCTATCTTGACATTCCTGTGTGCTGATCTCATTTCAACAATAGTACGCTTCCAACACATAAAAAGCTTCACCATGTCTCAATCTTCAGCATGAACCTTTCCCAGTTCCAGGTGCACTGACCTATTTCCAAATGCATCCATGTGAAGGCTGTGGTTTTATCCTATCAACCCTCCAGGTCTTACGAAGCATAAGAAGAGAGCAAAGGTATGAAAGAGGTGAAAAAAGTTCTGAGTAAACCACAATCTCCCTCTTTATTTAGCTGAGAGCATAAAGCTTCCAATTTCCAGAAGTAAAAGTCAATAGAGCTTAATTGATCCTTCTGGAGGAAATGGAAATGCCTACACACACTAGGAAAGAGCCAAACCAAACAATGAGGCACTTAGAGCCCTCTGCAGCCCTTGAATTCTTCCATTGCTTTTTATTAGACTGGAAACACTTTTAAGCTCTAAACTGATCACTCACAGCAGTGGAGTTTTCCACTGAGATTGACATGTTTGCAAGAGTAGCTGCATTTACTGCTGGGGAAAAAGGTGTGCTCAGACTGTGGGGAAAAGACCTTGGAGTTGTTGTTGTTATTGAAGACTCCTCAGTCTTATCAAGGAATAATCTGCTGCTTTAATCTTGCCCTTGGAGGTAGGGAAACACTGCAAGATGACCTGAGAGTGCTGGAGAAGAAGGCTGGATTCTTTACTAGTGCCAAAAGCAGACAATTCTAGTCCTTGAAAAGTGATGGCTGAACTCTAACTTTACATCTGTGATTTAACTGTATGTATGATCTGCCTTAGCCAGGATTTCTCTTCCAACCTTAATGATTCTGTGATTTATTTCTGGGGATTTTGCTGGGAAAGTTTCCTGCCTGCAGTGTCAAACAGAATTCTCACTTAAGCTCTTTGCTTCACAGCAGTGTTTAGAAACTCCTCTGCTCTTCCAGGTACAGAATTCCACTTAACAGCTTCAGAACTGTGAGACAAAAAGGGATTCACTGATAGGTTGAAATAGGAGTGAGAAATTGAAGCAGTAAGGAGGAATTCAGCCCAGCAGCCACAACTACAGGTAGAATCCTGCTTAAATCCTCCAAGGAAGCACTAGGAATTCATGGCAGAAAGCATCACACACTTCGAAGACACTAAACAGGGACTGAAAAATATCACCTTTTAAACAAGAAGTCTTTAGTATTAGGAGTCAGAGAAATGAATGAGTTTGTATGAACAACTGAAAGGGATTAGCTGTGGTACCTCTCTCCTTTACCAGGGGCTGCAGGGACCTTGCTGTCTGCCAGCAGCTGCAGTGCAAGCACACAGAGGAGCCACACTGAGCACAGCAGCAGCAGCCAGGCTCCTGAAGCATCAAGCACTTTAAAAGAGGCACTGTCAAGCAATTAAAAGCTCAGTCCATGGCCTCTGTTGTCCTAGGCTCCAATTCAGCAAAGTACTTAAGGATAAGTCTTAACAGGGATTGTCATACCCTGAAATTAAGAGACTTGCAGGAATGCCTTTGCTGAACTGGGATGGGAAAATGGCAATATAAAATACAATAAATAATAATAAAGATAGTAATATATCTTATATTTTTTAATATTATTTTAATAATTTTGTTTTAGTCGTTCCTGCTTGAAAATCTCTCAAAAGCAAAGAGGGAAAATGAGGTTTAGCCTTTTTTCCCCCCTTAATATTTTGTAAGGGCAGAGACATCAAAGCAGCAACACATTAGGTCTGGATGAGCAATGGAAGAGTCTCACTGCCCTCCCAGTAATTCTCACTCTTTACATAAGCACACACAAGCCTTTTTTTGTCCCCCATGAGCATGCACCCAGCAACATTCAAACCTTTATGGCATCTTTTTACAGAGCCATTGCTTTAGGCAGAAAACCCAGCAGGGCACTAGCTTTAGCCACCAGAGATTATTGCTCCCCATGGGAGCAAAGCTGAGCCTTTGAATAATTCAGAAAAAGCTTCATGCAGTGGAAAATGCAAGGGATAAAAGGCTCAGCCCATGGCTGGCTGCACTCCCAGCTCCCTGCTGAAGGATCATTTCTGCCTGGGGAGAGAAGTGGCTCTGGGTGTGTTTAACCACTTACAGGAAGGGATTTGCCCACTGAGGCTCAGCAAGCCCAAGACCTTTTGGCTGATAACACATTGGGGAATCTCTCCTCAGGTTGCTCTGCTGAGGATATCTTTCCCTGACTGGATTCCCCAAGGAACTGCCTTTGCCTGGGATTGCTCACATGTGCCAAAGTAGTAGTGATTTTTTGGTTTCTCTGCTTTTTGTTTGAGTATTTAGTGGCTGTTGTTCTCTTTCCCCCATCTTTAAACAAGAGAAACCCTACTGTTATGTTTCAAATGACACTAAATTACTAGAAACCACAATTCTTTTAGCCAAAGCTACCAGAAATCTTAAACCAGGCCTGGCAGCTTGCTGAGATAAAAAGGGGCTGAGCTAGCTTGTTCTTCTGTGGCAAACTTATAATCATCTTTCTCCTAAATACTTTCCAGGCTTCTTTTTTTCCCCAGCCCTCTCTGCTAGGCTTTCTCCACCACTTCCATGGATGGGTTTGTCACCACTAATTATATGCTCCCTCCACAGCCAGAAACCAGAAGAGGACAGAGAGAGAACAAAATGCTGCTGCTTACTCCAACAAACACTTTCCAATGCACCATGAAAGAAGCTGGTTTAGGAATATGATTAGGAGAATGTTTCCATTTGGCTGTGAATTGTGACACTTTCACATCAGGACTCAACAGGATCAGCACAAGAAGCCAATTAACTGACAGTCCACTCAGGTTTCCAAAGAATGCTTCCAAGGGGATTTTGTTTGGTTCTTTTCAAAGGGACAAAACAGGTGGAAAGCAATATTAAAACCACATCAGTAGTTTGCACAGCATCTAGGAGCAGGAACCTATATCCAGTACCACCCAGCAGCAGGCACTTTCCTTTCCCATGGTTTCCCATTCATATTTGGCTTCACTCCACTCCCAGCAAGAAAGAGAGACTCTTTATTTAAAGCAAGCAACAGAATCTGCTCCTTTAGCAGTCTAGATCATAGCCTTAGTGTATAGAACAGGCTGTGGTTACTGTCACAGCTCTGGGCTAACATCTACTAAAGCCTTTCTTGCCCTTCACAAACATCCCAGAGGCTTCACTTGTACCATTCAACCAAAGCCAGGAGATAGTAAACCCCAGCAATTTCACAGCCTAAAAATAGCACTGTGAGAAGCCAGGCAAAACTGCCTTTGATCTTCCCTGAATCACAGAAGTATTTCCAAGCAAAGAGAGAGGGGAAAAACTCAAGCTCAAGTTGAGCCCTAACACATATAATCACACTCCAAAGCAGAGATGCCTCTGCCCTAGACCTCCCTGCAGTAACAGAGCAGAGATGCTACTAACAGGCTGAGTGCAGCTCTCCTCTCACCCCACAAGCAGCAGCTTCTAGCACTACCAGATGGTGCAGCTCTCCCTGTGTAAACACTGGAAGGAAAACCCTGCTGAGGCAGTTCTAAAAATAGGAGGAACAGACTTTTCTTGAGCTTTTTCAGATCTTTATCTTGAAGGGAGAAGAAAACAAAAGAAGTTTTCCTCCATCTCCTTGCCAGTCTCTCTGGCTCGAGTGGAAACCACTGTGGCTTTTAGCAGCAGGAGGAATTGTTTGCTGTAATTATCAGCAACTACCAAAGGATTAAAGAATCATATATTAGAAAGGAAAAACCTACCAGGCAGAATGCTGGAGCAAGGTTTCAATTCTTTTTGGCTTTAAAACAGCCAATGACAGCAGGTTTGTGCCTGCCCAAGGGCATTTACCACTCTGGAAGAAAAATGAAGCAAGCTATCTTTCTGAGCATGAGGTTGGAAGAGACAATAGACTCAATCCAGAAAAGCACTGACATATGTTTATATTGCCTTGATGTTCATGTTCATTTAAGCAAATGCTTGCTTCAAACAAGGCCCCAGCTCTCTCTAGATTTAGGCTGGATTTTGCTTTTGCTCCACTTCATGGATTCCATCTGGGTTTTCTGGAAGAGGTATCCATACCATCAAGAAAGTCCAACAGATTTAGATGAAACTATTACAAACAAATCATTCAAACACTCTTTCCATCCCTAAATAGCAGAGACAGCCAGCTGCTGTCTGAGCAAAGGGAGTCACCACACCAATTAATTACTGTGCCTGGAAGGCTCCTTCAAGTACATCTGTAAGGAACAAAGTTATCTCAGGCATCAAGGGGATGGTGGCAATAGATGTGCAGCTTTCAAACAGAAAAGAAATGCTATCAGATATGGTTGTATCATCAAGAAGGTTCATCTCTAATGTTAATAGGCTCTTTTCACCTCTGAGCTGTGCTCAGCACTGCTACAGGCTGTTAAGCAAACAGCACACGTGTGATGTGAGAGAAGTAGTTGTTGTTGGAGCTCTACCAAAACTCACTGAACTCCACACATTAGAAGAATCAAGACAAAAAAAAATGTTTAGAGCAGTCAGAGGTGCTGCATGCCATTTGGGGAAGATTTCCTGTAAGCCTCAACTCCCAGCAGAATTGGGCAATGGGAGCAGGATTTGGCAGAAGAGATTCAAGGTGCTCAGAATAACTGAGTTTGGCAAGAGCACAAAAAGGAATCCTGCTTGCCTAAAAAAACCCTTGGGTAGTTTGACAGCAGTTCCAGAGTAGTAAGGCACATGCCTGGACACAAAGGAGCCCCAAGCAGCACTGTTAATGCAGTGGTTTCTGCTTCCTGCCAGGTTGCTGAGTGCTGTCACTGAGGTTTAGAAAGCATCACTTCAGGGCTCACCACAAACACTTGCACAGAAAGATCACATCCAATAATCTGTACTACTCCCCAGGTAAATGAAAAGCTAGTCAGTGAGAAGCACAGAGCATCCCTGAATTATAGCCACACTCATTCCTGGTACAGAATAAGCTGCTGAAGATCTGAGCAAACTGTGTCCAATGTTAACCTGTTTATTTTGGCTGGAAAGAAGCTCAAAGGACCATGGCCAGCTTTCACATCCTTGAGAACCTGCTTCTGCAGTTTGGAAGCTTCCTTCCCAGCAGGCATGCAAGTGCTCCAGGGTTTGATCACTTTACCTTTCAGCAAGCTGTCGAATCTGAGGAATGCCCATGTATTTGTTGAAGTGTTCCAACACATTCACAACACCTTGGAGAAGGTTGGCAACTTCCCCATATTGTCTCCTCCTGGTCATAGCCCTGTAAGAGGAAATGAAAGCTTTACAAAGGCAAGTTTGGTTGGAGATCCTGGGTGGTAAATCCATAGGTTACCTCATCCCCACTGGGTCATGCTGCTCCCTAGTGCCATTTCTTTGACTAAAATACACAAGCCTTCATTAACATTCCAATGCAGCATTAAAATTTCACTGAACTGAGGCTAAAATAAACCAATCCAGCAGACATCTTAACAATGCCTCCAAAAAAAAAAAGAAACCACCACCAGAAATGTCAAAAGCAACACTTGGCAAAGAACATGTAAACTCCTGAATGCATCTGCTGGGTTCCCAGTATGGGTCCTGAGGCAATAAATGTTATTTCACTGTAATGACCTGACTTAAGCCATTCATCATCACACACCAAGTGTGAGTTCAAGCTTCACAGGGAGGAGGAAGAAGCATTATGCTGAGAAGCTGTTAGCCTTGACTTTTCTGTTAATAACTTTCACAGGGAGCTGGCAGAACAACAGCAACAACAAAAAAATCAAATCAGGCTTATTTATTTCTCCTTCATCCTTTAGGATCATTCCAGCCTAGAGTAAAATGTTATTCTCAACACCTAACAAGCCAGTGTTTGTGCAGAATTTGTTACAGTGCTTCCCAGGTGCAATAAGGAAAAAATGGAATTACCCTAGCCTGTGTGCTTCTCTCAAGTATATTAAAAACCCACAGAGGATTATTAGAAACATCTAACTCCACTTGCTACACAGTACAAGCTACAAGGCTGCTTTGAATTTCTTCTCAGACCTTTCTGGAAAGGAGATCGCTTGGCAGTTTAATACATAAGAGTGATAAAAATCCCTGAAGAGCACCTCCCTAATGAAGCTACCTCACTAGACAGCTTGGCTTACTCTTTAATGAGGCCAGACTCATTCCTGATCACCAAGGAACAACTCCAGCAGCTCAAGCAATCAATGCTGCAAAGCCTCAAACACAACAAGCCCAGGTTGCTGCTCGCTCGCAGCAACACAGACACCAAGGCTGCAAGCAAAATCCCCTCCACTGCACCAAACTGAACAGACAAGCAGTGGCATCCAAGTATCACAGTAGAGATAAGGGTCTGGAAGGGCCCTAGAAAGATCATCTAGTGCAACCCCCCTGCCAGAGCAGGGTCACCTAGACCAGCTCACACAGCAATGTGTCCAGGCAGCTCTGCAATGGCTCCAGACAAGGAGACTCCACAGCCTCCTGGGCAGCCTGGGCCAGTGCTCTGGCACCTGAACTGCAAACAAGTTCCTCCTCAGGTTAATACTAAACCTCCTGTGGTCCAGCTTGCTCCCATTCCCTCTTGTCCTACCATTGGATGCCATGGAGCAGAGCCTGGCTCTCNCAGTGCCACTACCACTTGCCCCACTTACTCGAGGGAATCCACCCCCCCTGCCAGCATGTGCAGGTGGTTGAGGGTGGTGATGGAGGTGGTCAGGTGCCGCTTGGCGTGATCCAGCTGCTTGATATCTCGAGTGATCTCCTTCACCTAGGGAAGGAAAACCAAGAGGCTGCTCTAAAGAACAAGTCACAGCAACATATTTTACAGGAGATAAGAAGTGTTCTCCTCCTCCTCCTCCTCCTCCTTTTGGGACTTAGCTAGAACTTACTCTCTAGCATGTTAACATAAGGCTGAGGGTACCGGTTCAACATGTGCTTGACAGCAAATTACCAAGCAGCCAGTAGGAATAAAGACAAAATTGTTTCTTTCTAAACAAGATCTAGAAGCAAAAGTCAGTGGCCCTCTCCCTTTCAAAGGCTAGGAAAAAAACCCTACTGCTCACCATTTGTTCTGATTTTTCAGCCTTGTCTTTAATATCCTTAATTTTACTAAAGAGCTGTTGAATAGCTTTCTGGGCTTCTTCCAGGGCCTGGAAAAGAAAGAAGAAAGTCAGAGTGGAAAGCAAACCTGCATTCAGTTATCACCTTCTAAGAAAGATACAGTGGCTTCCTTACAGTCCCTGGGCTGGGGTAGTGGAGGGGAGAGGTTTCCTTGCAGAGAAAATATCAGCAGTACATCAAAAGTCAATGCATCCTGTTGGGATTTTTAACCCCCAGCACCCACTTGATGATAACGCTCTGGCAAAATCTGATTTTGAGATATTCCATGAAATCCCCTCTGTAAAATGAACTGTGACTAGCTTTAAGGTTCCTACAACAAATTCTGATGCTTGAAGCATGGAAAAAAAATAGCTAGAACTTACTCCTGATCAATTAGAGCAGGAAAATGAAAGCTCCACAAAAACCTCTCTGCTCATCATAAATAAAAAATACACCTCATGTACAGAACACTGAGTGCTTGCCTAAATCCCTCATTGAATCAGCAAGATGTTAGCTATCCTGCTGGAAAACACAAGGCATAGTTTGTTGATGCCTTTAGGGTGGGCAGCTCAGCCTCCTAGGAGGAAAAGCTCTTTGCAGGCCCAGAAGAGAGGGCAGAGGTTTAGCAGGTACAGAGAGTTGAGCAGAGGGAGTGTGTGCTCTTGTACTGCAAGCTTCTTGGGGCACCTGGTCCCCTTTCTAGAAGCAGGGAGCATCCTGACCTCACACAAGCAGTGTGAGCCACACGTGGATTCCCTGAGTGAAGCCACATGTCCAAAAAAATCACATGCCCCAAATCTGACTTCTGAAGTAATTCAGCACATTTTTGCCTTCCCACTTTGATAACATTTCCAGCTCCAGCTCCACTTTGTTTCCCACTGTTAAGTGGGCTCCTGTCCTTCTGTTTTTCTCTCCAGTCCCATGACCAAGGGTTACAACACAAGCTACAAGCTCCTTCAGCAAATAAATTTAACACATCTTCATTTGGAAATGGATGAGCAAACTCTCTGCCAGGAGTTTTTGCTGGAACATAGCTGCATCAGAATAAAAGCACAAAAGTTGGAAAGGGTTTATAATTCATTTTCCAGAGGGGGAGGGGAAAAAAAAATAGGTCTCCTCTGAAATATCTTCTGAATTATGTGGAAGTTAACACTTTAGCTAGTAGTGTCACACAGAGGGAAAGGAGCACACACAAAACTGCTGCAGGGACAAGTTGTGCAGAAATGAGCCCATCATCTACCTCCTCATCTGGCTGCAGCCAAGCCACCTTTTACAATCAAGCCTTTTCTTCCATGGGCATTAAGTGCAAATCAAAGAACTTCAAAATGCTTCTTGCAACATAATTAACTCTAGGCTCTGTACTCAGGCCCAGAGCATGACTATAGCACATTCCTCAAGGAGCTATTAAGCAAGCAGCAACTGTCCTCTTTATTCTGAGACTTGGACAGGTCTGGAGAAAAAAAAAACTCACCCTGAAATTCTTCCCAAACACTAACTGCTAAGTTTCCCTTCACTTCAGCACAAACCTTAAATGCTAATTTTTCTGCATGATCCCAGAGAAGTCAGAGCTGCTGAACTCTCCAAAAGAAGAGATGAGGTTTCATTCTCCCAATTAAAGATTCCCCCCAAGTGACAGATTATTCTCCTTCATATTCAAAACCAAGGCAATCTCACACAACTTACTCAAGCTTTGGATCATCTCAAACCCCCCTGCAGGGAGAGGTATTTGTTAGGATCTCATGTGAGTAGAAGCAGGTATGGAGGAGATGGGGATGTCCTACACAGCATGGAGCACAGCAGAGCAATGCAGGCATGCAGCAGGACCACCCCACATTCCCAACTAGCTATATGCATCCTAGACACCTTCCTGATCCCATTCCTCTCTCCTAGGGCTAATTTTTCAGATGCAGGCTTGGCCAATAGCCATAGCAGCTCCAATGGGAAGTTCAGACCTGAATTGAGGGAGGCACTCCCAGACAGATCCAGTAGGAAGTTTAGAACAGAATTCAAGTGTTATTTCTTGTACAAAACTTAGTTAAACTCTCCTGTGGTTCTTCTAAAAGCAACCAATGAAATCTTTTTTGGCTCCAACTGCAGCACCTGAAAGTAAAATACTTCATGTTGAGGAAGGAACTAGGGCAAACTAACCAATAATGGAGAAAAACCTTCTCCTTCCTCAAGTTTAGCAAAGAGCAAAAGCAAGGATGAACAAACTTCTATTTGAAGACAACATCTCCTATTTGATAAATAGTGCTTGTTACTAGGGGATAACAAACATGATAGTAGGTCTAACTGTTCAAGAAGCTTATTGTGTATCTAAAGGTTGTTCTTTCAGCTGTAAAACAAGAGAGGGGAAACCACAGCCCTGTTAAAGGCTACATAAAAGCTGCATAGTGGAGACAATGCATTGCCCTTCACACTCTGCTCCTGTTAAGACAGTGATTCATGAATTCTAAAACGATTTTCTTACTTCTTTTATTAATAGAGGGTTTATTTTAAACAGAAACTCCAAACCCAAAGCAATCTCAAGAGGCTAGGAGTTGGTGTAGGCAGTGAACCAATGTGTGGCATGATTCAGGCTTCACCTTGCTTTACTAATTTATGGGTCTCCTCCAGCAGTGTCACTGGGAACATGTCAATGTACATCCCTCCCAAGAGCATGCACAAGTTGAGCTGGTGTGTTTCCTTGCCTCCAACAGCAGTTCATTTCAGGGGCAGAGGACCAGCAATAGGACTGGCTACATCATCTGTTGTGCTTCTACGAAACAAGGATGTTGAAAACGAAGGTTGTGATGTACTGGAAAAACACCATATGACTCTAATCAACAACTGAGCCTGCAAGCTACAATTAAGCCATCAGCATTATTTATTAAACTTTAAGTAACCTCTGTAGTGCCTGAACTGTAGGCACCAGCTGAGGAATACAGCATGGGCAAGGCTTGGCTGCCCACCCGAGGCAGAGCCATCACTCAGCACTGTCTGCTGTTTGTCCCCAGGGGACCTCAGCTGCTCCAACAGCAGGAAATCTAGCAGGGAGGGCAGGATCAGCAACAGAGACTCTAGACTGAGTGCTCAACACAAGACAAGCTTTGCCTATGTATCACTTTCCTCCTGCTCCTGTGGTCCAGTGTGGCTGATCTGCTCTAACGGGTCAGGAGCATGTCCTGGCTGCAGGAGAGAGCAGCTGATGCTAGGATGACTCTGTGGGGCACTGCCTACAGAAACTGGGACCCAAAGTGCCCATGATGTATATTAATCACAGAATCCTCGAACCCTCACAGAATCCTCGAACCCTCACAGAATCCTCGAACCCTCACAGAATCCTCGAACCCTCACAGAATCCTCGAACCCTCACAGAATCCTCGAACCCTCACAGAATCCTCGAACCCTCACAGAATCCTCGAACCCTCACAGAATCCTCGAACCCTCACAGAATCCTCGAACCCTCACAGAATCCTCGAACCCTCACAGAATCCTCGAACCCTCACNAGGATGGGAACTCAACCACCTCCCTGGGCAACCTGGGCCAGTGTTCCACCACCCTCGTGGGGAGGAACTTCTTTCTAATAGCCAGTTTAAATCTACTCTTCTCCAATTTCAAACCATTGCCCCTTGTCCTTTCACTGCAGGCCTTTGCAAACAGGCCCTCTGCAGCCTGCTTGGAAGCCTTGTTTTTATCACTTGGAAGTTCCCTTTAGGTCCTGGAAGGTCACTAGTAGTTCCCCTGAAGCCTTCTCTTGTCCAGGCTGAACAATCCCAGCTCCCTCAGCCTGTCCTCATAGCAGAGGTGTTCCAGCTCCCTGATCTGTAGCACACAGCCAGAGCCAGGTAAGCTGGGCACACAGGGAGCTCCAAACACAGCCAGAGCCAGATAAGATGGGCAGACAGGGAGCTCCAAGGGTTTTCAGCAACTTCTCCAAAGCTCGAAGGATAGATAGAGCTCAGGAATCAGCTATAGCTCTCCAACCTTCTTCACCTTGAGGTGCAAGAGGAAAAGAGTTCAAAGACACTAGTATGAAACAAGAGGGAGCAGCGTTAAACCATGAATCACTAAGAAAAACTGTCTAAAAAATAGCTCTTCTTAGGCATTATCCCAAGCAACTTCTGAGGTCAGTCTGCACATCATCACTTGTGTCACCTTTGCACAGGAGATCTTCCAAGCAGCAAAAGGAAGAAAGAAAATAACCCAAGTGAGAGAGGTGTGACAGGAACACCTCTGATTCACTAGATTTTGAAGTGATGCATCCTTTAAAAGGTTACACTCCAGCAACTTACAGCACCAGCCTGACATTAACACACACAAAAGCAGCACTGGCAACAATAGTCAAGCCAAAAAAAAAAACCCAAACAGGTCAGTGAATTACAGTCAGTCTCTCCAAATCCCCACAGCCACTGCAGATGGACACAGCCTCTTCCCTGCCCTCCCAGCCCAAGGATGGAGCTGTCACATCACTCCCAGCAAGGAACAGTATCTCATTAGTGGGTGTGTTGACTTCTAAACACCTCTTGATTCATCCTATCAGGGATCTTGTGCAAGATATAAATACTGAAGTAGACAGAAATATGCCAATAGGAATTGAGAGAGGCCTGTGTGTACATCACTCAACTGGGGAAAAAGAAAGTTGTCAGAGGAAGTTTGCTTGTTTGGGAGACCCTGAGCTTGGGGACTAAGTGAATTAACACTTCTGTCCCCAGCAATGGTTAAAACCCCTCAGTGATTTCCATATGCTGCCTGGTGATGTGCTAGAAATGTGCTAGTTTTATTTGATTCTAGCCAATATATATTTCCATTGGATCAGAAAGCTGCCCTCTGCTAAGTATTTTATAGAGACTTGGCACAGCTGCCAAATTCCCAGCATCCAAATGCAGTTTTAATGTTACAAATAGGATGCTGAGAACATCATGCTCCTGGATGGGTCCCCACTCTTGAATACAGAGTGTGAATGCTTCTTTCATTTGCTGCCACACTTCCAACCCACAGCAATGAAAATCTAGAGCATGACTAAAAAGAAGCTCCCATCCCCAAGTCTCCAAAGAGCCTCAGCTGCAGAGAGCTCAAAGAAACCCTTGCACACTGTGACCAGCCTCACAATTGCTGCTACTAAAACCTCAAACAAATCAGCCCCTCCAGATTGAGGAAGGGTAGAAATAGCTCCTTTGATTCTCCATCTGATTTCACTTTAGAGCAAACTCTTCAAGTTTTATAGCTAGGGATAAACCACTGCAGCTGAAGCTGAGAGGTCTTGTCCATCAGAGCAGGGAGAAACTGCACTGGAGCTGTGCCAGCTCATTTCCTCAAGCAGACAAACCTGAAAGGCTCATCACCCTTTGGGAGTGATTTTAGCAGATTTCTACCCTAGGAGTTCACAAAATACTACATAACTACTACAATTGTCACTAAGGAATGCAGTTTTGTGCCATCAGCTCCAATCCTAACCACTAAGGCTGCACAGGACACTTTGAATCATCAAAGCAGATTACATCCAACACTACACCAAGCTGAAAATTGCTACTATTGCCCCTTCACTTAACCCCCTAAATTGGGCTTGGCAATCAAACCCCACAAACACTGACAGACACAAGGGCTGAAGTAAGAGCTGATTTCCAGGTTGTGCTGGTTGAAACCTGGCAGCTTAGCTCCTGAACTGAACACTTCTGTGCTACCCAACACCCTTCTGAGCTGTCTTGTTTTCTTGCATTGCCCAGTCCTGCCCCACAAAGAGAAATGGTGATGTGCTGGAAGTGACAGTGGTTTTGAACCACAAGTTTTGCAGTCATGCATCTCATTTTCATCAGTGCCATGGTCATTGAAAAAGTTAATTGTGTGAGCTGTACAATCCTGCTAGCTTCATCATGCTCCAGCCTGATGGTGGGTTACTACAGCTTCAGGACATGGCTTTGTGGTGGGTTACTACAGCTTCACTCAGCTCTATGGTAGGTTATAGAATCATAGAACAGTTCCAGCTGGAAGAGACCTTGAAGATCATGAGTGCAGCCTTTGTCCTAGCCCTAGCAACCTGCTAAATGATGCCTCCCAATGCAACATCTACCTGGTTCTTAAACACCTCCAGGGATGGGGACTCAAGCACCTCCCTGGGCAGCCTGTTCCAATGGCTCACAACCCTTTCAGCAAAGAAATTCCTCCTAATGTCTAGCCTGAACCTCCCCTGGGGCAATTTCCATCCATTTCCCCTTGTCCTGTCACTCTCCACTAGGGAGAACAGACCAGTCCCTGCCTCTCTACAACCTCCCTTCAGGTAGTTAGAGAGAGCCAGGAGGTCTCCCCTCAATCTCCTCTTTTCCAGGCTAAACAGGCCCAGATCCCTCAGTCTTTCCTCANGCTCCAAATCATTGCTGAACATGTTAAACAGGAGTGGCCCCAGGACTGAGCCCTGTGGGACCCCACTCATGACTGGCTGCCAACTGGAGTTAACTCCGTTGACCACAACTCTTTGGACTCAGCTATCTCTCCAGTTTTTAACCCAGTGAAGTGTATGCCCATCCAAGCCAAGAGCACTTAATTTCTCTAGGAGAATGAAGGGTAGGGTTCCTACAGCTTCCTCCCACAGCTCCACACTGGCAGGTGAACAGCCACAGCCTTCCCCCAGGCCCAGCCCTGCTCCACACATCAACCACTATTAGCACACAGGACAACCTCATTATTGCCCTTATCACTTCAGAATAGCAAAGCTCTGAGTCTCTACCCTTCACATCACTTCTGTTTACACCTGATTGCAACTGTTTACTTCACCTAACCCAAGACACAGCTCATCTTGCAAAGCCTCTCCTCCAGGCACCTTGGCTGTTCCAGCCAGCATCCAGCATTCATCCTCTGCTCCAGGATGGAGCTGCCTCACCTGCCTTTGTTTGACTGGGATTGCAGCACACTGCATTTGCCTAGCAAGTCTGGAAATGACTAAGGGATTCCAATTGATGAGCCTGCAGACTGCAGGCAGTGTTTTGGTCATGCTTTCAATCTCAAAGCCATGCTTGATTTATGTAGGGGTCAAGTTTAGCAAGTATGTGAGCTGCATCAGATTTTGCACGATTAATGTGTGTTCAGGTAGAGATCTTAGAGGCAAAATACAAGTGGGAGGAATGGACAATCACACCATGAGCTTTACAAGGAGGGATTTCCAAGTGGAAATGCTGACAGTCCACCTGCCATAAGCACAGAGGAGGCACAGCTGGAATAAACATCACCACAACCCAAAACCGCAGACAACAACAAAAAGAGGAGGAAAAAGAAAACCCCAAAATCTCCTGCCTGCTGTCAGCATTTCTGTTTTCAGGCAGAGCTGCTCCCTTTGCTGGCATCAAACCCAAAGAGCCCTGGCAGTGGAACAGCCCAGTTGTACTTTGTACCAGCAAGGATATGTGCCTTTGGCCAGCACAGAACCCCAGCCAGCTTCCAGCCTCAGGCTGCAGGACAGAGACAAGCTGCATCCAGACAGAAGCACAAGGCAAGGTCAAGCTTGGACTTGCTTCTGCCTTGAACCAAGCTTTGCAGCAGCAGATGGCAAAAAGTTATGCCTGACCTCTTCTTGCAGATGCCAGTTTTCATGCCAGAAGGGTAATAAACAGCACTCTTTCTTCTTGGCATGCCATTCACCTGAAAGCCTTTTCAAGAAAACATGTTCTAGGCTAGGAAAAAAAAAAAAACCCTCACTCTGTCTTAGATGGGAAGGACATTGTCCAGCTGTCATAATTCACTAGAGAAATGACTCTCAATGAAACTCACTTCTGATTTATGTTGGCAGCTCAACCTCTGCTTATTATTCACTGCTTACAAAAGAATATGATAGTAGTTTAATCACTCAGCTTGGAGTCTTGCAGAATCTGTGGCATGACCTTTTTTTTTTTCTTTTTTTGGTTAAAATACATAAAATTACACAGCTGAAGACACAATATTTAACCTTCATCCATTCACTATCTGAAATCACACACTAGTCTGGTCATATTTCAGAATAATGATCCATTCATCAAAAAAAATAATACAACCCAGGAGATAAAGCTTAGCCATGCAGGAGAGAATAAACTGTAAGATGGTGCCTATAACAATCAGGGATTGTGACACTAAAAAGCCCCTGATATTCTATAGACTTAGGCTTAATTAGTTAAGAGCCTAGGGTGATTTTCCTTGTCTGCTCTTAAGGCTCAGGCAGTGCTGTCCCAGCACATTGACACCAAGCATGTGAGCAGCAGACAATCTGATGTCTAGAATTGAGCATATAGTTAAGTAAATACATAAATAAATGAAAGAAAAGTGCCTACAGTAAGAGCTCCGAAAGCACTGAGTACCTTAGTTCAGCATGAAACACAATCTACAGGCAAAAAAGCCACCTCCACACAGACAGGTGGAGGTAAGGAGAGAGGCTGAAGCAACAATGCTGCTTTCCAAGGCATGTTTATGCCAGCAGTGCACAAAAACTCCTCCCTGCCTGGCAAGCTGAGGAGAAGACAAGCTGCTGACTCCAGAGACACCATCCACCAGCTGCCCTGGAGCTCAGGACATCACCAGCTAAATGGGCAGGGCAACTCCATCCTCCTCACTGCTTTCCTGTGCCACAAACAGCACCTGCATTGCTCTTCCTCTGCTCACTGTCCATCTTCATCTTCCCTCCTCCTTATATTGACTCTGCAAAGTGGTTCCTGATCTCTATTGAAAGGAAACAACAGAAATATTTCATATCTATGACCTTGTCAAACTCAATAAGCTGTGGGCCTTTTTTCTATGCCTGACACATCCTCCTTCTCCTTCCAGAGGCTTGAACACTGCCAGAGACTGCAGCGCACACACACACAGAGGGCAGGGCAGGCAGCCTGAGCCTCCCTCCCCACAGCTGCAGAGCTGCAATGTTTCTTTTGACATGCAAGGAGAAAGGGCAGCACTGGTTACCAAAGGATGGGATGGTTAATTGAGCTGTCTACTGCTGTGCTGGGTTCAGGCTGAGAAGCAAGAATATATTTGTATTCTTTAACCACAGCAGCTGCCATTTCTTTCCTTGCACTGCTGTGGTTATGGAGAGAAAAAAAACAACCAACACATTACTCTTCTCACAGAGCAGAGAAGCAGGAGCCAACCAAAGCAATCCAAGTTATCAATCAGTATCTTCAGCCATAAGAAACATGCAAGGCTTTTCCCAGCCCAGAAAACATCCCTTCTCATTAACTCTCCTTTAGCATTAATTGAGCCAGATCCTAACAAAGTAGTGATTAACCAACTTTTTCCTCAAAACAGAGTCTTTACTCACTCAGTTTCAGTCATTTACTTTATGCAGGTGTGTGCTCAGGGCAGGAAGGGAAAGATGGATTAAGAGAAAGAATTTTCTGTTCGAATCAAACTATAAATCTACATATCTTGAGATTCCTCCTTCAGAAACACATTATGGGCAAAGCTGCCTCACCTTTACTGAGCCAGGCACCTAGGGCTTGGTCTGCAAGGATGCTCTCAGGGGTTAAACTAGACTGCAAACACAGAGGTTACTTCATTACAAGGTCAAAAGCCTGATAGGTGAAGCAGCTTTAGCCAAACAACCAGGAGAGGCACGTCAGCAACTGTCAAAACAATTACAGCCCCTCCATGCAGGAGGTTTAGCAATAAACACAACTAAAGAGTGACAAATAAAAACCAGAGAGAGTGTGTTAAAAGCTCAGTGGAAAAATCTATGGGAACTTTTGATACTACACCCTAGGGCAGAGAGGAAATGAAGCCACAACCAGGTTGCAAGCTCTGAGGCAAGGTCAGCCCAGACTCCAGGTCAGCAGCAGCTCTGAGCAAAACCTTACAGAGGGGAAAAAAATTGGATAGCCCTAGCTCCCCAGAAACTGGAGGCACAGCTTATTGTTCCAACTGAAGCACAGCAGCTCCTGCATTCCCAGCCTCTCCCAAAGCAGCCAAAATAAGCCAAGCCTGGGACTCCCAAGGAAAATGCTGCTCCCACCCTGCAGAGGAATGTTCCAGCCACCACTGTTGTTTCCTCCCAGAAAAGGATCATTAGGGAAGAGAAATGCTGAAGTTCATGGGATTGTCTGCAGATTCGACTGAAATATGGCACCAGGAAGGGGAAGCCAAATGAGCCAGACTATTTTAAGGCTTTTTGCATTTGGAGGAAATTCTAGGGCAAACTTTCCAACAGGCAACTGCTTTGAACTGGGAAACCTTCTGCTCTGTGGAGAAAGGAGCATTCCTGCCTTTAGAGCTGCTTCAAGAACTCTTTTGGGGCCAGGTCTATTTGATCAACTTTATTTTTAGCTTGAGAACTTGCTTTTTCAAACACCTAAATCCTGTTTTATGTGAGCACGTGGATGGGATCGAGACAGCTTGGGAAAGAGCTCGAAAGGAGAGACTGGTTCTAAAATGCTATTGTTACATCCTTCTGACACCTACAACTCACCCCAATGCCTTGCTCCATCATCTCTGGTGCAGCACAGAAGTGTTATCCCCACCATCACCACTGCCACATTCCCAGGAGCTTCCATCACAGGGAGATCCACAGCTGGGATCTGCAGTGAGGATTTTGAATGTGCTATCCCTAAGGTCTCCTTAAGAAGCATGGCAAGCACATTCCCAGAGCTGCATACTCCCCACTGGGATTTCAATTGCTCTAAGTGGGAGAAGAAGATGCAGCAGTGCTCAGCCATGTCTCTGCTAGCAGCTCTCCCTCAGCAGCTAGAAGCAGCACAGCTAGGCTCAAAAGCAAGGCTGGGCTCCCCTCTCCTGGACAGCTGCAAAGGTGCAGCTCTCAGCAAGGCTCCTCCAGCCCAGAGGGAAAGCTGCTTTGCTGGCCTCAACTGCTAAATGACTCCTCCTCCTAAGAGACAGCAAGCTCTTAAAGGCTAAATACCTTTAGTTTGTCTTCTAGGAAGCTGCTGGTCTCCAAACACACTACCAAAAGAAGACAATAGGTTAGGCTGCTGGCAGGTCCCAGGGATTTGGGTAGCACTTCAATCAACAGCCTGCAGGAGATTCCTAAACTGACAGGAGGTGCAAAAGTCAAAGCTTTTTTAATCAGCTTCTGCAGCCAGGGCACAGAGTGCTCTCTCCCCTGCAAGGGCAGGAGGGGTGGCAGCTCTGCCTCCCCACACAAACCCACAGCTCCCAGGGACAGCTGAGAGCAAGGGCTCAGCAGGCAACTCCCTCCTGGCTTGCTTTGACCTAAAGAAGAACTTCTCTTTCTTCTTCTACCACTGCACCTGAGCTTTAGGTTTCCTTTGGAAGGAAGTCAGAGACTGAAAGGATGTTTATGAAAACTAGTCTTTACTCCCCAGACAAGAAGAGCTCCTCTAGCTCCAGTACCACACAGTCAGGCAATGCTAGCACACACTGAGCTGTTAGCAGAGAATGGGACTGAAGGAAAGACACTCTCCAGATCCAACCTTGCAATAAAGACACAGGATCCTGAGCTCCCACATGTCCCTCTGACCAGCTAACATTCAACGTCTGAGCTTGCTGATGTTCCTTTACTGCTCTGAACTTCAAGAGCCAGCCAAGTCCTGCCTGGTTCCAGCAATTCACATATGAGGTGTGAAAGGGGTAACTTGGACTGAAAATACAGGAAGAAAAAGCTTGCAGCATCTCAGATTCAAACCATTTTTCTTACCAGAGAAATAACCATTTCAATAGTGGAATGGTTTCACTCTTTGTTAAGATGCAGTGGTTGCACTCCTGAGATGCTGGCTGCCCTTAGGCCATGCAACTGCAAACCCTCTTGTCTGTCTTCAAGTCTACTTCTACCTTGCAAAGCAGCAAAATGAGGGAAAATGGGGAAATTCACAGCGAAATACAGGAGTATTTGTGCTTAGCTGCAGCTCCAGACAACCTGAAAGATTTTCAGACAGGAGTTGAATTGGTTCTCTTGCAACCAAAGGAAATGAAGAGCTGCACAGACAGATCTGCCTCCCCAGGACTTCAGAGCAGGACTGTTCAAGCCTGTCTGTACATGCTTTGGAGAACTTGAAAGGGATTAAAGAGCGAGAAAGCACAGGCATAAGGCAAAGCTCTAAACAAAGCTGAACCTCTGCAGCACACAGACAACTTCAGTTATCCTGCAGCACTGTTTTTCTTCATCCTTTGGACCTGCAAGTCCTGAGGCACTCTGGCCAATTCTCACCCACAGCTCTTCTCAATCCCACTTTTTGGTGGCCTTCTCTAAATTTGTCAACCTGAATGAGCCCAAAAGGCTACAACAGCACCAAACTCTCCAAGTACTGCCCTGCTTTCCTCTCCCTCCTCCATTGCTGTAATTGCCTCCCCACTTGAGTTCTTCTCTTGTCCCTGCACAGTGATTCTAGGATGCACCACTCCCAGCTACACCACAGCCCAAGCACATCCTCAGTTTAATAGCACTACTCAGGCAACCATGTAAGCATTAAACTAGTTCTGCTAGGAGAGGTAAACAGCTCACAGTTTTCTGCAAGCACAACAAAAGCAGAGATAAGTTCAATAACTCACTCCAGGCCACAGACCCCATGGCTTAGAAATACACACAAATAGCTACTGCAGCAAGGACAGGAAGAGCCAGTGAGTGAGGGAATGACTTTCCCCCATCCCAGCAAAGCAGTCATAAATCTGCTAGTAAAAAGAGAAGTCAGTGTTGACACTGAGGAAAGCAGAATGACTAATGATCCAAAGGATTATTGCTCCTGGTTTAAACCAGAACACAGGCAGGAAACAGAGCAGCTCTGGGTGATACCTGCAAATCAGGCTCAGTGTTCACAAACACTGCAGCCATAGCTCTGCTGTTCAATATTGTACTCTGAGCAAATAGCTGTCAAGCAAAGACTTGACAGCTGAATAAGACACACACACAAACTGAACTGGCAGTCAGTCATCAGGCTGAGTCACTAGCAACTCAGGATACTTCAGCAACCAGGCTTGTTAAAAGGCTAAACAGCCTTGTATTGATCCTTACTCAGTAGCAAATGTGCTTGTACCTATTTAATCCCCTTCATTTTATCACCAGCTTCAGACTGGCACAGCCACAAGCCTTCTGGTTTTGCTTTTGATTTGGCAATCAATTTCTCTTTCACTTCCCTTTGGAGGCTGATCAGAGAGGAGGCTCCAGCAGCTGTTCAACCAGCAGCTCCCAAAGTCATTAGTGGAAGAGACAGCAGAAACACCTCCCTAGTAACCCGAGCAGGTTTCTGCCTGCCACAGCCATTGCTCAGTTGAGCCTCCCAAGATGAGAAGCCTTGGCATTAACAGAGAGGAGCTACACCTACCTGCCTGCCATCCTGGCCCACGTTGGTCTGGCCTCTCACCACAGTTCGAATGTTGTCATCCAACCTCCTGCAGAAAAGCATCCACAATGTCAAACTCATTCCCTCTGTGCCTGCCCTAAACCACCTGGGGACTTTGGAGAGCTACAGAACAGATGAAAAAAAACCAAACAGATAGTGCTAGCAATGCTAAACTGCCTCTTGCTTGCTTTCTTTCTCTCTCTCTGTAGGACACCATTATCTTACATAATTTATCAGCCCTGTTGCAAAACTAAAAATCCATTTCCTGATCTAATTCAGAGCTTCTTGCATTTCTCTTCCCTTAAGCAACACTGGCAGTTTTCCCTTGGTGGTTTGCATTTCCACTTCCCACCACATACTCAAGTGCTGTCTCAATCATTTCAGGCTGCATAGAAAATGTAAGTATTTCCTGCACATTTCTCTTTCTTTTATCCTTTTAGTACCAATCATGACAATAAAGTATAAAATAAGAGGGTTTACAGTTGGTGTTTTAACTTCCTGAGCAGAATACATTTCCAGCTATCAGATTTTCTGGATAGTTTCTTCTCTCAGCCTTCAGAATGGAGTAAAATTGGTTCTTCAAAGTTTGGTATTTCAAAGCTCTACTTTTGCAACCTGACAGCTAAACCAAGCTGAAAGGCAAGAAGGGCAAAGCCTAAACAAGCATTCTAATTACACAGTGAGTCTTTTTTGTCTCTATCCCACTATCAGCCTTGAGACTGAGCTTATTCATGCCTTGGAAGCAAATTCCTTCCCATCAGCTCTAATGCAAAAGCTTTCTGGATGAAGCCTCAAGGAAAAGCAGACTCCTCACCACTTAGATGCAAGGAAAGAGGCAAACATTTACCTTATTTTCAGCCTGATTTTGTTCACAACTTCATCAATGTTTGCCAAAGACTGCAACAGGAAAAAAAACAAACACAAACAACAAAGAGAAGTGAAATGGGGAACCTTGTACTGTGACAGATGTTAGGTGTGATGCCTAACACTTGGCTCATGGATGGCACTTCCCAAAGAGGTGAGCAATGATTTTGGTGGAGGAACTGAGATACAGGGAAAGTTAGCTGCTCCTCAGGTCCCATCATGAAGAGCAACAGAATCATAGAATCCATGAGTCACAGAATGCTTTGGGATGGAAGGGATTTTTCAAGGTTTTCTAGCCAACTGCAGGGACATCTTCAACTTGTTCAGAGCCCAAACAGCCTGACCTGGAATGATTCCAGGGATAGGACATCTACCACCTCTCTGGGCAACCTGAGCCAGTGTCTCACCACTCTCAGCATCAAACATTTCTTCCTTCCATCTAGCCTAAATCTCCCTCTATCCATTTCAAACCATCAGCCCTTGTTCTGTGCCAACAAGCCTTGCTAAAAAGTCTGTCCCCATCTTCCTTAGAGATCCTTTCAATATTGAAAGGCTGCAAAAAGGTCTCCATGGAGCCTTCTCTTCTCCAGGCTGACCAACCCCAACTCTCTGAGCCTCTCCTCACAGTAGAGGTGCTCCAGCCCTCAGATCATTTTTGTGGACCCCAGCAGCAATTCACTCCTCACCCAGGCCTGAGCAAGCCAGGTACCCTGAGCCAGCCAGGTACCCTGAGCCAGCCAGGTACCCTGAGCCCTTGGCAGCACAACTGCTCCAGAAATGCTGTAGTGACAGTGACCTCCAGTGGGCAAAGGGGACAGAGACCCTCCTGCAGAGCCCTGCCAACCAGCACAAGGGGCAGAGGCAGGCTGGCTCCTGCCAGAGCTCTTCTGGGAGTACAACAGCTCTCCACTGCTGGCAAAGGGAAAAAAAGCCAAGCCAGCATCACCAGCAACCTAACCAGAAACAGCTGAAAGGCAACAAAAAGAGCCAGTTCTGCAGGGAACCTTACCAAGGAAATGTTGGAGCTGCCTCACAAGCCAATCTCCAGCTGCAGAAACATCTCCTTTTTGCAGGAATTAGTCCTAAACTGCTCCTGGGACTAATGTGGGGAGGACAAAGTATGGCTATGAGCTCATGGCAATCTCACTCTTTCAATCTCACCAGAAACAATGGGTTTCAAACCTGGCTGGCTCTGCAGTGCCATTGCACAGGCAACACCTGCCTGATTTGGCTGAAAGCCCTGAGGATTCAGCAATGCTTAATACACAGCAAGATAGGAAATTTAGTGCAAGAGAAAAACCTTTTCATTACAAACTGATTGATTTCTCCAGATCAAAGCAGGACTTTTCCTGCAGCAAGCACTTTGGGCAGAAAGAAACCACATCATAGCAGTGACCCTTGGGAGATGGGAATTTAAGAAGTGATTATTGTTATAATCTTATTATCTGTGCTACTGTGTAAAGGAAAAGGCTTGGGTACAGGTTTAAACATGCCTTCAGGTTACCCCTGGCATGGAGAGGGCCCTCCTGTGAGTACAACTTACTTGCTCTGTGGGAAACAGAGTATTAATATACTCCACAGCATTGAAATCTGCTCTGTCCAGTGGATCTTGGCTGGGAAACACCTGAGGAGAGGGAGAAAAACAGATACAATCAACAACTGTTCATGTCTACAGCTTTCTACAGTGCCTACTACCTCTCAACACTTCACTTCTGACTGTGTTTCTGAGCATTGCTCCAACAAGTGTGCACAGAGCAGTCAGGAGAGAGCAGCTCCATGCCCTGGAGGTCTCTAAGCTGTTAAAATTCCTGTGGCTATCAGCCTAAGGAAACACAGCCAATATCCATTCGTGTTCCCACACACAGCCCCAGCACAATTGGTCATGTGCAAAGAATTCCCAAGCCACGAATTATGCATTCCCAAAGCATGCTGATGCTTTTGCCATTGTTTGGAAGTGAATCTTCTCACTGAGGCACTGCCCTTCTCCTGGCCTGGGTTTTGTGAGGTCCTGTGCTGACAGATGGAGGATTTGCTTTTCACAGCCATGTCCTAGGGAACATCAGCAACTAAGAAATGCTTGTACAGGTTTCTCTAGAGACTTGGCTTTGCCACTTTCATATGACAAAGGAGAGAAAGAGAAGCTGCTGAATGATTATGGCTACCCACAGGCAAGGGAGAAGAGCAGCTGTGGTGCAGACAGACCTCATCTCACAAGTGGCTCAAACAATACAAACGCAGCTGTCAGCCTTTGCTTTTTGTCCCCACAGCTTCCAATATGCTGCCTTCCCTTCCCTTCCCTGCTACCAGCTTCATTCCATACTTATCCAGCCACCAGCTCTGCACTCCATGGCCAACCAAACCCTTGCCTAGCAAATGTGCAGCTCACCCCACAGCACCACCCTGGGCACTGAAGGCCTTCAGAGAATCCTGTGTGACCTGAGAACATGCATTTAACACTGCTTGACAGTGCTTTTGGGAGAGCATTTCCAGGAGAGCAACTCCTCCCAGCAGGCAGCACTTAAATATGGATGAGGTCACATCTGGGTGAGGAAGATGCTCTGTTGTTAGTCATCATAAGAGCACAACTGCAGCCTTACAACCAGCCTGTCCTGCTCTGGGCTCACAACTCCTGCACAGTCAATTAATCCCTAATCTCCACAAGCATTAATAACAGTGGAAGCACCTGGTGGGATGGAAGAGAAAGGCTGGTCAGGAACTCCACTCAAACTGCAGATAGAGATCAGTGCTGCAGGAAGCTGTGCCAGCTGAAGTTGCTGCTCCTAGGTCTTCATCACAACCCATTGACCAGAAATTATTATCCCAGTTTCTTGGAGCACTAGGTCTAAATATGTTCCCTACTCTGCTTCAGGCACAAGTCAGCTGAGCCAGTTCTGCTCATTTAACCAGAACCTAGCAGGTTTTGCCCAAAACTGATTAAGGAACACACAGAAAACAAGAAGATTATTGGGCTGGGAAATGCCAGTAAGGAAGCAATGGAAGGCAGGAGGTAATGTCATCCTCAACATGTCCCACTGCTCAGGATGTGGATATCTGCCTACAGCTTTATGACCTGTTAAAATAACCCAGACAGGGATATGGTGGATGCTCAAAACACAAAGTCAAAGCTGTCTCTAAAAGCCTTGATGAAAATGTCACTAGGTAACCTTCTTTGGTTGTATAATGTTAGAATCACCCCAGGCCTCTCTGCCTTTCAAATACACAGGCTCAAAGTGCAGAGGATTCTTCCTCTGGACAAGTTCCAGGACTCCTTTAGAAGCTGGCACTTAAATTTAGCAGTTTTCAAGGTTTCAGCAAGAATTACTCAATGGTTTCCTGCCAGATGTGCCAACCCCATGCAAAGATAAGAGCCCATGAGGTGTCTCTTTCCTTGAAGCAATAATACTCCAAAGCTGGCACAGCACCCCCAGAGAAATTGTGCTATCTTCCTCACCTTTTGGTGCCAGGCTCACTTAAAATGTTATGCCAGTTACCATGGGCTGCTCTAGTTCTTTGAGAGCCACTAAAAGGGATCTACATGCCTTAACACTCAAGAAAGTGTGAAAACTTATCTGAGTGCTACTTTCAGAGAGAGCTACTGCTGCTGTCCACACACTTCTGCTACAAGAGCTCTGCAGCCAGAACTGCAATCACAGACTCCAAGCAATGCCTGCCTTTATCCCAGGTTCTCATGGACTTTTGCTGTGCTCCAAATGCCACAAAGGTTTTTCAGGAGGACTAGGCTGGAAGGTATCGATCACAAAAGCCAAGCCAAGCCATTTAGATTATCCTGACTTCAAGTGAGTCACAGGCCACTTAGTTCCATTAAGATGCTCAGTTAGAAGGCAGAACAGCCGCGGAACACTCCATCCCCCACGTTCCTCAGCGATGGGGAAGGGGTGAGATATGCTGAGCTCTGGGCAGCTGCAGGAGCAGCCCTCGCACTGCCCAGGAAGGCGACAAGCACCCAGCAGTGCCGTGCCCCGGGGAACCCGAGCAGCCCTTGGGACACCGGCACAGCCCCGGGGCCCAGAGGCTTTGCCCCTAGACCAGGCACTCAGGCCGCATCCTCCTCCAAGCACAGCCAGCTTGGGGTTTCCCGGGGCCCAGAAGCACAAGGCCTAGAGCTCGCTGAGAGGACAGGGCAGAGCCCCGCTGGGCCCTCCCAAAGCGGGCACCGGGCCGCGCTCACACCTCACCGGGCGGGCCCTGCCCTGCCCCACCCCGGGGCCCAGCCGTCCCCGTCCGGCCCCTCAGCAGGCCGCCCGGGCGCACCTGCTCGATGGCAGCCTGCACGGCGGGCGCTAGCTCCAGGGCGGCCTCCAGCCCTGCCGCCAGCTCCGGCTCGTCCTCCTCCATGGCTGCTGCTGCCGCTTCCGGGCCACGAGGCACGCCGGGATACAGAAGGACTCCACCCCCTCCTGGGGCGGGACCAAGGGCAGCGTGGGTTTTGATTGGACGGTGTCTCACGGAGCGGGAACGGCTTTCACCAAGTGGGTCGATGCCTAGAGGAGGCGTGGTTTTGATTGGGCGGTGTCTCATGTGATGGGCGTGAGTTACACGGAATGGGGCGGGTCCGTGAGAGGGGCGTGGTTTGGTCTTCGCGGTGGGCGTGGCCCCGTGGAACGGGGCGGGGCATGCTCAGCGGCGGTGCGGGGCGCGTCCCGGGGGCGGGAGCGGCGGGGTCGGTCCGAGCCGAGCCAAGCAGAGTCGGGCCAGGCCGGACTCTCCCGCCGTCCGGCTACTATTGACAAGCAGCAGTGCGAGGCAGCTCGGCCGTCTCCATGTGGCGGACGCTGGCCCTCGCCTCCGCCTTCTTCCCGGGGCTCTTCATCCTCTGCATCCGGTTGCTGCACTGGGCCGCCCCGGGATGGAGCCTCAAGGAGCGCATCCTCCTCAGTGGCAGGTACGGGCAGGATCGGCAGGAGGTGACTCAGACGGCGCAGCTGGTACCAGTACCCATCGCGGCGGGCGGGAACCGGGATCGGGAGTCGGAGGGATCCGGATGGGCTAGGAGCACCGCTCCCCGCTAGTCCCGAGCCCAGATCCCGCGAGGGGAGTAGAGACCGGGTGCTGACACAGCCTCCCGAGCACGAGCAGCCTTGCGTGTTACCCGTTCGGGAAGCAGGGATGCTCCGGTGCCGCTCTCCCTCAGCCCACGGGACACTGGGCAGGGTTACCGGGCAGGGTTAGCGCTCATCCACGGAGGTGGAAGGGACCAGAGCTGACAACAATCCCCCTGGCGTGTCCCTGGGTGGCAGCGCCTGGCACAGCCACTCGCCTGCATCCCACGCTGCAGTGAGGCTCTTAGGGTGCATGTGGTGTAGGTGTCAAAGTGCTGACAGCTCTCGTGGGGCAGCCGAGGCCACCACCCGGCTCCTTGGCCCTTCCACAGTGACACTGCGGATGAGCCACTCCCTCCCTCTCCATTTCAGGTTGGTGTCAACAGTCCAAGCCACCATGGCGACAGTGTCTGGGATCATGGTTGTCCTTAATTGCAAGGATGTGGTGCATGACAGGTAATGGTGGCCAAGTGCCTTGTTGCTCCACCAGGAGCAAGCAGAGGCTGTGCTCAGCCAGCTCAGAGCTGGAGGATTTGGTGCCAAAGGCTTGGACGTACAAAGGGGAGAGGAAAACCAGTGTCATGTTCCTCTTTCCTCCACAGGGTTGGGCAATGCCCTGGCTCTACATCCCCCCAGAAGGGCCTGGGGTGGTTCAGTGTGCTCAGTCCTGTCTTCTCCTGAGGATGGGCTCATAGATGAGTGAAAAGTAGAAATCAGCACTTTTAAAGGAGTTGGGAGTCTCCTGAGTCTGCTAACAAGTCAGGCAGACCTAATAAGAACTGGGTTTAGAGGTTCATCATCTTCCCTGTGCCAAATGGATTCTGAAGGAGTCCAGAAATGAGAAAAATCAGTGTGGAATTTGCTCTGAAAGACAAATCACTTTGCCTTGTCCTCAGTGCTCCAAGATAAACTGCCCCAGAAGTGGCTCTCAGCAGGAGTGATGATACTGCAATCTGGGTCAGAAGACTTAAAAACAGAGCTATTATCCAGAATAGCAGAGAGGATTGTAGGAGGGAAGATTATAATCATGCTGAGCTGGAATTTGACCATCACACACCAGATCTGAGGGTGATTTTTCAAGAGGGCTCTCCTCTCAAACTTGCCTTTACTCACAGGTGTGAAATGTCCTGCATTGCTCTAGAGAGTGAGATCTATCCAAATTGCTCAGTCCTGCTGCAACTGGGCACTCTAAAGAGTTACTCCTTTTGCTCTAAAATACAATAGCTGCTGGAGAGCTGGGGCAGGTGATAAATCCCAGCCCAACACAGGCAAGGTGCTGCTGGCAGCACTCCTTCTCCCTGGAGCCATGTGCTTACCTGGATGTTCTCATCATCAGCAGCTCCAGGCACACACTTTGTGGTCAGAGACCTAGAATTTCTTTGTGTCTGGAGGAAACAAAGCTCAGTGCTCAGCAGGGAAAGCCTCAGAGGCTGACAAGCAAGACAGAGAGACAGAAAGCATCACAAAGATCAGAGTCAAATTTGCCCATTTATTTACCCAGGCAGGCAATCATTATATTGCTGGCACTGTAATTGTCCTCTAAAGCTCTGGGCAAGTTTTGCAAACACAATAGCTGGTCACTCCCCTCCCAGCTTTTACAGCACTTCTACCTTCCCATCTAGGCTACGAACTTGGGCTACAAAATTCTCCTTGAGACAGCAGGAGAGCAGAAGCAGATTGATTCAGGACCCAAGCTACGTTTCTCCAAGCAGCACTGAAGGGTGCTTTGGGGTTTTTTTTTATGGCTGTGAATTCCCTCAGGACTGCTGAAGGAGTTTGGTGTCCCTTGCAGAGCAGGGCATGCTGCTGCCCAGATTGTGCAACCAGGATTCCAATGTTTTGGGAACAGGCAACTGCCTGCAATTATTTCCCAACAGATAAACGTCTTGCGGGGGTTTATTGCCTATATTAGATATTTTGCTCTTCTCTCCCCACAAAGTCCAACCCAGGCAGCATCTCTAATTAATTCTGAGGCCCCTGGGTGCTTTCCAAATGCTCCCTGGGTTTGGCAGCCAGCCAGAGCAGGGTGGCAGGCAGAAAGGATGTGGTCTTGGAGCTTTTCTCTTACCATACATCAGCTCTGGGTGTCCCAGGGCTTAGGGGAGAAGATTACCTGCTGCAGATGTGTCAGATTAGTGCTGGGTGTTGGCTTGGTGCTGGCTGTCACATTGGTGCTGGATCCTGAGTGGTGCTGTGCCCCCAGCTCACACTGCAAACAGCCAGCTGGAGGGCTAATCAAGATCCTCTCGTTAGCACTGTGTTTGTGCTTGGCTGGGCTCAGCTCGGTGCCTGGCACAGCAGTGTGGGCAGCACCCAGGAGCCTTCCTCCATGTGTACCAGCCACCTTTGTTCTGCTCAGCCAAGTCAGCTCAAACCTCCAAACCTCTCCCTTTACCAGCAGCTTCCAAAATCTGCTGCTTCTCTTTCAGACCTAGAGGCTCTCTTCCACCTCCCAGAGCATCGCTGGGTGCTCGGAGCTGTTGCCATGCCTCTGTGTGTGCTGTTTCTCCCCTAGGCACTGGCTGGCTGTAGAGTACATCTGGGTCCTGGTTCCCTACATGACCTATGACATTTATGTCATGTACCTCTGCCACTGGCACAAGTGCCAGGAGAAGGGAGTTGCTGAGAAGAAGCACTCCCTGGCCAGCGTGTGGAGCTTCCTCCTGCAGGAGAGGCTGATGGTGACCCACCACCTCTTCATCCTCATCGTGCTCACCCCTGTCACCCAGGTAAGGCTTGGGCATGGCTGCTGGCAAACCCAGCCCAGGGGCAGCTCCATGTGGCTGCAAAGGCTTGCAGTGTCTGGCAAAGCATCTCTGCCACTTAGGAGACCATGAGCCCTTGGAGATGCTTGGTGTTGGCTCCTGGCCACCTGGGCCCTGTGCTCACTGCTGGCTTTCTTTGCAGCACTTCAGGGGAGAGCTGGGGGACTTCTTCGTGGGCTGCATCTTCATAGCAGAGCTGAGCACACCTTTTGTGTCACTGGGCAAAATCCTCATGCAGGTAGGTGAGGAGAGCTGGGGCTCAGCTCTGGGAATCCCACAGCAGCTCACACCACAGCAGCTTACACCCTTCCTTGCCCCAGGTTGTCCTTCTCCATCAGCCCCTGTTCACACAGCCGCTGGGCTGGGTCTTGGAGAGGGGCAGCCCTACAGGTGCTAGCCCCAAGCTCCCCCAGATTCCTGCCTTCTTCCCTGTCTCCTGTTAGCTTCCCATCCCTTTCCCTCAGTAGCAGCATGCCCAGTGGCATCTCCCAGCTGGGAATTGTGCCATATCCTGGTGCTTCCTCCTCCTATCTCTACCTCCTCCTGCCCTACACTTCCCCCTGCCCTCCTCCATCCTTTCCCACCGCAGTTTCCTTCTCGTCCTCATGCATACCTGCTGGATGCTCAGCTCCACACTGTCCTGTCCGGGAGCCACGGGATGCTGCCTACCCAGCGCTGACCTCACGTTCACCTTCTTCCTCCCCTAGCTCAAAATGCAGGACACTCTCCTGCACAAGGTGAACGGGATCCTCATCCTGGTGACCTTCTTCCTGTGCCGTATCCTCCTCTTCCCGTTCATGTACGCAGCCTACGGCAGGCAGGTGGGACTCCCTGTGTACCTGGTGCCTTTCCGCATCCCCCTGCACTGCAACATCGCCAACGCCTCCCTCATCGCGCCTCAGCTCTACTGGTTCAGGCTCATCTGCCGCAAAGCTGCTCGTCTCTACTGCGCCTCGCCCCCCGGCAAAGGCAGATAACGGCTGCGAGCAGCAGCCCAGCCCAGCCCCGTGGCTTGGAAAAGGCTCAGCCCCCTCAACATCCTCCCCTCCGGGCACTTCCACCTTCCCGCTGCAGACCAACGTGGGAGCAGAGCTGGGGAAGGAGCGCTCCCACCAGGCTCTTTCAGCTGGAAGCAGCCTCGCCGTGCCAGGCCCAGCAGCCTGGGCTAAGGAAAGGCTTTCTCTTTCTTCCCACGCTGCTCCAGTGCCTTGTGTCCTCCCCGCCGTGGGAGTCGGGGTACGAGCCAGCCCGCGAGCAGGACATTCCATCTGGGATTCAAGGCTGATGGTTACACGAGAGGGGTTTGTTACAACCTAACCCCCCTCCACACTGCTGGCATCTTCCAGGGCTGACACCAGACACCGGCCCAGCGCCGGCAGGGAGGAGGTGATGCTGGAGCATGCCCAGCTCCCGGGAGCAGCAGTGCTGGGGACTGAGGAGCTGTGTGCTGCAGCCCTCTGCTTCACAGCCTCCAGCTGAGAGCAGAGCCAGGCCCTGGGGGCTGTGGTACAGCTCTGCACAGCCTGTCCCTGACCTTCATTGACTTCTCTGTGCTACAGCCACCTTCAGCCTCTTGCCTCCCACTGCTGCTGGCCTCAAACTCTAGTTACTCCACTTAACCCAAAGGTGCTTTTCACTACAGCTGTCTGGTGTTGGCGGCTGACAGTCCCCGGGGAGGATGGCTATGGTGTTCCCAGCAGGCTGGAGGGGAGAGAAGCTCACACCAGGATACTGGAATGGTTATTGTGCCCCAGAGCAGTGCTGGCACGGCAGAGCACCCATGGCTGAAGGGCAGGACGGGGACCAGGAGGCTGCTAAATCCTCATCTCACCAACACACAGAGCACTTTGTTGGCAGGGGGTACAACTTTCAACCCCCTCCCCTAAATGGAGTTGCTTTTCTCTGCCCCCCATCCCTTCAGGGGGTATTTAAAATCATCTGGCATACCCTGCCTTGCTCTCCCTCCAGCAGACACCAGCAGCAGCCCCTGAGTACCAATACAACCTGAGCTGCAGTTGTCTGGTCCATCCCTCCTGCTCCATCCCACTCCTCTGCAAGGAAAGGTCTGCCAGGGAGGGAACTGGGTTAGTGCAGGAGGAACCAGCAACTCCAGAGCAGGATGCTGAGCTGCATCCTTAACCAGGAACCAGCAACTCCAGAGCAGGATGCTTAGCTGCATCCTTTCCCAGTTCAGCCCATTTCCACCTTCAGTTACACCAAAATGCCTACAGGCTTCCTGTGAGCTTCCCAAGCCTTGTAGATGTCTGCAGGTCAGACAGTAGCAGTTTGGTTCCTTCCCTGCAGCTCCCAGGATTCTCCTGCTCCAGGGCAGGATCTGCACCAGCAGCACGTCTGCCTGGAGACCTGCAGCCACTCTGTGCCTTTCCTTCCGTCTAAAAACAAGGGCTCAGCTCTGGGAGAGGTAAGTGCTTTTGTGTCAGACCTTCTCCCAGGCACGGCTATGTTCTGGAAGGAGTCAAAGGAAGATCCTCTTCCAGCAGGCAGTTGGTTATTGCAGAAACACTCCTAACCACCACCACGGGCTGATGGCCACAACTGCTTGCAACCCTTGGCAGATATTAAGCATCTCGTCAGTCTCATTGCAAGTGATGTTCCTTCTGTAAGGACACACCAAGGAAATAAAGCCCCAGGAGGCACCTCAGTTTGCAGGAATACTGCCCTAGTTCCTACCAGGAGACTAATAAAGATTTCCTTTCTGAGTCTCACCACTGGAGGTCTCTCCCATTTCTGGGTGGGAGGTGTTAACACATGGGGTACTGCTGTACCCTCACCTCTGAGCAGGAACAACCTTCCCCAAGCTTCCTGCCAGCCCTGAACTCACCCAACCTGCTTCCCAGCCTCTGGCAGCATGTGCTGAGCCCAGCAATCCACCCAGGAAGGGCTGGTGGCCAGAGGAGCCGGAGGGAAGCCATTTCCCTGATGCTGGAGGAGGCTGCTGTGCTCTCCATAAATCCAGAGTGCCAGCAGGCAAGGCTGGAGACACGGCACCAGCAGCTGAGCTCAGGAACAGCTGTGTTCACAGCTATTCCTCCTGGAAAACCCAAGAGTGGTTGCCCCAACCCATCTTTACATGAGTCCTTCACTGTTTAAGCTGGAAGAAAACAGAGCAGAAATCATCTCAGAAGAGAAAACATATTTATTCCAGCTCTTACAACTTCCCAGGTAAGAAGTGTCCTGAGGCAAGCTCAGTGCTCTCCTCTCACCTTCTCAAGCGAGCTCCCCACCTGAGCAGGCTCCCAGCTTGCTGAGCTTCTGCAGGAGGGTGCCACGCAGAGCCTTGTCAGGCACGTTGTCAGTGATGGAGTGCAGGAAGTGGCTCTCGTTGGCTCTCCTCAGCGTGTTGCTGGGGGAGGTGTCGGAGCTGCTGACGCTCTCGTACTGAGACAGGATCTCCAAGGCCACCACCAGCAGCAGCTCGCTGCACCCCGTGCCTGGCAGCATGGCAGCCACATGCAGCAGGTGGCAGAACATCTGGATGCAGATGAAGGTCACCTCTTGCGTGGAGCTCTTGTCCTCAGTGGAGAGTGAGGCAGACCCCGCAGTGCTCTTGATGGAGCTGAGCAGGTCCGTGAGGCTGCCACAGTACAGCTGCACCACGTGGAGCCAAGCTTCTGCTGGCAGCCAGGTGGAACAGCTGGAGCTGCAGAGGAGCTGGAAGCCCCTCAGGAAGAGCACAGAGAGCTGGAGGTAGCAGGCAAAGGGTCGGAGGTTGAGCAGGGGCATGTACTGCACATACTCCAGCGTGTAGGGAACGTGCAGCACTTGCCTCTGCAGTAGCTTCTCCACCACGTGCGTGAGCCTCTTCCACTCACTGGGGCTGCACCAAGGCAGGACCTGTATGAGGGCCACCAGGAACCCTTTGCTGAACAGATTCACTTCTTCAGGGTTGTCCACGTTGACCTTGAGGAGCATCAGCATGGTGTCCCTGAGTGCTGAGGACACACAGCAACACTCCATCCACGCCAGGAGCCCACTGCCCGGGCCATAGGCTGGCAAATGCTGGCATGTCCACTCATCCTCAGGAAGAGTGCAGATCTCAAACAGTGTTGCTGGGACCTCGTTCTTGAAGTGGTCTCCATAAAGCTTCTTCAGCCGGAGACCCACGGTCCAGTCTAGAGATGCCACCTTCCTGTGAAGCCAAGCCAGGGACTGGACCCACAGCTCAGGGCAGGGGAAGGTTTCTGGTCTTATCACCTCACAGAGCTGGCTCAGGATGTTCAGAATCAGGTCTTTGGTCTCCAGCGAAGGAAAGAGTTGGTCCCCAGGCTGATGCCAGTACTTTGTGTAACCATCTAGAAGCTTGCAGAGGCTGAGGAGAAGTGGGAATGGGTGACAGGACTTGATCCAGTGCTCTTCAGAACAGCACTGTATCCCCAAAGCCTTATTGAGTATCTGTAGGCTCAGCTCAATTTGAGCAGAGTCTGACTTCAAATAGCGAAGGACAAAAGCTTTGGTCACCTCTGCAGGTGACACAAGTGGGGTGGCTGAGCTTGGCTGCATGAGAAGGGCCAGGAACTCAAGGAACTGTTCCTCTTCCCTCACAGAAGAAAGCCTGCCCCATACTGCCTCCTCCAGACATCTCACCACGAGGCTGTGTGGCCTGCCTGGATCATCATGAACCTCCAGGAAGCTCAGGGCTGGGAAGGAGCAGAGGATTTGTGCAAGGAACTGGTGTGCTCCTAGGTTGATGACAGCAAGATTACAAATCTGCCTCACCGTGGCCTCAGGGTACAGCAGTGTGAGCCTGGCCACAGAAGCCACAGCCTTGGTCAGGCCTTCATCAGACACACTCTTTGTGATCTGGTTGAAAGTCACATTCAGATCCTCCTGGAATCCTTCCATGACAACCTGCAAGTTCAGGGACAGACCTGCTCCACCCCAGGATGCCAGGACACCTGAGATCACTTTGTTTTTGTCAGTTAATGAAAGCTCAGTGTAACACTCCACGATGGCTTTGGTCACTTCCATCTGCAGCTCTCGGGTCTCTTTGTCTTGGTGGGACACAGCAAAGTTCACCAGAGTCTCCAGCAGTTTCAGAACTAGCTCTGGTTTCTGGAAGAGAGCCTTGTTGTTCACAAGGCAGTCAATCCATTCCTTTGAAAAGGCCCAGGTCTTTTCAGAAGCAAATATGGAGCATACCTCCATGTGCCTTTCCAGCTTTTGCTCAATGATTGTCATGGCAACTGAAGGCACAAGACTGGTGTCCAAATCCTTGCTCTTCAGGCTGGCTCTGATCTCCTTAAGAAAGTCCTCAGTGATCTGCATCAGCTCTAATACAACAGATGCCTCATCCTCTCTCAGGTCTCCAGTCTCTGAGAAGCAAACCAGGTTCTTCCCAAAGGTGGTAAGAGTGTCCAGGAGACGGTAGCTCTCATAGCAGAGCCCCTCAGAGGTGTTCAGGGTACCCTGCAGCTCCTCTCCCCAGGCATGCAACAAGCTGCAGAGAAAGTCCAAGCCAACAAAGAGCTCCTCACGAGAGAGCTTGGCCATGGGTGAGAGGCTCATGCTTCTCTCTGCTTCCTTCACCTTCTCATGCAGGCTCCTCTGGTGGAACTGGCTTTCAGTGTCACTGGTCCAGAGGCTGACTACAGAGCTGACCTTGGCCAGGTACTCTGTGACAGGGAGGGAGTTGCCCTCTGGCTCCAGCTCGCTGAACACAGACAGCAGATCCACCAAGTTGGCCAAAGCATAGCACCTCATGTGGGGCAGGGTGATGCTCCTGTAGATTTGCTTTAACCCCTCTATCAAGACCATGAGCAGGCTGGTGGCAGCAGGGGGGTCATTTGGAGAGCCAGAGTCACTCTTGAACCTCTTTGGGGGCTGGAGACCATCATCCAGAGAGGCCTCACACCCATGCTGACATATGAGAGTGCTGAACGCAGAGACTGTTGCATCTTCCTGTCCCTCCTTGTGTTTCATCACCTCCCACCACACATCCAAGAAGAACTTGACATCTGACGGGGAGGTCTCGCTGCTGATGTATCCTACCAAGCCCTGCAGCTCACTCTGGCACATGTCCTGGGGCAGTGCCAGCAGCAGCTGAACAAAGAGCTGGGGCACACCGAGAGCCTTGACCAGCTCGAAAAGGATGGTGTGGTTGACATCAGGGATCATCCTGCCCACGGAGAAGAAGTCATCCTCCTTCCATCCCTGGTCCAGCCAGGTGGTCGGTGGTTCTGGCAGCAGCACTTTAGCCCAGACGATAGCCACAGCCTCCTTCTTCCAGAGGTTGTGCTGCCGTGGGGAAGGGCAGCGGCTGCTGATCTCCCGCAGGGCATCAGTCACCGGGGGTCCCACCCGGGGCCACTCGGCTTTGCGCAGCTCCCGCAGCGGCCGCGGCTGGGTCAGTCGTGCTGCCAGCAGGAAGCCTCCCTGCAAGATCGCCGTCTCCTCGCACACGCCCCACGGCCCTGCGTGCGGACACCGTTATACCCACCCGGCTCCTGCCGTACGCCCACCGCTCCTCGCTTCTCCACTCTTCCCGGAGCTAGACCACTCCCATCGGTCCCGTTCCCACCGGCATCAGACCCGCTAGCATCACTCTCCCGGCCCCGTTCCCACCGGCACCGCTCTCCCCAGTATCGCTCTCCCGGTCGCGCACGCACCGACGTCCCTCTCTCCGCTCCCATTCCCCCACTTCCCGCACGCACCGGCTCCGCTCCGCTCGCTCCCACTCCCGCCCTTTCTGCACGCAGCGGCTCCGCTCTCTCCGCTCCCGCACCCACCAGCTTCGCTTGCCCTGCTCCCATTCTCCCCGTTCCCGCGCACACGAGCTCCGCTTCCCTCGCTCCCATTCTCCCCGTTCCCGCACCCACGGGCTCCGCTCCCCCCGTTCCCACTCCCCCTGTTCCCGCGCACAGCAGCTCCGCTCCCCCCTGTCCCGCACCCACCAGACTCCATAGCGGCAGCGTGCGGTGCGCTGTGACGTCAACGTGACCCCCACCGTACAGCGCCCTCTGGCGGCCCGGCGGTGACAGCGCCTGCCTCCTGCCGTATCCCCTCCAGTCATTAATTAGTAATCGAGAGCCCAATTAAAAGGCAGAGGAACGTTCTGCTGGAAAGACTGCACTCCGAGCGTCCTCCTGAATCGTTTTTATTCGTTTCAAGGCGATAATCACAGTGGAAGATGAAGCAAAAAGCTCAAACAACAAAGCCATCCCAGGGAGGGATCTCTGCTGTTGAAATAGGAATCTCCACCCCAAATGCTGAGGTGCTGCTCATCCCACCTGCTCTCCTCTGGGAAACACCCAAGATTCCTCTAGGAAGACCACAGAGCAGCAGAGTGCCTGACCAAGACAATGTCAGCAATCGCTCCCTGTATTCCCAAGCAAAAGCAGAGTGACTTCATCCCAACACAATCAACCCCAAACTGTTATTCCAAAGGCCTAGCAAAAGCCATCACACACTTATTACAACATTGCCCCAGCAGACAGCACAGTGCTGCTGCACACCCTGAAGCACAGCCCCAGCTCCTGCCTGGAATGCAGGGTGGAAACCACCACATCACTAATGGGACCCCAGTGAGAAAAGCTGGGGAAACAGCTTGGAAACAGCAGGGCTTGTTCCAGACTAGAATGTTCCTGTGGTTTGGCAGGATAATGTCTCTGTTCCCCATGACCAGGCACACACTAGGACAGCTGAACTGCTCCAGGCACACACAGCCCCTTCCCTTCAGCCCAGCACCCTGGCACTGAGGTACCTGAGACACAGCCACAGCTACCCCAAAATCTCTTCTCTCAGCCAATTAATTACAGAATCAGATATTGTAATGATCTAGCAAGCTCCTTTTCAAGTATAACAATGCCACAAACGTGAGCTTTTCCTCTTAACTGATGGTCCCTGCTTTTGAAGCCATGTGCTCCTGTGCAGAACAGATCATGGTTTTTTGCTTGAAAGAAGAGAGCAGCAACGAGAGAGACAAGCTTAAATCAAACAAACCCACCAGGATGGGACATTTCAGCATCCTTGTACTTGTAGGGGGTTACAACAACAAGTTAGACAAGGGTTGGCATTATTCTCAGACAAGCAGCCAGTTCTTCTCTCCAGCTAAGCAGAAGCTTTCTTCATTTTCTGCTCAGCAAACCATTTGTCACTGTGGTCTGCCTCCATGGCCTGCACAAAGCAAAGCATTCATGTCTTCAGAAGAGCAGCTGAGCTGCCAAGCTCCCCAGCCTCCCACAAACTCACACCAAGCACAAGGACACTGCCTCACGTGGAAGAAAGCTATTTCTGATAGAGAAACTGGGGAGTTTTTACATGCTAGTAAGGAAAACAGACGCTCCAAAGCAAGGTTCTTTGCTGAAGCAAATAAACAGATGATCAGACAATAGCAGACCAAAGCAGGAAAGTTTAAACACAGCCCTTCCACAGGGCTCACAGCCCATAATGCCTCAGGAGGATGTTCTTCTGCACTGACATTACTGCAGCTCACAAAGCATCTTCTCTAGTAACTTACACCAAAGAGCAGTTGACATGTCCAGGAAGACACAAATCTGGCTGCCCCAAGAGCCAAGCTGGGAAACTCCTGCCAGGACACTAAGTGAACTTCAAAACTTTCCTTAGCAAGGCTGTACAATTTGCTTCTCAAAAAAACTCCCCATGGAATGAGAATTAGAGCCCCTGAGTATCTATCCATGTTAATTTCTGATAGTCTTAAAGACTCAGTGATCTCCAAGATCTTTTCCAAGCTAAATGATTCTATCAGGAAGAAGACAAATGTTCTGACAGCAGTACTTACATCATCTAACAGTTTGTTCCCATTAGGGTCCACCTTGGACAGGTCTCTGAATGCTTCATCTCCCACAAAACAGATTTCATGGCCATCCTAAACCACAGTTAAGAGCAGGGAAGTTAGAGAAATGGCAGAGAGAAAAACTGACATTGCCTTCAATCATTATTGCCAATCTTACTCACAGGATCAGCCAAAATAATCACTTGCACTGTGGCTTTGCCAGGGGTGTCCAAGCTAACCAGAGGGGTTAAAATCTTCTGATTCTCCTTTTTCATCAGTGCTTCAATCTTGGGCAACTTCAACCAGAAAACAAACAAAAATCAGGCCTAAGCAGAAGAAAACCAGATGGATTCAGACTGTTCCCACTTCCAGTTCCACATCATCCACAGCAAGAACCACAAACCAAGTACCTGCTTAGGATTATTTTCATAGAATCCTAGACTGGTTTGGGTTGGAAGGGACCTCTGGAGCTCATCTAGTCCAACCCCCCTGCAGTGGCCAGGGACATCCCCAACTAGAGCAGCTTGCCCAGAGCCCTGGCAAACCTCACCTGCAATGCATCCAGGGATGGGAACTCAACCACCTCCCTGGGCAACCTGGGCCAGTGTTCCACCAGCCTCGTGGGGAGCAACTTTTTCCTAATATCCAGTCTAAATCTACTCTTCACCAACTTAAATCCATTGCCTCTTGTCCTTTCACTGCAGGCCTTTGCAAACAGGCCCTCTGCAGCCTGCTTGGAAGTTCCCTTTAGGTACTGGAAGGTCACTAGGAGGTCCCCCAAAGCCTTCTCTTCTCCAGAAGAGAGTTCACACCTGAGAGATTTTGCTAATGAACCTGCCACTCATGTAATGAGAGGATAATGGGAAGGGGAAGGGAGATGTGCTGCTTACCTCTTCCTTTGCACAGGAGAAGGCAATGCGCCCAAAGGCTGTCTTGTGCTCCACAGCTCCTCCAACAGCCTTCAGCTCCAAGTGACACTGCAGGAGACAAAAGCAAAGCCTGAGCTGCAAGGATCTTCTTCTCAGAGCCACCTGTGCTCCAGCTTTTCACTGCTGCACATGCTTCACTCATCCACTTCTTTCCCAACAAGTCAGAATGAGCAGAGCAAAGCACAGCTTGCTTTGGTTTGAATGCACTTCAGCACACACAAGCTTTTGCATTCAAAGGCACAGAATTAAGTGCACAGTTGCTTTCATCAAGAGCTTTTTTTTTTTTCCCCTTTAGGATTCTATTCTCACAAAATGAGAGGCTTTTCTGGGAAGACATAACTCTTCAAGAGTAGAACTGGGCACTTTTCCAAGGACTAACTAACCTGGTTATCTGCATAGCCCAGCAAAGCTTTTTGGTTTTCTTCATCCTGCTCATAGATTTTCATCCCAAGCAGATCAGACCAGTAGCTAACAGACTTCTGCAGATCAGAGACACCCAAGGTTACCTTCAGCACAGGATCTACAAGATTGCAATCACATGAAGTCAGTCACAAGTATGTTGTCGTTGTAACCACAGTTCTACACTCTTGAGAAGGAAGCAAGAACAAAATTACACTGATACCCTACTTGTAAATCTGTTTGGAACACCACTAAGAGCAAGGGGGTGGGTGTGTTTCACCTTGTTTGAGTTGTTTCTTGTCTTCCAAGTAGAACTTGTATCCTCCTGGGGCTTCAGCTTCAAAAACACCACTTGTAACTTCTTTGAGAGGCCACCCCATCTTCTTAGCATTGCTCACAGCCTGGCTGGACACAAGTGTTATGCCCTGGTGAGGACAGAACAGACACACACACACAAAGGTCACAGGGTAGAGGGTGTGTTAAGTCCTACCTTTCAATACTTTGCTTCTAGAAATGACCAGAACCAAAGCAGATCTCTCTTTATCATACATATGATCTCCTGAGAGCTGGCTCTCTTGCTCCTACAAAATGAGCTTAGTCTCCCTCTGTATCTCACATCTATTTGGAATGGAGTAATCTGCTCTTTCTTTCACACCAAAGGGAAATGAAGAGCAAGAAGAATTTAAAACACTGAAGCAAAAAAACCAACACAACCTTGTTCCTAAGTGTTTCCACCAAATTAGGTGAACACCTGTGGCTCCAGGCAGCTGTTCCCTGAGTATTAGCTCAGGGGTAACAACAAGCGAACACATCCCAGGTACTCATGGATGACACACAAGATCTTCACTGGCTGTCAGCTAGTAAATAATAAAGAAATAAGTAGGAATAAATAAGACTCTTCTCCTACAGCTAGATCCTTCTTAGCTAACCATTCCTCAGCAGATCTGCCAACAAATCTCAGCTCTCCTATACACCCAGCAGCTGAGCTGGAAGGTGTTCAAGGAAGCATTTCCTGGATGAGCACAAAGCCACTCTAGTTTCTGCACTTCCAACCTGGAGATAACTACAGAAAGCAAGAATAAAATGTGCTGAAGGAACCAAAGAGCAACTGATCCAACCTACACAATGAACAAACTCCTAATCATTAAAACAGAGAAGCTTCTCCTCAGAAGATAGGTTTTGTGGCTGTTTGTGATACTTACCAGAAAGTCATTGCCCAGGTGATATTCTCTAATGCCATAATTGTAAGTCAGTTCTGCAACAAAGTGGTTGTCTTCTGGCCCAAAGCCCACCATTGTTTTGCTCCATTTTCCATCATAAGGGCTGGAAAATCCATATTTAATTGTCAGGAGTATTAGAAATAAATATCAAGAACTGCAAGTATTAGTGTTTTAAGGAAGAAATGCAATTCTAGAGTAAAACAAATGGCACAGGTAATGTAGTAACCTCCCCAAAACTAGGAGATGGTAGCTGTGAAGACTTCTCATTGCACTCTGTACACAGCAGACAGGCATCTCCTAGTCACTTCTTGTGACCTCAGGCTAGTGCAACAACAGCAATTCTACCTCCTCCTTAACAGCTCACACTTGCTCCATCCCTGGAAACATTCCAGGTCAGGTTGGCTGGAGCTCTGAGCAATGTGATCTAGCTGAAGATGTCCTTGCTTACTGCAAGGTCACTGGGTGACTTTTAAAGGCTCCTTCCAACCCAAATCATTCTATGATGAACAACCCAAATGAAGCCAAATCACCCCTACTTCACCTATAAAAGAACACTAATGGCTGGTCATGGTGGGCAGATGTTTTGTGATGAGGAAAGGCCTGGGCAGGGCACGCAGGCACTACTCACCCATTGCAGCTGGCCTTGCAGCCCTCCTCGAACTCCTCGTGCCTCAATACCTGAGGAATATTTTACAATGAGGATGGTGAGACACTGGCCTAGGTTGCCCAGAGAGGTGGTAGATGTCCCATCCTTGGGGATTTCCACAGTCTGGATTGTGGGAAGTTTTGAGCAATCTGTTGAAGCGGCCCCTGCTGCCTGCAGGGAGGGTGGGTTTAGATGACCTCTAAAGGTCCCTTCCCACCCAAACCGTTCTGTGATACTATACTCTTATCAACTGGGTGACAAGCTCAGCACAGAGCACAGCCCTTCTCTTTTCCCCTCGGCAGCCTTAACGCGGCGCTGACAGGACAGGGACAGAGAGAGGAGGCCTGGGGGAGGCCTGGTTCAGCAGGGGCCGTGCCAGGGAGTGAGAAGCCCCGAGCGTTCTGCAGACGCGAGCCGCGCTATCTCTAGGGCTGAAGTGGGCGACCCCAGAGCCCTCCCCCCGTGTCTCCCCTCAGCCCGACGCTCACCTTCATGCCCAGCACCTCGCGATAGAAGCGCGCAGTCCGCCCGCGGTCTCCCACTTTGAAGACGAAGTGCAGCGCTCGCCTGGTACCCATGGCGGCAGTGGGCGCGGGCTGTGTGACGTCGCGCGGAAGTGACGCAGCCGCGGGAAAAAAGATGGCGGCGCTGGGGAGGATGGCGCCGCGGGTTGGTCGCTCATTGCTGCTGCCCGGAGGGACGAGGGAAGCGGCGGTGGGGCGGCGCGGGGTACGTGCGCTGCGCCGGAGCCCCGTGAAGGTGCTGCCGTCCCAGAAGGAGCGGAGGGAGGCGGCGGCTGCCGAGGAGAAGAAGAGCCCCCGGGAGCCGCCTCCTCCGCCCCCGCCAGCGGTGGAGCGGGGCTTGGCCGGGCCGCGGCTGTGGTACGAGAAGGCGGACCTCGGTGATAAGAGGCTGGGGTGAGACGCGGACCGTTGGCATTACCGCAGTGGGTGGGAGGTGGGCACGGGGCACGCTGAGGGGCTGTGGGGCTTCCCTGCTCTGAACCGACCCTGAGCTTCTCAGTGTCATATCTGCAGAATCTGAGGCGAATTCTGGCATTTGGGGTTCTGGGTAGAGTCTGAAATCACAATGCCGGTTACAATCGCTCTAAAGATACCTGGGGGGCTTCTGAGTGAAGTTCTCTTCTGAGTGAAGGTGTTGTCAGCATCACAGCTGTTTTTCTCTGATTAACCTCTTCCCAGAAAAGTGGTGACTATTGCCAAGTCGAAGAAGTTTCGGGATCATCACAGGAAGGTTCTGCTGGAGGGGCAGAGGCTGATCAAGGATGCCTTGGAGGCAGGAGCTGTGCTGCAGACGCTCTTCTTCAGCACTGTGGGGCACCTGAAGGAGCTTCCCGAGGCCAACCTAAAAGGAGCCAGCTTAGTTAAGGTGAAATTTGAAGACATTAAGATCTGGTCTGACCTCGTAACTCCTCAGGGGCTTCTAGGTAAGTTGCCCTAGAAACAGTCACAGCACTACTGTGAAAGTTATAGTGAGAGAAACTTATTTTACATCTATTAATAAATGTGTGATGACTCTCTCTTTAGAACCTTTCCCTAGACATTTTGGCACTATGTCAAAAGTGGCATGATTTGGGAGAATTCCCTTTTCTTTGGCCTGTTTTGGTAACTGTGAAAATGGTTCCTAGCGTGCACTAAAGGTGTTAATGCTCATTTTTAATAGCACATTGCTCCAGCTCTGCTGGGAAATTGTTCTGGTCAATTGCTAACCTCTTCTCAGACTTCTCTGAAGTGGTGCTTTTCTTCATGCTTTCTCCAGCACCTCTTCAGTGAAATTTGGGCCAACTAAATGAGAGCTTTTTCCTTGGGCTGTGTCAGTCAGAAACCTGTCAGCACTTTGTCTCCTCAGGGATCTTTTCCAAGCCTGACCATGCTAAGATGTCTTACCCTGCTGCTCAGCTAGCCAGCTCCTTACCTCTGCTCCTCATCTGTGACAATATAAGAGACCCAGGAAACCTAGGCACTATTCTGAGATCTGCAGCAGGAGCAGGCTGTGAGAAAGTGCTGCTCACCAAAGGTAAGAGCCTTTCCCTGGGGGAGCAACGTTTCATTTGAGTAATTTGGGGGTTAAAGGAGGGAATAAGTTGTTCCCAAGAGTTTGTAAGCAGTGCCTAGCCCAGCCACGATCTGCTGTGGAAGTCACCTGAGTGTCACTCTTTTCCTGTCTCCCATCTCAGGCTGTGTGGATCCCTGGGAGCCAAAGGTGCTCCGAGCAGGCATGGGGGCTCACTTCCGTCTGCCCATCGTTGCCAACCTGGACTGGGAAGCTGTTCCCAGCAACCTCCCTGCCAGCATCCAGGTCTGTGTGGCTGACAACAAAGACCCAGGCACTGAGGCTGAGAGCATGAGCGTGCCCAGGGGAGCTGCCAGGGCTGCCTCTGCTCCTGTGAAATCCAAACCCCAGACTGCTCCTGAGCATGAGGATGAGGAGGGAGTGGAGAGTGTCTACATCCCAGAGCTGGCCACTCAGTATTACTATGAGAACTGGACACAGACTCCTGTGGCAGTGGTGATTGGAGGAGAGACACATGGTCTGAGCCTGGATGCACTTCACCTTGCAGCCAGCACTGGGGGGAAGAGACTGGTCATTCCTGTGGTGCCAGGTGTGGACAGCTTGAACTCTGCTATTGCTGCTGCCATTGTGCTGTTTGAGGGGAAGAGACAGTTGCTGCAGAGGCACAAGCAGAAAGATGAGAGGCAGAAGCTCCCTGTAGTGGGCTGAACTGCTGAGGGAAGCATCTCTTCCCTTGGGCACGCTGTAGAGTTAATAAAAGAGCAGCTCAGGCTGTTTGGTTTGCAGTAAATGAGTATGAAACGTCTCTGGCAGTGCTGGAGCTGTGCCTGGGCGAGTGTGTGACTCCAAGGAGAGCCCCAGGCATTCTGGCCGCGTGGTGATGCTAGTGAGAAGGAAAATGCTGTGGGTGGGGTGAGAGCCCTCGCCTTGCCGGCAGCCAGCTCCGTGCTGGCCAGCTTTACTCACTCCCTCCTGTTGGCAGCCCTGGGAAGGGCCCCTCCGGCAGATCTGCGAGGGGGGAGCTGGGATCCCTCGCTGTGGGGTCAGGGCACAGCTGCCGCAGCAGTGTTTATGCCAACCCAGCCAGGATGCAGCTGATGGCATGTCCTTCCTTTCACAGCCCCTGGCTGTGCAGTCTGGCTGCTGCTGCTGCTTTTGGGGTCACAAAGGCCAAATAGTTGCCACCTGAATGGGTCTTGCCTGTGCTTACCCAAAGCTTTGTGGCCAGCAGGTCAAGGGAAGGGATTCTGCCCCTCTGCTCTGGAGAGACCTCACCTGCAGTGCTGGGTCCAGCTCTGGAGTCCTCAGCACAGGAGTCCTCAGCACAGGAGAGACACGGACCTGTTGGAGCAGGTCCAGAGGCAAGCTGAGGTGTGCTCTGAGGGCTGGAACATCTCTGCTGTGAGGACAAGCTGAGGTTGTTCAGCCTGGAGAAGAGAAGGCTCCAGGAGACCTTATTGCAGCCTTCCAGAACTTCAGGACAAACTTTTTAGCGGGGCGTGTTGTGACAGGACAAAGGGTGATGGTTTTAAACTGAAAGAGGAAAATTTAGACTGAATATAAAGAATGCTTTTATTTACACTGAGGGTTGTGAAACGCTGGCCTAGGGTTGCCCAGAGAGGTGGTAGATGCCTGAATCATTCAGGTTGGTTGGAGCTCTGAGCAACCTGATCAAGTTGAAAAAGTCCCTGCTGACTGCAGGGAGGGGGTTGGACTAGACTAAATGACCTTTAAAGGTTCCTTCCAACCCAAACCATTCTGTGATTCCCACCTGAGGCAGAGAGGCTGTGCTGGGCACCAACCTGCCCAGCACAAGGCAGGCACAGGCAGGGGCTGCACTGACCCAGGGTTGGCACACATTCCTGGTTCAGCTGCCACAGCAACAGGAGCTGCTGGCACCAACACCTGGCCATGGGGTCTGCCTGGTGGCTCTTCCTCCTACATGAGCTCCCTCTCCCCACCAGCAGGACACAGCAATCAGCTCCTCTGGGGCCCAGGTTGTTATAACAGTTTTATTACAAAGTTCCAATCACCATGTACAGTTTTTACAATGTCACTTTTCGGGGCTGGGCTCTGTGCTGCTTGGCTTAGGGAGGGAATTTTGTGGTTGGGGCCTTTTTTTGCCTTTTTGGTTATTTTATAAAGAACAGCACCATTAACATTGGGTTTGGGACACACCTACAAGAAACAGCTCAATCAACTAACATAGAGGGGAGAGGACAATTCATACCAGAGAGAGAGGGGATGGGGAGAGCACAAAGGAGAGAGGTGAAAGCAGCCTGGTGGTGATCCTCCTCCTGGCTCAGAGCAGGAGGGAGGAAGGGAACATCCACCTGTCAGCAGCCAGCACCACCTAAGGCCGTTGGTGCTTAGGGTGGGAGGTTGGAAAGCCACCCAGAAAGGTCTCACCCTCAAGAGGAAGAGCTTGGCTGCACCGTGGTCTTTCAGAGGTTGTCAGCAGTTAAGACTTTGTCTTGGCCTCCTCAGGGCACTCGCACAGGAAAGGATGGGCCAGGGGCAAAGAGGACAGTTTCCTTATTGCTTCCTTAAAGTCATGGAGTCAGCAGGAGTGGGAGGAGAGGGAAGAAGGGGGGAGGAGGAGGAGAAAAGAGCCCCGAGAATCCCACCCACTGCCTGATGCATACCTTGGGAAGAACACCATGCAAAAAAAGATTTGCCTGCTAGCTAGTGCTGTGTAGAAAAGAACAAGATGGGAACAGTTCTGGCCTGGTTATGAAGAGAATATATCACCATGAAGCACAAGCGAAGTCTCCCAACGCCAACAACTCCCTGCTGGAAGTGCACCTGAAGGAGTTTGCTGAGGAGAAGGATTCACTGCATAGAACAAGGCACCACAAGGAGGCTGGATACTGGGTCGGGCGTGAGGACACGCTGGAGAATCCACGAGTTTTAAATAAGGTCTGTTGGTGCAGGAGCTCCCTTAGATGGGCTCTGGTTTTAGCTTGTCTGCTAGAAAGTCGCTGACAAAGGCTTCCACAATCTCAGGGGTGATCTCCTCCACATCCATCACATACTTGGCCCGGGCTGACATGTCCAGGATGGTGAGCAGGGGTGCAGCCTCAGGCAGGTTGGTGTAATCCCGCAGGGAGTCGGTCATGTCATCCTGGAGGCCAAAACAAGAGAGAGAGACAGAGAGAGGAGCCATGAGCAGAGCCAAGACAACCAGGAGCAAGCATTCCACACTGTGCTCCAGCCCAAGTGTATCTCCTGAATGCTTGGGCCTTGCACCAGCACTGTAGCACCCACCTCGCTGCCTGCTCTGCCTGTGGTTTGTGTCAAAACCAAACTGAACTGATTTATCCTTCAACACTCTCCACACAACTCCCAGAACCCCAAGACTGAGCCAGCACCCCAGGCCACCCTGGAGCCTCTGGGGAAGGAGAGATTTCAGCAACTCAGGAGGTGGGAGCAAAAGCTCACCAGCCCTCTGCCAGCACAGCCACAGAATCAGTCACAGCATCAGTAAGGTTGGAAGAGACCTCTAAGATCATCAAGTCCAACCATCTACCTATCACCACCATGCCACCAAACCATGTCCCACAGCCTTGCCACTCACCAGGGACAGATACCAAAAGGATCTAGGTGCATACCCAGAGCAAACCAGAAAACAGGAATGGGATGAGTTATTGAGTTGCTGCTGAAGGGTCTGGGCTACAACTTTTGTGAGGAGCAGCTGAAGGAAATGGGGTTGTTTAGCCTGCAGAAAAGGAGGCTGAGGGGAGACCTTCTCACTCTCTGCAATTACCTGAAAGGAAGTTGGAGCGAGGTGGGAGTTGGTCTCTTCTCCCAGGTGACTAGTGATAGGACAAGAGGAAATGGCCTCAAGTTGCATCAAGGGAGGTTCGGGTTGGATATTAGGAACAATTTCTTGCCTGAAAGAGTGGTTAGGCATTTGAATCGGCTGCCCAGGGCAGTGGTGGAGTCACCATCCCTGGAGGGGTTCCAAAAACATGCAGATGTGGCACTTTGTGCCATGGGAGGCATTGGGCAACAGTTGGACTCGATGATCTCAGAGGTCTTTTCCAACCTAAATGATTCTCAGCCAACGCTGAGACCCCACCAGCAGATCCAAGCACACCCAGAAGCCACAAGGATGCCTAACACCATCCCTGCCTTGGGCCAGGCACAGCATAGCTCTGGCCAAAGGGGACAAAGAGATTTCTGCCAAGGGTTGCAGGAGGCAAAAGCCAGCGGTGGGGCGATTCATGTCCCGCTGCCAGCCAGGCCCCCGGCGCGCGGCAGCCGGATCGGGGCGTTCCTGAGAGCCCCTTCCTGAGGGCAGGGACAGAAATCCATCCAGCTGGTTGGTGGCTGGTGGCTCTGCAGCGCGTGGCAGGGGAACTCCCGTCGCACCTCCCCTTCCATTGCAGGGGTTTCTGGCGCAGTCGGACCACGTGGTGGGGAAGGGTGAGCGGGGTTGGAGTGCTCCCCAGCCTTCCAAGCCCTTCCCACCTCCCAGCCCAGGTGTCAGGATGCTTCATCCTTTTCTCTCACCACCACAAAGGGACCAAAAAAAAAACCCTGTTTTTTAATGGATGCAAAACCAGCTCAGACAGTGCTGGGAGAGGAATGGGAGGTGCCTGCTCTGGCCGTAGCCAGGCTGCTTTGTGCATGGAGGCCAGCAGAGACCCGGGGCCAGTGCTCCCAGCTATTGAGGTGATGGATGAATGGGACGTGCCGGACGCTCCCCATTCTTTGGCCCGGCTGCCACAGGGATGTCGGGAGCTGGATGAATAGAGGCAATGTTTCAGCTACAGCCGGCAAGCGGGAGGAAAATGCTTCCAGGCTCTGGGGGAAAGGGGGGGCAGGTCCAGGACCCTCCCAAAATAGCCTTTCCAACAAGGGGCTTATTCAGGGCATGGGGCTCAAAAACTGGGATGCTCAGAGACCCGTTATGGTGGTGGGAGCAGGAGTGACTGCTCAGAAGGGGCTGATGGGGCTGTAGGAGGTGGCAGTGGGGGCTTGTCTGGCAAGGGGGGGCCAGGGTGTGGCTGTGGGGACCCTTTTGTGCACAGGGTGGCTCCAGAGGGCCCCCGCTCACGACACACTGCGGCTGTGACGTGAGCATGGAAGGATGGAGCAGGCGCAGGGCTGCACAGCGGCTGCCACCTGCCCAGGTCCTGAGCAGTGCCTCAGGAGAACTGCAGGCCTGAGGAGGCCAGGAGCTATTTTACCCTTACACAAAACCTTAATCATTTTCAAGCCTGTCTGTGCGGGGGAAAGAGTAGCCAGAAGCTCCATTTTCTTATTTCCCATGTTCTCCGGCAGATCCCTGGCTCCAAGCACCACAGCCTGCACACGCCCCAACCACCATCTCAACCACCAACAGAGTGGCCAGCTCAGGAAACAGCCCTCATTTCACACGGGGACAGGCAAGCCCTGCAGTGATGTGCCCAAGCAAGCCCCAGGGCAGGCTAAAGCACAGCTGAGACCCTCGTGCTGTGGCTGGCAGTGGGAGCACAGCCCGATTCCACCCTGCTGCTCCACGAGCAGCCCCTGCCTGCTTCCAGGGGTAGTTTTGTCTGGCATCATCCACACGGAAAAAGGCCCAGTTTCTGGGATTGGGGCTACCTCCCACAAGCACCCTTTGGGGGAAAGGCTGGAGCACAAGTCCCTGCCCTCCTGCTGGAGTGGGAAGGAAGATTACTATCAAGCAACGAGAACAGGGCACTGAGCCAAAACTCATCTGATTTTGCTCCACAGTCACTGACTAGTCACAGTAGCACACCTCACTTTACCCACCCGGAAGGTGGCAAAAGCAGTACCCAACCCAGCTCAGTCCTCATCTGAAGACACAGCAGGATGCCAAAGCTCTGCACTCTCCTGCTTACCTCGCCTGCCACAAAGAAGAGCAAGGGTGCCTCCTCCTCTTTGGCTTTGTACTTGGCGATGATTTTTTCCGCTATGGGCTGAATCAGTTGTTTCGCCGCCTCCGACTCTCCATCATCCTCTGAATCTGCAGGGCACAGAGGTGGGGAGACAAAACAAAAGAGGCAAGGCAAAAAAGGAGGTTAGGATCAAACAGATGCAAACCGGCTGGGTGCTGGCAGCTCTGTCCCACAGCACCACAAAACCAGAGCCCGGATACGCAGCACGAACTTCAAAGCCGCACGGCTCTGTAGCAATTAGGGAGCAGCTGAAATGTTCTTTTCATGTGAGACAGGGAAACACCTAACAGAAGAGCTGCTCCTGCTCCCCCAAATACTCCACTGCTTGCTCCCCTGGTGCCCAAGCACAGGGACAAACAGGCACAAAAAAAAAAGCCTCTTTGGAGTTGGAGCAGTGTCGGCATGTTTTGAAGAGCAAAGGAAAGAGCTGATCTGAGGCTGCCTGCCACCCCTGCCCGCCACCCACCATCCCTCCGCCTTGGGACGGCTGCTCAGCAGCTCTTCTGCTCCAGTCTCGGCAGCAGCAGCACTCTGAAGGCAGCTTTGATTTGACAGAGTTGAGCAGAAAGAGATGGCAACATCAATCAAAACGCCAGCCACCACTGAAGTTCAAATAGTGAGCTGGAAAGAGGAGAGACTGCGTCCTTGAGCAGCATCGAGATGAAATGATTGCAGTTCAACTTTTGGGGACAACTTTTAGCACTAAAATAAAAAGGAAGAAGGCAAAAGAGAAGCCCCTGGTCTCTCAGTCATGTGCAACTCTCATGGTCCTTCATGTAACTACCCAACACAAGCAGTTCAGCTCCCAGAGCTGGAACAAGCAATGCCTGTGCCCAAAATGCTCTCTGCCTTTGCTCTGCACATCCCTGTCCTCCTCTCTGGCTTCTCCAAGCAAAGCAGGAGAATGCAGCATTTTGGGGTCTATCCTGCGCGCTCGACAGAGATAAATACACAGTGTTGTGGAGCATCCACAGGGATTGATTTTTCTACAACCAACTGCTGCTGGCAGCACTCCAGGCAGCCCCTGCACACTCTTGGCTGACCCAGCCCTCAGCTCTCCATGGGTGGATGAAAAGCAGTTGGGATTTATTCACAACTAGCTCATGCTAAGTTTGCCTTCTCCTGGGGGACAGCACAGGCACCAGTCTGCTGGGGGATGGGTCCCAGCAGGACATGGTTTGGCTAAGAGCTCCTGTCCCCAGTGTCTGCCTCGGTGCAGCACAAGCTTCATCTCTACCCCAGCAGAGTTCAGCATGGCTGCTCATCCTCTCAGCACCAAGCAAAAGCCCTGGCACTGGTCAGAGAGAACTCTGTTTGCAGCAAGGTGATAGAAAAACTTTGCTCAGAGCAAGATAAAAATAACTCTTTCCAGAGGCCTGCAGTGCCAGCCCCAATCAATCATGCTCGGCATGGCCTGCTGGTCCTCCCCGTGTGAGGAGAGTATTTTTGGCTCTGTGCTCACATCCCCTGCTGGGCTCTGCTGAATAAATAATCAGGGTCAAAAGGAAATCTGAAAGGGAAGAAGGGAAAGAGTGAGAGCCACGTTATCAGTGCTGCAGAGAAGGGTGTGCTGCTCACAAAGGGTGTGTGAGGAAGTGGGACACAAATCTTGCCTTAGGCCAGGCCCCTTCACAACCCCAGCAGGCTCGAGGCAAGGCAGGGCTCTTCAGCAACCTCCCACCACCACTCCACAGAGAGGAGCACAGCACAGCTCATCCCAGCCACAGCCCTCTCCTGATGGAACTGTTGCTGGCAGGGATGCGATGAGGAACGAGCCAGCTGTGCTTCAGCTTCAACTGCAGGGGAGCTTCACTTGTAGGTTAGCAGTAGAAGAGGGACAGAAACTTTGGGGAAAAGCCTTCTCTGTCCTGCAGCCAGTGCTCCACAGGAGGAACAACCCAAGGACCAGTAGAGCACAGAATAGGCTCCTCTGACTGTCACAGCCCTGCTCAGCTTAGGGATTCAAGCCTCAAGCTGTGGTTTCCCGCATAGAGCTGTAATCCCTCCCAGAGATGCTTCCTCTGCCTCCTCTGGAATGTCATGCATGCCTCAAGTTCCTGCTCCAGAAAGGCTTTTCCTACCTCCACCACCATCACCCATGACAGTGTATTTCTCATACTCTCCAACACCTAATCAGCATTCCTCTCCCCAGCCACCACTAAAGCATCTTTGATATGGCAGCTCCTCTCTGGGTGCAAATCACTGCTCCAGTGCATCCCTCAGGTGCCTGAGCTGGAGCTGTGGGAGACCCATGAGCATGGACAGGCTCTGGCAAACCTCTGAGAGCTACAGCAGCCTGTTTCTCTGGTATGGGCAAGCTTCCAGGTCTGTCAGACACTTGAAATCCCTTGAGGGGACTCCACAGGGACTTCCATCTCTCCATGGCCTCTCCAGACCCTTCCCATGGACACTGTCACCAGCAGAAAGGCAGACCCTTGGCTTTGTGGCCAGCTCTAGCTGAGCTGGCAGGTAGCCCAGCTCTCTTGCCAAGCACAGGCTCTGCTTTCAAAGCAGTGATGCTCCATACCTACAAAGAGAACGAGGCAGGGGCCCTCATTCAGCTGCACAGCGTTGGAATCTGTCAGCTCCAGCACAGGTTTGGGGTGCCAGGGGAACTCGCGGCATTCCACGTCGTTCAGCACCTCCACCCTTCCCTGCCGTGTGATCACCTCGCCCTTGGAGTCCAGGACAATGAGAGTTGGGATGCCTGTGACAGAAGGAAAACAGGGTGGGATCAGCCAAAGCACCAACTGGCCAGCGACAGGGTGTGGGGAGAAAGGCTTTTTCCTCTCACCTCCTGCTCTGGCAGGAGCCCAGCGAGCACACTGCCTCTCCACAGCTCGTGCCTGGGGTGGGAATCAGGGTCCCTGGATCCTATTTCCATCCTAGCAGAGCCCTGTAATTCAGCAGCCAGAGCAGGAAGCTGGCAGATAGGCTCTGGCACTGTCTGCTTTTCCCTGCCTGAGTGCAGGCAGAGGTCACCGCTCTCTGAATCACAGAATGTTAGGGGTTGGAAGGGNCTGAGGTTGATGCTCCTGGATTGCAACCCCACCACAGCACACAGGAACCCTCCATGCAAGCTCCAGGCCTCCTGCACACGAGGCAGAGCAATGCTGGTTTCACCAGCCTGGCACTGGAAGATCCTGCTCCCTGGGTCACTGGAACAGAACATACGCAATCTTTTTTGCAGGGTGGACTGCAAGCAAGAGCAGCCAGGAAGCAGGGTGTGTTCCTTCCCAGATGGAATGCCATATATTTAAGCAGCCACAAACCCCTCCATGAACCCCTACACCCCTCCAGCACTCAGGGCTAATCTCCCAGCCACTTCCAGAGCACAGGGAAGTGTCTGAGAGTCATGAACATTATGACCTGGCTCAGCCACTGTTTCACACCACTCAAGCCTGGCAAGTCCCCCCAGCTCTGCTGGTGGAGAAAAGGCTCCTGGACTGAGCAGCAGCTGCACAGCACTGCCCACAGTGATTTAGTGCTCAGGGGCATGGATTGCCTTGGAATATCCAATACCCACACCCCTACAAGTGGAGATGGGGCAGGATCACACTGATCATATGGCCAGGCTGGCAGTGTAGACAGCAGCTGGTGACTGTCCCATCTGATAAGGCACTGAGGAGGCTTTCTGGCCACAAAACAGTCACAGGAGCAGCTTATGTTGGTGACTTTATCTGAAAGCACACCATTCCTCTTTCATTGAGGAGATAAGGAAACATCCCCAAGGGAGGAAGAGGAGAGAGTTTGGGATCACTCTCCAAGAGACAGTGGAGTGAGTAGTGTTAGTGCCAGGCACTGCTGTCTGCTTCTTAACACCCCAGCTTCCATCTGCTCACTCTCCAGCATCTCCTTCACCCAGCAACATCTCCAAACCACAGCCAGCAAACTGAGACAACTTAAACCCTCCTCATCCAAAGGTTCATTTGAAAGCTCTTTCACTAGAAATACCCTGCTGCAGAGCCATTTTCTGAGCAGGGAGGCAGACCCAGTGTGCTTGCCCTTGCCAGCCTCCTGCCACTGCATTCCCATGTTTGTACAACAGAGGGTTACTCACAAACCCTCTAATTCTAGGCATTTCTCTAGGAAATACACAGCCATCTGTCTGTCCCACGCCTGCTGCAGGTCCAGGCCAGCAGCTGCATTCCCAGCATTCCAGCCCAGCAGCTCCACTCCACATTCCTGCCTGTGTGCTGGGGCTGCAAGCACCAGGCTGGTGCTGAAGAGCAGCAGCAGCAGCACAGGAATGAGCCCAATGGCTAGGCTTGCAAATCCTAAGGGTATGCCAAGAAAACCATTTTGTATCACAAAAAGGCTTATTCATTACCTGCTGGTATTCAAAATAGCTCCAGGGCAGGGTAGGGCTAAAGAGATTGGAAGGAATTGGGAAATCTCACTCTGGCCCTACCCTTCAAGGCACAAAGTACTACTGCAGCCAGCACAAGCATCCCACATGATTCAGATCTTTATCCATCTCCCATTCCCAACTTGTCCCAAATGTCTGCTTTTCTGGCCTCTCCACACCTGCATTATACATGAGGGACAAGCTAGAAAGGTGGGATCAGCTCCATATCCCATCCCTGTCAGCCTGAGCTACAGCAGCACACCAAGGCAGAGACTTCAAATGAGCTTTGGTTATCTGATGAAGGGCCCAGTTCAGACACAGCTCGTTCTGAGGGTGATCCCACAGCTGTCAGGGACTTCATCCACTACTCAAAGCCTTCTGACTTCACCTGGTTTGTATATTCAGCCACCCCCAAAAGCACCCAGCCACTCAAACCTCCAGCTGCAAATACAGAACTGACTCAGAAAACAAAGAGGTTTTAAGACAATTTATGCTGGGTTTAACATGTTCAGGAAATAGGTGTAACACATCAGAACCTGGGGCTGGGCTTTTAGTCTGTTACAAGGTGCATGATGTGCTCCATCTCTGCACTTTTTACCTTGCATCAGAGCTATCTCACCAGCCATGGAGTTCTGGTTTCCTCTCTGGGTCCACCTGATGAAGGCTGAGGCTGCTGAGATCTATCTACTCCTGGTCTCTAGCACTTGGCTCCTTCCTGCACAACTCTGGCCAGGTCTCTGGGGTTGGACATCCCAACCCACCCTGTCTTCCCAAGCAAACCTTGTTACTGTTCCCTAGGCAAACACATCCTCTTTGCACTGGCTGCAGAGCAGCAGAACCAGGGGAACAATCCTTAACCTTATTCTCACCTGCTAACCCCAATACTTCCCTGCCCTGGTCCCCTCATCCCAAGCCACTATTTGTTATTTTAGTGGCTTTTGGGGGGTGGGGTGGGGGCTTTGGTAATTGCTGTGAGTCCTAACATCAGAATTTACTTATCAAGAAGACTCACAGATCAGACACTCTGCAATGAATATTGTATAAGCCTGGATAAGAATTAGCATAGACATGCTCAGTTTGATTTGATGCATCAGAAAATGGATTCAGTCCCCATGGGCCCAGCATTCTGTGAAAACACAAGGGCCAAAGGATTTGTTATCAAACCTGACAAAACATTTACTTACTTAGATATGAAACCACATCTCTGACATGTAAAACTCATCTGGGTTAAGTCTATTGGGTGAGTAATCCAAAGTGCTGTGAAGCAAACACTCAGATGACACCAACCATGGGACAGGGAGTGAGTTTGGTTGCTGTTTTTTTCACCTTTTCAGTAGAAAGCTCCAGAAACCTGGAACAAGAAACCTCTTGCAACATGGACTCACAAGCTGGGCTGTGACAGTCACCTGTGCATGTCAGCATGGGGAAAACAACAGGTTCTGGTCCCAAAGAGACATCAGAGAGTCTACAGGGAATATTCAGGAAGCTAAAATCTCTCCTAGAATGCACAACAACAGACACAGTTCTCATCTGAGCATGATATTTATCACTCTTCCCCATCCCATGGGAAGGAGAGCTAATTTCACCCAAGGTAGGACCATGCAGCCCACAAGCTGCACACACAACAGACAATTATTTCTAAGCAGCCACGACACAAGATGTGACTCTCTCAAGATAGTGCTGCACCCAGAGGCAATTTAACAGAGGTGTGTAGGGAACAGCCCACTGACTGCACAGGGGTTATGAATAGAGGCATTCAAGGCAACTCAAATAAAGGCCAATAACTCAACTTGTATTTTACACTGAGTTTTTGAATGCTGTAGGGGCCAACACAGGACTAAAACAACAAGAGATTTGACTCTCTTGCTGCTTTCCACCACTCAGGAACTTAGAGCAGTCAGGGAAGACAAGCTCTTCTGTTGTTTCAGCTCCCAGCCTTACAAAAAAGAGCAGAAAAAGCACTCCATGAGCTCACAAACCAAGGCACACCCAGGATGGACACTAAAGGGGCTACACACTCTTGCTGGTGAATGGGGCTTCAAAGATTCTTAGCAGCCCCAGAGCCAGGCAGATCTGATTACATGGATCTGGAGTAAGCATCATTGGTGATGAGCTGAGCCCATGATACCTAGTTCTGTTTGTAGAAAGTTTTTGCTACAGCCAGTGCAGAGCCTGCTGCAAAAGCTTGACTGCAAATTTCCCCCAGTGGGGAGGATCCTGAGCTGCTGCCTGTGCAGGGCTCAACAACAAGCTGGAGCCCCTGGGAGCAGCACAAGGGTTCACCTCCAGCCCTCTCCCTCATCTCCCAGTGCCCTGGCAACCTCCTTGCTCCAACCTGGACCATGGTGGGGAAAGAGAGCCCAGGCCAGCCTTGGCAGGGAGGTGGGATGGTGATGCCTCCTGAACAGGATGCAAATTAGGCCTGCCTCTGCATTTCAGCATCACTTTGTGGCATCACAGTTCATCTTTGCAGAGAGGTTCCCACTTCACAGGAAAACCATGAGAGATAAGCAGAAAGGTTTTCTCTCAAACCTGCCCAAATCCCAGGGTCAGTGTCTGTGGGAGGGCAGCTGGAATGCAAGGGTAATATGGGAGCTTCCCTGGCAGAGGAAGGTGTGAGGGCTCAGGGGAACAGCAAATGTTTACATTTTCAGGTCAGCACACAATGAAGAGAGATATTTAAGGACTCAGTGGCTGGAATTAGAGGGAAAGCTGTTGTCCCTGTTTCCCTGGCTACAGCATGCCTGGTGCTCAAGCATCCACGTCTGGACACCTTATTTACAGAAAGTCCCACTGAAACTGGCAGCAGTCCTGCAGCACTCAGCTGAAACCAGAGCTGCAGAGCTTTGTGAGCAGGCTGGGGAAAAGACAGATGAATTTGGAAAAGCCCTTGCCTCCTGGGAAGGTAATTAAGCAGCAAACTGATGGCTATTTAAAGCAGGAAAATCATTACTCTTGATTTAAGTTCAGGGAACAGAGCTGAGCAACAGCACCTGAGCTCACCCCAGAACAGGTGTTCAGAGAGGACCCCAAGGAGGGATTATTTCTCCTGTCACTCTCTCCAGGCTTCTGGCCACCTTTGGCAACACTCCTGCTCTCCTGAAGATTACATTAACCCTCTGCCATCCTATGCCCACCTCAGCAGTGCTGCAGGGAAATGGATAAGAAAGAGGCATGTTGCAGCAACACCCTTTAATCACTGAGAGAAACTATTCTGTTCCTACAGAAGGCTTCCTTGTGAGCTAGTCACCTTGCACATCTCTACACTGCACTTTGTCCCCTGCAGGAACAATGTGCCAGTCCCCAGGAGAGCTGCTGTGAGCTTTTATAGTCTTCATGACTTTTTGAAGCCAGAGAGACAGAGTCTCTCCCCTGCCCCTAGGAGCAGTCAGGGCTGCTGGAATTCTGGCACTGGCATGTACAGTAAAAGCAAAGCCATGGTTTACATCAAACATGCACTCTTCTGTAATTCATGTCACTAACACAAACCAGATGCCACCTTCCCAGCCTCTCTGCAGAGAATGATGGCCTGCCTTTGCCTTACACAGAGAACAGCAAGAAAATGAAATCTAAACCATCAAGAAAAAGCAAAATAAATAAATCAGTAATTAGGCAAAAAACATCTAAGCCAAAAACAGCTTCCAAGTTTCCAGGAAGAATTAGGTTGTTTATGGAAGTCCTGTTTCAACTAACAGCCTGCCTGGCAGGTGGTAGGAATGTGAGTTTGCAGAGAGCAGAAACATGAAGCAGCTCTGCCTGGGGCACTGTGCTTTGCTTTGCTGTTTTCTTGGGTTAGTTAAAACAAGTGGAGACACTGCAAATCTTGCACAGAAGGGGCAGGCAGGAGAGCTGAGCATCAGTGTGGCCTTTCCTACCTTGTATGCCATAGAGTCGGTTGAGGCGTGACCGTCTGGCCTCGTCACCATAGGGCACTGCTAGCCAGGGCATCTCACTGAAATACTGCTTGAACGAGTCCTCTGACCTGGGCAAGAAGAACAGGGCATGGGATTCAGAATGCAGCCCCTCTGCCTGCCAGCCTTTTCCCTCTTCCCATGAAAAACCTGGCCTGCAAAGCACTTTATCCCTTCCACCAAACCCCAGCAGTAAGGACTGCTGGCAGATACGAGCCAGACCAAATGTACAGCCCTCAGCCCCTCAAGAAAGGGTTCCCAGTGCATTTTCTCCTGATAGAATATTTCAAACTCCCTGGAATGTCAATCCATGGTGACAGCAGCAACTCAAGCATCCTTCAGACCTCAGAGCCACAAGCCACAAAGCAAAATGCAGAGCTGCTCCATGGAGAGAGCCTGCTCTCAGCCCACTGCTGCCCTTGCTAATTCCCCTTTGCACTTCACCACTGGGCAGAAGGCAGGCAGGTCTGATTACATGGATCTGGAGAAACCATCAGTGGTGATGAGCTGAGCCCATGATACCTAGCTCTGCACAGATATCAGGCAGCCTTTCTGATACCAGAGCCAACCTGCTCTACCCCAAATCACATTTCCTCCTCAAATCAAACCAGTAATGCTGAGAGAGCTTCCCAGTTTAGGGGCAGCCAGCTCTGCCTGCACAGGGTGTTATCACTTCCATACCTGTCTGCACTAACAAAGAGTATCTCAAACTTCTGGCCTGCCTCCTTGATTTTCCTGTAGGACTCCACCAGGACCCTTGTGAGGCTTCGGCACGGCGGGCACTGCAAAACACAAGACATGCACAATGACATCATCTCCTCCACAGGGCCAGACCCACAGCCAGCAGGTCCAGATGACCTAGTGACCATGATAAAGACAGATGGGAGAGTGCCAGGCAGCAGCTTTAAACATGGCTAAAGCTTAATAATTGCCAGCAAAACCTCTTCCACTTCTAAAATCTGACCACTTCTGAAGGGTCAGCTGATGGTGACACGCTGGAGAGTCTTAACTGCTTCAACACCAGCCAGCCTGGGGTCTTTACTCTCCCACAGAGCTTCTGCAATCCCCAAGCTCTCCCCAACTGCTTGGCAAAGCACCTACTACTCACCCAGTGGGCAGAGAAATATACTCCAACATGTGAGCCCTCCAGCGCGCTGCTGTCTATCGTCTGCCCATTGTTCCTTAGCAGAGGCCCAGCAACAACTTCACTGAAAGGTTTTGGCCCCCAGGGGAACTCCAGACCTGGAGGAGTTGGCATGGGGATGGAAAGAAGACAGAGATCAGCAATATTCATGTGCAGCTTTTACAATTTCCAAAAGTTCTACCAAAAAACCCCATCCCACCTTCTGCAGAGATACAGGGGAGCTGAGGAAGCTAATGCCACCTCTTTTCCCCAAGTAGGCTGTACCCTTGCTCAAGTCACAGCACCTTCAGCTTGACAAAGCCTGCTCTGGTTTTGTGCCTGATGAGGCATCTCTTCCTTATCAACAGTATTTGTTTTAACAGAGGGCAAGGTGGTACCTGCTCAGGAATGCAGTCAGACCATTTGCCTTATACTGACAGCAACCATCTATTTTTACAAATATACACATACTTATTGATAAATTGTCATATATATGCAAAAGATGGTTTACATATACACAGACATATATATCTAGAACCCCCTAATACAAAATAAACTAACACTAAGCCTCTGCACGCCCAAGCATGTGTGCATACACACAAACACATGCTCTGAATCATCTGCTGCCAGCAAACAGAGCACTCAGTCTATGTGTTCAACCAGAGAGGAGGAAACATGACAGATGGCTCAGGCCACAACATGTACTTGCTGCACAGTTACTGCCACCTGAATTAAAGACTCAGTATCTCATGGGCAGGCTTCACGAACGCAGCTCCAGGGAGGGCTCCATCCATGCTCTTCCCAAGCACTTTTTCCAAGCGCTGCTGGCTGCAAAGGCCAATTTGGGACAGACAAGAGCAGTTGCAAAAGGCACAGCACAAGGACTCCTCAGGAGGTAGAAGCTGCAAGACACGATTCTTTCTACGCTGTCTTTTCTCCTCCAGAGTGATCCTGC
>VWZO01008118.1:777416-809534 GCA_013396975.1 Bucco capensis
TTTTCTTTAAACTAACTTCCAGCCCAAAAAGTTGAGCAGCAGCTGCAAAGCAGGACATTAAATGCTGCAGAGCTACTTCTGAATGGGCAACAAGGGCAGTGTCAGCAGCTCTACTGCATAAAGAAATGATGGGTTCCATGAGCTGGGCATGGAGAGCCTAGCAGTTGAGTGATGAGTTTGCAGAGCCTGTGAGGAAGGGCTCATGTTTTGCTCATTTTGGTTTCTGCAAATTGGAAGAAGATGCATTTCACATCAACCTCCAGCACAGTAAACCTCAGATACAGAGAACAGTAGCATCTTTCTATTGCACTTCTAAATTACCCTAAGAGAGTGTGATGTCAGTGAGAAAGTCCCACTCAGTATTTTGGAAGGATTCTGTTTCCAAGGTTTGGATCTGGGATCTCAGTCTGTCTGTCCATGTGCCTCCATCAAGGAAAAATCCAAACTTAATGTTTCAGTTAGTCTAACTTTTTCCTCATTAGCACTTCAGACAAAAATCCTTGAGGGGAAATCTTTGTTCTTTGCAACAAGCAAAACCAAAACACAAGATCTGGCAGGAATGATGCAGAAAATTTTATGCTGAAAAGAATACAGTGCCTCTGTTACTGAAATATGACAATAGTCATTTGTTTCCTTTATTTCCCCCCTCCAAGGCAATCAGAAATGAACTGAAATGAAAAGGCAGCCATGTGCCCATGGCTTTCTACGGCACTCAGGACTCCAGGTCTTACCTTCTGGGTCATCTCGGATAACCAGGAGGCCATTCCTGCAAACCACCTTCCCAGTGGAGGCATCGATAAATATCAGGGAAGGAATGTTGGAGACTCTGTACTTGTTCCACAGCTTCAGCTGTAAAAGAGATTGGGAAAGGACAAAGGTAAACTTGGCCGCGTGAAGAGGAAGATTTTGGAGAGTTAGCATCTTTCGGACCAGAGGTCAGAGCCAGGCAAAGAAACACAATTGGTGCTTGGGCAACGTGTGTGAAGGCATATGAAGGCATATGAAGGCATCCCTGCACAGCTGCTGGGCCAGCCTGGACCTCCAGTGCCTGCAGAGACCTGCACCATCAACACCATGCCCTCAGTACCACAGGTGAGACCACTGTTTGTCTCACACCTGCTGTGGCCTTGCTCCTGAGCACAGGTAAAAGCTTCTCGTCCTGCTGCATTTCCCTCTCTGCAATTAAAATGGTGATAATATTACCATACTTTGAGCTCTTTGTTTAGAAGACATGGTAAGCACAAATACTTTTAATGCCACTGCTCTGAAGCAATTTGTAATGCTTCCCTGGCTGTTTCCTCCCCTCCCATTAAACAAACCAGCAACCCCTGCCAAGACACAGGCATGCTGAAAACAAGGCTAACACACAGAAATATGATTCTCCTGCCACTGGGGCTTCCCAGGTTTCTTCCCAGGAGCTGATCAAGGGGGTTGACACCAGCCTGGGGGCCACAGAGCCCAGCTCCTCTATCCCATGCTGCCAGGCTCCCAGTGCTCCCCACCTGCTACGGGCAGGAGCCACACAGGCTGTGCTGGCCACATTCTGGGCATCCCAGTCTAGGTGTTGCTAGTCATTCTGTTTTGCAGTGAGCTTAGCTCCACACAATGCTGGTGACTGACAGCTCTGGGTGGCACACGGTCCTGGGTTGACATTTCTCAGCAGATGCTTTTGGCACAGGGTAGTTTGGAGCTTAACCCATGGACAAAAGCTTAGTGGGATGAGGAGGAACAAGATGACAGCTGCTGGCTAGGCTCAGCCTGCAGGTGTGGGCTGGCTGTGGCTGGAGGAGCTGCTGCCATCACCACATTTACTTCCATTTCTCCTAACATCTCAACCTAAACACCCAGCAGTACATTCTCAAACCCTTCAACAAAAGCTAAACCGTAGCTGAGAGCCAGAAAGGAAGGAAATGAATCACCACCTTCCCCTAACATCAAGCTCCTGCCCTGCAGAGCCCCTTGGGCTCTGTGTGTTTATAGCTAGCTTGGGTCTGGAGAATGAAACTCAGCCATGGGAGAAGGTTGGAAGGGGACAGAGAAGCCCACCCTGTGCCAGTGAGTCTAAGAGGCAGAGAACCCTTCACACAATGTGCTGCTGCTTCCATCAGTATCTCACCTAGAAACTGGACCCAGTTTCCAGAGGAGGAGGCTATGACTCTGTGGATTACCATCCCTGATTTCTGAATAGAAGCAACCTCATCTCATCTAGGGACTAGACAACCGGGGCAGAAATAGGATATCATGTGCAGATCTCACCAGAGATTTAGCTGAGGGAGAAAGTCACAGCCACATTCAGGTTTTAACGTCCTTGGATTAAGTATTTCTTCCAACACCTTTTCTAGGAGACATATCAGGATGAGTGACACATAGCAGGCTGTGTGCAAAATGCTCTTGGGTCTGAAGGGAAGTGTTACCACTTACCTAGGAAGACATTATTAGCCTTCATCTACTAGGACCTAGAGAGAGGTAAGGTTCTGTGTCCTGCCCACTAGCCTTCCATTTCTAACAGACTTTTCTTGGACAAGCTGACTCACTCACAATGCCAATTCACAAACCAAATGGCTTTGGCCATGCAAAAGAAAAAAGAAATCAGACTAACTGCAAACCAGCCTCCTCACAATGAGAGCATTCAAACCACAGAAGGTAAAAACCCACTTCTGTGAAGTTTAAAGGGTGGGGAAAAGCACTTTATAAGGATCACAGGCATTTAAGAGGGTGTTGCAGACAATGAGGAAATTACAGCTAGCAATTGGATCATTCTCTTTAAGTCATGGCTTGCATTCCACTTTATATTGCCAAGCCCTTTGCTGCCAGGGTAGCAGCTCCCCTGGGTTGTGGCAGTTTTGCTTGGCAAGGGAAGTGGCAGGGTCTGAACTTCAGAGCTAAGAGGCTGCATCAACTCCCTGCACTCAAAGGAATGGGGCTGGGACACCCCAGATAAGGGGAGCAAACCAGACCAAACCAGACCTACTCTCACTGGAAGCACTGGAGTGAGTGGTGCATGGCTGGCTCCAGGCAGTCTATATGGTCCAGCAGACCTGGCAGCTCTCACTAACAGCTGGACCTGGCTCTTCTCAGGGTGTGCATGTCATCAAGCCTGGTCTTGGCTAGCCAGACCTCTGCAGTACAGGTAATCTGCAAATCAGATACTCTGTCGCCATAAAATGGAGGGTTGCCACTTCTATCACCAGAGAGAGAACACCTCAAGCAAGCATGAAGCTAGGCACATGCTGAAAGGATCAAAAAGCATTAAAAAAAAAGCCAACATGACATCTGCTGCTGCTGGAGGAGCACATCCATCACCTGGCTCTGAGACTTGAACCCACTGACTCTCATGTCACACTCAGTCACGCTGTGGGCGACCAAGAAAAAGCAACAAAACCTGCCAGGTTTTACCCTGCATCTTTGCAAAAGCTGCAAGCATGATGCAGCTCCCAGACACCACCACCCAGCCATCCCAGGTCACACCAAATGTCTCAGAGCTTCATACACACTGAGCAGCACTTACTATTGCAATATATTTGCTGCCTGGGTTATCACTGAAACTCATCACACATCAACGAACAAAGACGACAACTGCAGGTGAGATGACTGGAACTGGGTTGCCCATTTAAGGGTGGTTATCAAAGACTTGGAATTGCAAATCAGTGGTCTCCATGCACTAACCATATTAATGTTGCTGTCTGTACTGGAGAGTCCATGAGTGTGCTGTTTGAAGTGGGAGCAGTTTGGTTTGCCGATTCTCCTGTGCACTACGAAAGCTGATGGGGAATGAGAAATGCATGCGCTGCACGAGGAGTGCCAGGAGCAACCCCCATTCCCATCCCCTGGCCCCCTTCAGCCAGACTTGGCTTTCCAAAGCCTCTCAGACACTTCTGAAGGAAGCCTGATGGCTCCTTTTATTGCAGGTCTAACCTGAAAGAGCAGAACCTTGACTGGAAATCAGCCTGGCTCATTTCAGCTGAGCTTTTTGGATAAGATAGCTCACTATGGGATTCCCACACCACTCCACTATTTTGCAGCTGAACTGCAGCTTCCAGCAAAGACATCTGATTTCCACCTAAAGCTTCTGAATGCCAGGATGACCTAGTCCATCTCATGGCAAACTATGGCACCAGTTGCTTTTTCTCAGGATAAAATGCCAAAGGTTTTCACACACACAGGTTCTGGAAAGGAGGTGAGCTCCTCTTTGGTCCTGCTCAGCACACAGGCACGTATGTGGTTGTGGTCCATAAAGGAAGAGGAGCCCAGGAGAAAGAAGGCATCCCTTGTACAAGTACCTGCACAGCCGTGCATCTCCAGAGGATCCTGTGTCAGGCTGGGCGTGGGATGTGGAAAGCAAATTAGGACTTGCTCTGAAACCACAGGCTGATGGGCTGATAGCTCAGGCAGCAGGGCAGAGTGCTGCCTCAGCAACTTTGAAAAGCTGTTTTTCCTGCCTTGAAGAGGATGACATAGAAATAACATACTCTACACTCTGAGGATTTGATCATCCATTTCAAGAGGGGATCTCTGCTCTGCTTCCCAACAGCTGCTGCAAATCTGTGGGATCAAGCCAAAGCTAACACAGATGTGAAAATAATCTAGGGACTGTTCAGCCTGAAAGCAGCTGATCCTCTTGGAGTGCCCTTCGCTCCTGCTTCAGGCTGCATGCCTGCTACACTCAATACTTACCCCAGGATGCTTGTTGGGGAAGGGGCAAGATGCCATACAGGCTGATCAGCATCACGGAAACCTCACTGGCTCTTGTGCAGGTAGTTAAGTACAACAGTCCAGTGGAAAAACCAGAGTCACCAGATTCCTCTGGTAACCTTATCCCTCCACAAAGCATCACCACGGTGTTCTGGAGGACCTGGAAACCACAGCTCTCAGCTCCCTCTGCAACTCAATCCATGACTGGCCAGGAGAAGCTTTAAAAGGATCTCTTATTATGAGGTCTAAGGGGATCTCAAGATGTCAGGCCATGCAGCAGCATCACTCACAGCTTTCCCCCATGCCGGTGACTGGGAAATGCTTGGCTGAGACACACATTGGAGAGAAGTCTGCAGACAGCCACAGTCATTTTTCCAGATAAAGGTGTCAGACAAGAGGTCTCCCCAGCAGCCCATGGCTGTTCTTGCAGAGGGCTGGCACCCAGCTGGGGCAGATGAAATCCCCTCCTGCTCTGTGTGTAGCGGTGGTGGGGAAGGGATCCCCAGCTCCCAACAGCTGCCAGGTGCTATTTTTGGTTATGCTGAATGATTTAGCAGCCTGAGCTGCAGCAGTTAATGCTGGCAAAGACNGGGTGCTATTTTTGGTTGTGCTGAATGATTTAGCAGCCCTGGTCACATTCACTTACTAACATAAATCCTGAGCTGCAGCAGTTAATGCTGGCAAAGACAAAGCACAACTGCTTGCAGTGAAATGAGCCTTGGCCAGTGGGAAGTGGTCCTCACAGCCTCACTGGGGGCTGCGTTTCTCTGCTGTTGTGTGAATCTGGAGCATAAAAGCTCTCATGCCTCCATCTTCCATAGGATATAGAGCTGCCTCTCCCCAAGAGACACAAAGGTTTCAGAGGCAGCAGAGCAGACACTGGCTCTGCTCATCTTGCAACCCACACTTCCACCCTGATCAGTGACAGCCAGACAAAGCTGGTTTAAAAACTCAAAAGCAGATCCCTCAGCAACAATGAACATGTTCCCAAAGCTTTTGCTTTCTGTTAAATGAAATGCAAAGCCACTTTTCTTCTAAAAATCTGCCTTGTGGGCAGTTCCTCCAGTGTTGGAAAGCCCTTGCTTTCCAACTGCCCCATGAGTGCCCATGCAAGAGCTCAGTGGGGCTTCCATTACAGACCAGGTTGGCTATTGCCAACCTCTCTCATTCCAGAGCCACAGGCTGAAACATGAGTCTGACAAACACATGAGCAGTGCTTGGGTGGAAAAGCTCCCTTGGTCCAGGCCTACAGGGGCTGACAGAGCCCATTTCCCAGCTCTACTTTCAGCTCCACTGTGCAAACTAGCTCCAGGCTTGTTAAGACAGCCATGGCCATTCCCACTGCTTTATTCCCATGGTCCAGCACTGCAGGGGTCCTTTCTGTCCTCACTCACAATGTTAAATTCTGGCTTTTACATTGTGCCTTAAAGGGTTTACAAGCACCAGGGGCCACCCAGGCTCTGCAGACAGCAGGCATGGGGCTGCAGAACAACAAGCTGCTCTCTCACCCCCGTTGATTTAAATCCAGTTCACGCCTGTCCCTGCGATTCAAGCTCAGCTCGAGCGAAGGTTCCTCTTCCAGCCCTCCCTCAGCACTCCTTTCCCTTCATGCACAAGGGAACATCCTTAGCTGAAGGGGGATGTGATGCAGGAACCACACATAGCCAAATAGTGGGGGGAGACAGATGGTGCACGCCCAGGTCTGACCTTGTGACACAGAGGAGACGGAGCAAAGCTTGGGATAAATTAATGTCTACTGCACTGCTGTTTCTCTCTGAAAGCAAATCAAAATCCAATTACAAAATACAATGGTGAGAGAGATGTCTGCATTGAGAACATTAATGAGCTGAGGTGGGAGGGTTTGGAATTGCAATAAACAAGATTGAGATGAACGGCTGAGACCTGGGCTGCTGGTACATATGGACCAGTAGGCAGCTGAGCCACTGTGTTATTGTCCCTCTCTGCTCCTACACTGTCTATGATGGGAGAAATTCCAGTTAAAACCAACCTTAGGACCAGTTCCCCCCAGCACTCATCCCATCAGGGCCTGCTGTAGATGGTCCCCTTACCAGTCATGTGCCAGCAATATGAATGAAAAAAAAACTATCAAACCAAATGTCCTGCTTGTCACCTCCATGGTGGGTGACCAGCACAGCCCAGCCTGTGACCGCCCACATTGCCCTATAGCCAGTGGGAGGGAACAGGGGAGACCCTAGCAGAAGCCAGCTTGCTATCCCTGGGCTTTTGTCCTTCCCATCCATGAAAGACAACAGCAAAAGCTTTGGAGCCAAAGCAGAAGGAAATCCTCTCTGCGGGGTTTTTTTGGCAAGGCAGCTGCCAGCGCAGGGCTACTCTTTGTTCCCCTGTTGAACTTTGCAGCCAAAGCCCTGAGGTGAGGGACCTGGGCCAGCCCAAGCTCGTGTCCCAGCCCCACTGCTTCCTCTCATTTTCTTCCTCTTACCACCCTGCACACCCAGCACTGACACCACTGCTGTCTGCAGTTTCCTGGGCTAAGCCGTCGAGCAGACAGCGAGCTGAGCATTTCGTTTGAGGGCAAAGCAGCATATGGCTGGCACACTCACACCCAGCTCCCAGCACAGGCTGCCTCCTCTCCTCCTGACACACATGCAAGCTGACAGGCTGGATCCTCCACAGCCCACATCTGATAGGAAAACATTTAATTTGAGCAGAACTGAAGAGTGGTTAACATGATCTATGGAGAGCAAAGCCCCAGGGCCCAGAGCTGACACGGGAGGTGGCCTGGTTGTTTTAGATGTGCAAGTTTCAAAGCAGTGCTGGGCTGGCAGCTTGATTTGATCCCAAGATCAGGGCTAAGCAGCATTTGTCTAAACACACAGATAACAACAGAAGCAGCAAATCATGCAGGGAGGATGCTACAGACAGGCTGGTCTAACAACACTACAAGGATGTCTTTTATAAACCTCTTTTTTTCCCCGAGATGTTCTTCAAACTGTATTCAACAGCCCCCAGACAATGTGGAATTTAAAGATGCAGCATCATACCCAGGAGCAGGAAATACACTTCCGTGCACTTCCAAGGAATGTTGTGTTTTTTTCTCCAGGTGCATGCCTTGCTTTACCTCTTAAAAGAGGCACATGAGCAACCAAAGATACAAAATCTCCCTGCACTTTTGCTTTGGACCAAGCACTCTCCCTTTACCCCCAGGAGAAAAGGGGCACACAGGGCTTGCACCTTGAATCTACCTTCTGCTACTCATCTTCACTGACATCTTCTTCACACTTTCCTAGTAGGTAAGAGAGACAGCAAGCCAAACACACCAAAAGCAGTGAGGACAGAGGGAGTTAAAGTGTTTGTGGGGAAAAATAAAAGGCACATGTAGAAGTGTATCATACATGGCCTCTTTAAATTACACCTCCTATAAATCACACCCTCAACTGACCAGCACTGAGTAAGAAACAGCTATGTAAACACAAAGGTAATCAGAAAAAATAATGTCTCTCTTTCTATAAGGAAGAGCTATTTTTCCTTCTGTTTATAGGAAAAGCAAGGGGTGGGGTGGCAGTCTGGGACATCGAATTGAAGTTCAGGGTCTTTCTTGGTCCCAAGTCTCATCTGTCATGGGAAGCAGGATGGCTGCCAGAACCACATCACAGCCTGAGTTTCCTCTCCACCACCTTTTGCTTTTGTTGCTACCATTCTCTTGAAGGCCACCAGTATCAAGCACTGGTGGTAATCCTGAGGTCAAACACCTTGCAATCCTGGATCATCAAGAAACAAACACTTCTGAAAAGCCTTGAGTTTACAGAGTTCCCACCAAATACAAAAGCTTTTTAAACCTGCAGGGAAATCAGGATTTAGTTTGGAGGGTTTTTTGTTTAATGCACACAATGAGGTATTAGTGTGGTTTCTGATTTGTTTGCAGTAGTTAATCTGAAAGGGATCCTTACACAAATCAGATCAACAAAATGCTGGAGAACAATAGAGTATTTGTTAGCACTGTAATGCACCCAGGGGGGTGAGGGCTTCAGTAGCCTCTAGAGCAGTGACCTCCCCAGGACATGCCAGCACCAGGACATCCCCCAGAGCAGCAATATGGGAGACCCCTGTAAAACTATCAAGGCATCTGCAAACACGTTCTTGTGCCCACTGCTGCCCATACACCCACTAAATGGGAAACCTGCTCATTACACAGTGCCTTTTAAAATGCAATAGCTCATCCACAGCATCTCTGCTGAAGCTTCATTACAAAACTCTCCCCTCAACGTAGCACTTGGCTCACTACAAACACTCAAGACTATTTAAAAGCAACTAGGCTCCCAGGAGAGGGTGCACTGGTTGGTCTGGCTCTCCCTCCAGCTGCATCCATCTTGGTGTCTCAGAGCTGACAGCGCTGAGTATCAGTCTGGCAGCACTCCTGGTGTGCAAGCCAAGGAGGATTTTCATGCAAAGGTTACACAGCTGCAGAGTTAGAAAGGCCACAAGCACACCCCTGGTGCCTGCTCACAGCCCACGCTGCTGGGGCATGCAAGAGAGGCAACAGGCTCTGCTCACAGCTCAGGAAGGATTCGCTCTGTAACCACACTCATGTCAAAATACTCCAGGAGCTAACCAGACTCAGATGCTCTCAAGCTCCAGCTGGAAAGAGCAATTCCTATCAGTAACAATTCCAAGTTATCATGCTCTTTCTTGGTTCCTGGGGTGCAAGTGCTCCCACAGCTCACACCAACTCAGCACAGCCACAGAGTTTGCAAGGAGGAGCCATGAAGTCCATCCTGTGCAAACATCTCAGCACTGAAGCTACTCTGGGGCTAAACCATCTGCAGTGACAGGCTCTCAGGGTGCCCTGTGGGTAAGACCATCAGATTGACTTGTGACACAGGCAGGAGGAATTGTAAAGGGGTCAGGCTACCTGGAAAACACTCTCCTGTTGAGTACTCCTCTTCCTCCTGCTCCTCAAAGTAACACTCAATCCCTTGGCAGAAAGGCTGCACAGGTTGGAAAGGTAAACCCACCTGATATCGAGCTGCTGACCTCTGAAAGGGAGAAGGCCACTGTGAGTCCCACATTGATCACCATCTGCACACATTAAAAACCAGAGCAGAACACAGCTCAGAGATGCACCAGCACCTCAGGGAACCAGGTGAGAGGCTGGAAAAGCCATTTCCTCATCCAACTGCTCCTTTGCAGACAGACTTTCCCATCAGGCTGTGTTCCTGCAAAGCTGGTGACATTGGCTGTGAGGAGAAGGCAGAGGGACAGAGAAATGGGAAGGGCAGGAAGAAGGAGCAGAGATGTGATTTGGGCCAAGGATGGAGACAAAGCAGGGAGGTGCTTGCAAAAGCCACTTCCAGCTGCTGGGATAAGGAGGGATAAGCAATGCTGGGCAAGCCTGGAGGCTGCCAAGCAGGCGGGGCTGAGGGGATGGGTAGTTTACAACAGACACATATGGTAGGCCAGGTGCAGGGTAAGAGAGGGAACCTGATCTGTCCAAAGAAACTCAGCACCGAGACACAAGAGGCCCCCAGCTCCAGAGCCATGGAGCAGGGAGGAATGAGACAGCAGAGGCTGGGGCTGCTAGTCTTTATTTTAAGGCTTGAGCAGCATCTTGCAACCGCCGAGCCAATTAAAAAGACAAACGGGGATGGTGATAAATCAGTAGCAAGGTCAAAAGCTCCAGCTACATCCTGACTTGACTGACAGAAGTCAAGAATATCTAGCTACTCAAAAGGACCAGAGCCTGTGAGTCAGCAGACAAATGAAATACAGCACCAGGAAGGCAGGACCAACCTCATGGTCCAAGTGAGCCTTGGGCACTGTGTCCTTCTCACCAGCACGAAGGGAACCGAGAGGCTGCTGCCAGGAAGCAGTGACAAGGCCAATCCCATGGGTGCCTTCAAAATGTCAGAGAAGATGTGGTGTATTAATTCCCTCTGCTGACAGTCAGCCCCAGCTGGAGGCTTGGCTCAGGAATCCCAGGCTTCAGTGAGGTGAGGATGTTTGGTGCCAGCTCTGCTGCCAAGGCTTGATGGTGAAGCAGGAGGTGAGACAGAAGGCTGGGTGGTGGGAGAGCTACCTCATCTTTTTGGTGGGAATAAGGGAGATTCTGTGCATAAAGAAGAGTCAATCATGGGTTCTTTTATAAAGCACTCAAGACTGCTGTGTGCTGGCAGAGACCTTCCTCAGATGTGGCTGCATTTTGGCTGCTACTATATTGAGAGTTTGTAAAATGCTCTGGGATGACAAAAATCACTCCAGAAACAGTTAGTAAAACTGTTTCCAGGAAATTGATCCATGGAGATGGAGAGAGTCTGGTGTTTTTACAAGAGCTTCAGCTAGAGAGAGACCCAAGTTAAGGAGGCAGTTTTGCTTCCTTGTCTTTTCAGCAATAAAAAGGAGCTTCATCAGGGGTTTATTAACAAGCAAAACAACCAGCAGTTGTTTTCTTAGAGGGAAGCCTGACCTGAGATAGGCAGAAAATACCCTTCAGGTCATCTGGAGTTGAAGGCTATCTCCCTTAGTCAAGATAATGATTTGTTTGTGTTCTTGTTTTAGCCTGTTGCTTTCCCTGATTACTGACCATCCAGATGATCCCAAGCTAACAAAAAGCAGGCTGCAGGAACAGAGATTTTATCCAGGAGAAAAGCACAAGGCAGTGTGGGAGCACAGTCTGCATTCCCATCCCCACTCCAGCCTAAATGCTAGGAAGCAACATCTTTGGAATTGGATGAGCCATGGGAAACACAAGCAAATCATCCACTTGCATCCAGGAGGCTTTTTCCAAGGATCTGCCAGGAAGTTTCAGGCTTGGTCACCTCTTCCCCATCCCTGGGTCAGAACTGATTAAATGCAGCGACTGAGTCAAATTCCAACATACTCATCTCCTTTGGCAGCCTTGTGGTTCAGCAGTGAGCTCCAAGCTTCCCCCCACCCCTTGTTCAATTATCTTGCTTCATCTTTATTCCGTTTCCAGGAACACTTAGCAACAGGCTCTTGCAATCAGCCACCAGCAGGCAAGGATCTGAGAAGGAGCCTCTGCAGTTAGGATGACCTTTCACTAGACTCATGCAAATTTTAAAGAAAGTATGTGAACAATTTGCCTTTTAAGTATCCTTCAGTTACATTCTCCAGGAGTTAATTCTCCTTCTCTCCTTAGAGACATCAGAAACACCAGATTTTATGATTTTACACTAATGAGAACAGAACCTGCAGCTTAATTCCAGTTTCCTTTGTGGAATTTTTTTTTTCTGTATCTCATACAGCATGTAGATCCCAAATGGGTAAGAATTAACCTGTGACATCTACCCTGGGTGAGACCACAGGGTCTGCTTGGATGCTGCATGTCCACGCTACTGAAAGCCAAGCATGGGCTTCAAGGTCCATCCCAGCAGCCAGCCAAACTCTTCCTGAGATGGACAAGATGTTGTTGCTTCTCTTTGTGAGCAGCTTTTATGGACTGCCTTTAGAAACTCTCATCCCAGGACAGCCAAAGGCAACTGGAGCATCCCAAGGAAAACCCAGCAGTGTGATCTTAGTGATGAAAGCTCATCAGCCAAGACAGCAGATAAGAGAGCTGGTACAATGGTTAAGGACTCATTCCCATGGGACTCACTGTGGTGACACAAGGAGAGCTCCTGCCAAATTCAGGGACTTTTGCAAGCAACACTGGTCTCTCCTAGGGCCTCTTCACCTCCAAATCAACACACAGACCACCATGAGGCTCTCAGAGGTGGGAAGCATTGATGTTCCTAGATGGAAATAAATAACTAACAAGCCTGGTTTGGCCAAACCACAGTGGCAAAGTCACATCAGCCATTTTTGCAGCCACCTTGCTGGGTGCTGGCAGCTGACAAACTCAACCAGGCATTTTCATCAGATTTAAACCAAATCCTCAAAGCTTTCCAGCACTTCCCTGTTACTCAGTAATTTTCCCACATACAGGAACAAGTTTGGAGATGCCCAGAAAGCACACACCAGGGCAGCCTTTGCAGCTTGCAGGCCACAGAGGCATTACTGCATTTAAGTCCTTTCTCCTTCAAATGAATGCTTTGTGTTTGGAATATAAAAAACTCCTGTATTTCCTGCAGTGACTAGAAGCTGGAGGGAAGGAATGGGTGAATATCAAGGTACTGAAGCAGGCAGCTCACTTCCTTCTGCCTCCTAAGTGGTGTTCATAAATAGGGAAATAATTTGCAGTGCCCTACTCTGCAGGGGGTGGTGGGGAAAAAAAAAAAGGCTGATAGATCCTTGATACTTCAGATGATCTTAAAAAGTATAATCGACTCTTTTTTTTTTTTCCTTCCCTTTAATAAATGAAAAGTCTGAATAAGCATGTCATTGATCCAATCACTAGGAACAGCATCTGGAACATCAATCTCTGCCTGAGACTGCAGGAGAGCTCAAAGCAGCCAAGGCTGCCCTTGAACCAGATGCTGCTTGCTCTTACAGAAACGCCTGTGGATCTGTGTGAAAATGATTAAGCAAAATTGCTCCCTCTTTTTTTCAACTCTATAACTCCAATCTGTTTTCTCTTAGAGGGCAGATGCTCATTACAAACCCACAATACATCAAAGGGCAGGAAAGGCAGGAAGGCAGCCACCCTGCCATGCACCAGAGGGGCCAGTGCCCAGCATCCTGCCCAGCCTGCCTGTACCCACCAGTTTCTCTACACCCTAAAACTTATGTCTTGGAGTAAAGAGCCAAGAGCTTTGGTCCCCTCTTTGTGACACTGTGAAGGATGCCAACCAGAGGCTATTCCAGCAGCAGCAGCCAATAGCAGTGATGAGTTTCTGTAGGGAATTCTCTTGGTGCTTCAGAACTCAACTCCAGTTATGGCAGCACCCCAGGCAGCCTCGTCCATGGGGTGTAAAGCTAAGCAGTTCTCCAATGCTCCTTCCCCATCAGTCCCTGAGTGTTCAAAGCCAAATCCTGAGGGACCAGCAATCCCAACCCACACCCACATCCAGCCAGCATGTCCTTCAGACACGCTTTACAAAGTGGCAATATTAAGAGAGCATTGTGCAAGGACAAGGGTGCCACGAGCCCCTCACTCAGCCCCAAGAGGTTGACCAGAGTGGCAGGAGAGGGAGGACTTGGCAAGGCAAGGCTGCTCTGGGGCAGGAGCTGCTGAGCAAAGCCAGCCCCACTCCTGCTCTGCCCCAGCACAGCAGTTTCACATCTACCATGGAAAGGGAGTCCTAATTACATTGTGCACGGCTGCCAAACAGCAACACCTTCTGCCCTGCCTCAAACAGGGCTTTTTCCTCATGAAAAGGGCAAAATATTGAGGCTTCAACACAAGCAATTCCCCTATCTTGCATTTCTAACCCTGCAGGCATTTTTGGTGACGAACTGACTCCTCTTTTACAAACAGAAGTCACTAAATACCTAAAGCTTGATGATGCTGAGGTACACCTCCCACCATGAGAGCAGTGCCTTTGCTCCCACAGACATCAGCCTGAAAATCTCCCTTCCCAGAGCTACACCCCTCCTGTGCCCTCCCAAAAACAGCATGAGTACTGGCCAAAGTTTCCTGGAAACTTCTCCCTGCAGATTTGAATCTGGGAGAGAGATGAGATGTATTCCTGTTCTATGAAAACCTGCAGAGAGAATGGCAAATGAAGACCCTGAAATCCCCGAGGCTGAATCCAAACACCACACTGCCTCTTACCCAGAGCCTCCTTCATCCTTTCATTACTCTTAAACACTATGGGACCATGCTTGGATTTAAAATTCTTGGTTTTTCAGATCTACACCAGCTAGGGCAAACACCCTGCAGCTCAGGCAGGCTTGGCAGGATGTGACCCATGGGGCACCAAAGCCTGTGCATTTAATGCCACACCTGATGCAAACCCCCACCCTCAGAGGTGAAAGGCAAGTGACAGATGAGAGGCCTCATCCCCAGAGCCCTTCTCATTTATTCCAGTTCAAAGCACTCAGAAAACTCAAGGCAATCACTCAGCAGCTCAGCTATTTAAGGAGGAGCATGGGGAAGGTGCCTGGGAAGCAGGAAGCATGAAGCCAACTTCATCCAAGATGTAAGAGAGGAGGGACACAGCTGGGCTCTTAACAGCTTCTTCCAGGCAACCCACTGCCTCATCCATCTTAATCTTTGACCACCAAGAGATGAAAGCAATTTATCCTCATTCCCTGCTCTTCACTGAGAAGTTATGAGAAATAAAAGTAAAACAAAAACAAAGATCAATGTTATACCCCTTCTCAGACAGTCTCTGCCTGACCTGGACTTTCTCAGCATCCCTTTTATCTGGTGGAGTGTTTTGGCTAAAGCTCTGCAGAGGAAAACCATGTGAGCAAGCTAGTTAAAAACCTGGTACTTTCATGTTTATACAGCCAACTAAGCAGCACACTACAAAGCCTTTTATTCCAAGTCTCTGCTGACAAGCTAGCATTGATAAATTGCAGAAATCACCCAGAACTTAGGATGCACAGGGGGAAAACACAAACCAATTCCCTAAATAGAAAATAAGGACTCAAACTCAGGACTCAAGGAAAAGTCTGTACACAAATCATCCCAAGATTAGGGGGTCATTTGTACTAAAAGGGGAGAGCAAAACCAGCTGAAGTTGCAGACAGACTCCCCTCCCCATGGTTTCTAAGAATTTGCCAGGTCCAGAAGTGAAGACAGAGATATCTCAAAGGTCTTTCCTCTCCCAAATGCCCCTTATTGCCAGAAAAAAGCAACCTGAAATGAGCCCTTGTGTGCTGGTGACAAGTGCAAATGGTTACAATCCTAGGAAAAGATGTACTGCCTGGTCACAGAGGTGCAACAAACACTGAGTTACAAACTGATGTCCATGGGATGCACTGAAGAACAGCCTGAGCTCCCAGGTCATGGCAGGCTTCACGTGCTGACTGTGTGCTGTGTCGTGTTAGTTTATACACTGTGCATGCAAGAGCCAGCAAAAATCCATCTTCTGTGTCATAACAAATCCTAAGGCAAACAGAAAGGCAAGGCCATGCATATTATCCAATTAAACGGGCATGTAAAGGAGAAAGAAAGTGTTGGCTGGCCACTTGTTCCTGATTTTTGCTGGTTCTCAGCAAGCACAGACAAAAATAGGCTGGGTTAAGCTCTGCATGAAGAGGATGCAAGAAGTGAGGTGTGTTCCCCCTCTCCAAGAACAAACCTCAATAAAAAGTGAAAGAGTTTTGTAAGAGAAACTGGCATTTCACAGTCTCTGTGTTGCTCTTCCCCACCACAGAGCAGGCAAGGAGCACACCTTGGCTCTCCTGCAGATATATGCCCCAAAGGCTGCTTGGGGTTGGGCAGCTGGAACAAACACCCAATCCCAGGAAATTCCCAAGCCTGGAGAAACCAAACCAGAGCCAGTTGGTCTCTAAAGCTGAATCATAGAATGGCCAGGTTGGAAGGGACCTTAAAGATCATCTAGTTCCAACCTCCCCACACTGAGCAGGGATGTCAATCACTAGCCCAGGTCACCCAGGGCTGCATCCAGCCTGGCCTTGAACACTGCCAGGGATGGAGCAGCCACAACCTCTCTGGGCAACCTGTGCCAGTGCCTAACCACTCTCTGGGGAAAGAACTTCCTCATAATCTCCAATCTAAATTTCCCTTCCTTCAGCTTATAAGCATTCCCCCTTGTCCTACCACGGTCTGACCGCTACACAAAACTTTGCTTGTCCACAATTTATGAAGTTCATGGCACTTGCTCTGCATGTTATAAACTACACACATGGTTTTGCAAGGCAGTGGGCAAGCAAAGGGGTGTCTGGGGGTCCAGGTGCCTTGTCCTTAGTGGTACTGCTTGCCAAGGGGAGAGGTTCACCTGTACAGAGCCTTCTACAGTGCCCCAATATACAGGAGCAAAAAGCTCAAACCCAGCTGGACTGGGTGTTGTTCTCTAGGAGGGCTGAGGATCTCCTCTCTTCACTGGGCAGAGCTGGAGACCAAAAGGTTCAACTCTGTGCACACATACTGATTCTTTCAAAAAGAGGAGAAAAGCCCTTCCTGGCTCAGTTCTTGCTGCTCAGTTTGCTGAAGGGTGTCAGGAAGGTCTGAGGCAGCAGCTCTGCTGAATGCTTCCAGACTGTGTCTGGCATGCTGGCACCCAGCCTGCTCCTCTGCTCCTGTGCCAACAGGGACACCAAGACACACAGGACCTGACTCTGGACACACAGTTAGGAAGCAGCAGAGACTTTGCAACTTGTACAGAAAGGTGCTGCTACACACAGCACAAAATAATTAATACTTTCCAAGTCTGCACTTGCTTAAGAAAAGAGATTTAATGCTCCAAACTCAACCCATCTGTAAAAAAAACCCAACCAACCATAAGCACAAGTCCCAGATTCTGCTCTGAATCCCAGGGAATCAGGCAGCAGATCATTAAAGCCTGAACAATGCTATTTCAGATCTGCAAGCTGAAATATCTTGCCACATCCTCCCTTCCCCCCTCTGCAGCCCTACAGGAGGGCCACAGGGAAGATTTAGCATGTGCAGCACTGGGTTGTTGTGGTTACCTGTTAACAGAGTCAAAAGAATATTACAATGTATTCCCCAAGGGAGTCCATAAATAGCAAAGGATTCTGCTTTAATCCTCTATCTATTCCTGTCTGGATAATATGGCATTTGGACAAGCACTGACAAAACACAGATTTATGGCAAAGCTGAGAATTTGCATGGCCAGCACGTGCTCTAAAAACTCTGGATTCCAAAGAATGAATAAAAGCCTCTTCTAGGATATAGTCAGCTCTTTCATTATGGAAGTTTCATGCAGAAACAAATCTGGTTTTAGGGTTTCTGTCTCCCTCTCCCATCCCAGGTGAAAGGCATGTTTACACTGACCTTCCTCAACACTGAAGTCAACTACTTTCACCGTGTTCCTCCTGGTACCACAACCACACAACCTTCTGCTCACTTGGTCATTTCCTGATTAATACTTCATCTAATCTATCAGCTATTACCTATCAGACCAGCTTCAAAGTTCTTTGCTGACAGTGACCAACATCAAACTACATAAACTGCTGACTAAAGGGAACAGGACTACAAAAAGTACAACTGATGAGTGCTACAGTCATCACTGCTGCATTGAAGACACGAGGGAGTTGCCTCTTCTTAAAAGCTCCTTGGAGAATGCTGTATTAAAAAACCCAAACCCAAACAACAGGAATTTTACAGACAACTCAATGCTACTGAAACTAGTTTTTGTATTGGAAATGCTGAGAAGCACTTGAACAAGAGTCACTGCAACACACACGTGTGGCTGTGAGGGGCTGACTGCAGCCTGCTGCCCACCCCAGCAAAGTTGGTTTTTCCTGGGCAGACAGCTTTCCTGGGCAAGACAGGGCAGTTGGGAGAGGCTAAGCTCACTGTATCATCAAAGGGAGGGATGCCAAGGTCCATGGGGCATGCCTCAGCAGCAAAGCACTGGGCAGAGATGCTCAGCACCTTCCTGCCAGAAACCTACGCTGGCAGGTCAGTGAGGGAGAGTATGACCAAAGAGATCATGGAAAGGAAACCAAGGAAGGCTCAGGAACAAAAGAACAGGGCTACAGCCTGAAAAACTACCTTCTGCTTTGGGAGCCACATCTTTAAACCAGGTACAAAAGTGAAAAGGGACCTAGTGGAGGCAGAAAATTAAGTCCAAGTGTGTGCCAAGTACAAGCAAAGACATTTAGCCCAGCCGAAATGTCAACCCTGTAAAGACACATCCATTCCCAGAGGCACCAGGCAGGATTGTTTCCTACTGCATGTTCCCCAGTGTAATTTTAAATTACTCACTGATGGGGCTGCCATACATCTCCCTTGTGAGCCTGCAGCACAGCTTCCTGCAAAGGCATGGATCCTGCCTGCTGCAGTGGATCAGAACAGCTGGGCACAGCAGCTGGCTCAAGGAAGTGCATGCTAGGTTACAAAAAGAAATCCAAAGGGGAAAGGCTGCATCCTTGCTGAATTGCTGTTGTTGGCTACACATCCTTTGGGTACTCGCTACTCGCAGGCAAAAACAGAAAGCCAAAAGATATTTGTTTAAAACCCACAGGCAGACACTGTGATTCTATTAAAAAAATACAATTGGCATTATTTCTAAAAGTTTCCCACCACTGGGACTGGGATTTAAAACCAGCACTGGGCAGTGAGGCCAAAACACACTCAGAGCAGACGCCTGCAAAAGATTCCAAGGGAAATTAGTTACGTGGGGTTTATAACAAAAATAAAACCAAATCCAATGTTTATAAAGAAAAAAACAACAGGCAGCGGCCCTAGGAGACAGTGCTGAGAACACTCTTTGAAGACTTGTCCAGAAATGACTGCCCAGATCCAAGGCTTCCTCAGTTCCCTGTGCCAGTCAAGTGCGTGCAGTCAGGTAAAAGGTAAACGCGCACCCTGGGCTGGCAGCAGAAGCTTCCTCCCATCCTCAGGGCTGGCAGGGAAGGGGCTACATTGCCCTGATTCACAAGTCAGAGCCACACCAGCTCATGGGCTGGGCACCAATTCTCCTGTGGCAGTGGAAAGGAAACTACCTATCCATCCATCCATCTATCGTCTGCAACACCACCAGCTTCAGGGAGCTGTGGGCAGCGTGGGAGGAGCCCCAAGGCTTCCACTGCTCTGCTGCTCCCATTGCCACTCTCTCCACAGAGTGGGCTCTCCGGAGCGTGGGCTAAAAGCTGGATGACCAACTGGATTTACAGAAAGCCTCAGCTTCTCCTCTTCTTGTGCTCTAAAGTCAGCCTTATACCATAAACTTACTCTTTTTCCCAAGTAATTTTTTTGTAGCTGACTCACACAGAGCTTCTGCCAGGAATTTTTATAATTAGTGAATTAGAGCAAGGTTTTGCCTGTGCATGCCTGACAACATCTGCTGATTCCAGCAAGCTGCGTTCTAAAGCTTGCACAGTGCTGGAGGAAGCACAGCTGAGCACAGCTCTTCCTCCTGACGACATGGCTGATGGGGCTCTTCTTGCCAGGCTGATATGAAGCATGCTGCTTCTCCTGCAGAGAGCTTTGCAGCTCCTAATCAATGTTTTGAGGGGAAGGAGATAAGCTGGAACAAAGTCCAAAGGGTACTGGAGAAGGGAGAGGGATGCTAGCTGCCTCTCAACTTCACCAACCTCTTGCTGGAGCATCCCTGTGAGAGCATCCACAGCTATGCGCCTCTCCATCAAGCTGCATAGCTGCAAAGCCATTGTGCGTCACATCTTCCTTAGAGACAGACAAGGGTATAGAGTTCCATAAAACCACAGGAAAAACAACTTCCTCAATCTCTTTATTTGATGAACACAGGAGCTATTCTGCAAGTGAGGCTCCAACATACAACAGAGATCCAACCTAAAGATCAAAATGCAACCCACATGCAGATAAGCCAAAAGCAAACATCTGGCGTTAGCAGCTTAAACTACATAAAAGGTCCTTCCTGGATGATCCCAAAAACTCCCACTTTCTACTACAGGTCAGAAATGCAAATGAATTCTCATCTTCAGGACTGAGCCATTTGACCTCCTCCCTGTAAGGTTTGCTGCAGAGCAATGCCTCTACTCTCCATACACAACTCCTCACTCGCCCACTCCTGTAATTTATACCAGATTACATCTGAAAGGCTGCAGTAAGAAAACATTATAGTTGCCAAACCCTGAAAACTAGGATGTGCTGGAAAGAAGTATTCCCTGTAGGTTTAATCTGGTCCACTTGCATTGGGCCTTTACAGCATGGCTACATCCCATATGTGCACACAATCCTGACACAGTACTGAGAACAGAAGATGCTCAACAAGTAAGGAATTATTCAGTTACAGTTTTCAAGTGGTGTTCACACACAGCACTCAGTCCTCTTCACACTTTTCACGTGCTGTTCCAGGGCTAAAATGAAGGTGTCTTGCCACTGCCGACTGGGAAACTTCTCAAACTATCATGAATTTATTTTCATAAAGTCCTAGAGTACTACATTCACAACACCTCTGCTTTACAGCCAAAGAAAAGAGGCACAGAGAAACCTCTGGGCATCCAGTTCCAGAATCAGCCTACAGCTCCCTTTTTAAAAAATAAATAGCACTGAAGGCACTTTACATGTCTGCTATACAACTTCCCATGAGATCATCTGCAGCAGGAGCATTTGGCACTTCTGCAAGTCAACCCTCAGCCTGGGGACCCAGGAAATCACATCCCTCGGTGTGCATGAAAAGCAATTTACCTGGCGCCACACATGAGCCCTGCGGCAGAAGCAGAGCAGGAATTCCAGCTCCTTAACCATCACTTGCTATTTTTCCATGATTTGCCTCACTCCTTCCCCTCCAAATTCAGCACAGGGCAGAGGTCCTACATACACAACCCCATCCCTCCTTGAGAAGCAAGGGCAGGGGTACTCTGGTAAAAAAAAAACTATCCAGGCCCCCATAATTAGAAACTGCACCGTAACAAATACAGGGGGCTGAATTAAGGTTGCAGAGGAATACTGTAAATTGGATGCACATTTCTTGTTCCATTTTACTGCATGCCTTTTTTTTTTTCTCTCCCCTCCCTCTTATTTGGCTTTGGCTGCACTTCAGATTAAGCTCCTAATAAGGGCTGGAATTGGCCAAGATTTTTCAGGCCGTCAGATTGCAGCTAGCCAAGCCATTGATACAAGATTCAAGCAAAACTCGAATTTTCAATAGTTTGGCCTAAAGGCAAGGGTGTTAACAACAGACCTGCCAACACCTTCTTCTATAAGAAATGTCTGAAAACATGTCTGCACATCAAATACTGCTCAGGCTCTGCTAGACAAAAGCCACAAAGCTAACATCTCAAATCCACTGCTAACTCGCTCAGCTGGTTTGCCTGCCAGTAAAGCTCTTATATTTCTCTCTGAAAATCCAGCAAACCTCTACATTCTCTCTAGGAAAATGGGTTTTCCCCCAGCAATCTGTTGTGGTTTCATTATGACAAGGCAAGACAGGGGATAAAGAGAGGTCAGGTAAATCAGGTGGACATGTAGGAAGCACAGACATACCAGTTCACCCAACAGAGTCTATTTAAACAACACACATCATCAAGGTGACAGATACCACACTGGCACACACAGAGGAGCAATCAGAACTCAGTCTGCTCCTTGACAAGCAGCAGAAAGCTATGCTTGAGCCTTCTTTTCCATCTTAAACATACTTCTTTTTTCAGTTCTAACACACTATTTTTATTAATCTGCACACTCTGATTGTATGACAGAGTTAGACCAAACCCTAAAAGCAGGGCAGATACAATAAAACTGGAACACATCTCCAGTGCCAGAGGAAGCAGAGGACACGAATGCTTCAGCTTCTCTGCCAATAAATTCTTTTCTAATTCCCATTTCTAGCATGGTGGATCTGAAGAGCAGCCATGGCCATCTACTCTTGCCAGCACTGGAGGCAGCAGGGCAGCACAGGGCAGGCACTCCCCTCCCTTTGATAACAAATGATAGAGTAAAGGAATGATGCTTTCTTGAACTGCATCCAAGGGAAAGGATTCCTGCTGGAGTGCCTGGCAGGGCATCAACAGCAAGGGAAATTTCACCTTTCAGAGAACAGAAATAAGACTGAAGAAGGGGGTGAGGAGATCCTGCAGCAGCTGAGGTGCTGCTAATCCCATGGATTGTTTTACAAACTCTTGCTTCTCTCCAACGAAATAATATCCTCTGCTGAAAAAATCAGCTGGCTCCAACTTCTTTTGGTAAGTGAAGTGTAAACAGAATGGAAAAGAGCTCATACCTGAGCAGAAATCTGGCTCAGACAGGCAGTGACAGGCAGGAGAGCAGAGGGACAGCAGCCAGATCACTGGGATTGTGCTTTTTTTCTTTGGATGGCAACTGTGGGATCACTGAACTCCAGCAGGCAAACAAGGCTCTTCCCACACCATGGGCACAGTGCTGGCTGAGCTGGCATGGTGCCCTCTGCTCACTGTGAGAGCAAGGAGAGCACAGGGAGGGAGAAGAACACAGCAGTTCCTGCAAAAAGGTCTGGACTTGATTAAACTCATTTTCTTTAGTAACATTTAGTTAAGCAAGGGGGGAAAAACCCTTCAGAGTTCTTCAGCAGCTCTTTACAGGGAAGCTGGAGTGAAGCTGAACAACAGGCTCTGTGCTGTGCTGCAGCAAGTGCTGCTCCCATCAGCATCCATTTCTCTGTTGGTAGGTGCTTTCAGCAGGAGAAACACTGAAAATGTGCAAGTAAATGGCAGTCCCCAACTTTGAAATCAGGTGTTGTCTGACAGCTCTGTGTTATACCCACCAGTTCCTACAGCTTGAAGCTCTTAACAAAGCAAATGCTGTTAGTAAAAGTGGAGGAAAACAAAACAAAATGGCAAGGGAAGGGATTGCCCAAGTTCAGGTGAGGGAGAGGTTTTCCTCTCCTACCTCTGTGGTACAGTGTCCTTGCCTTTGTCCCTTATTTCTATGTCACTAAGCAGCTGTTAGGTGGACACAGGCAGCATGGACAAAGCACCAAGCCTGGAGTCAGGCACCATCTCATCAGCTACAGAGACTGAGAGCAAACCTCCACAGGGATGATGATTCATGTACACACACTGATGCCTTTTCAGTGCCAACATGAGCTTTTGCACAAGGTTGGTTTATCCTCAGGGCCAGCAAATGCTGTGTGAGAAGTGCACACAGAACAGCACAGGCCAGACACAATCTGTAACTGCACTAATTGCTGGAGTAATTAAAAAGACCAAACTAAATACCAGGAGTCTGAGCAAAGAACTGCTTTTCTTCCCAGGAGCCACCTCTCACAAATGACCTTCCCCATCAATAACCACCTCCATGAGGCAAAAAAAAACCTGTCAGGAATTTTTCTTTTCAATAGATTTGACCTTATTTTCTCTTCAGCATGGCAGGATGAAAAGGACACTTCTATGGAGCAACTGAGTTTTCCCCACAGAAGACACAAGCTGGCACGTTCTGAGTGTTTGGTATTTCAATTCCAATTAAGTAAAAGAGTAATTGCTACACCTAAGGGTTTCTCAGCTCCCTAAGAGGAAACACTTCATACATACACAGATTTTCCTAGATTTACCACCACATACTTTAGACATGGATTGAGGGATGAATCACAACTTCAGATACTTCATTACTAAGTCTGGCAATGAACACTGCCACTTTCTGGCAAAGAAACCCTAAAAATCCCTGATCTTTACCCATGATGTCATATGCAAACAGCAATGTGATTTATGTCCCATGAGGCCCTCCTGTGCTGCAACTCCTTCACTGCCAGTGGTGCTGGGGTGAGGAGAGGTTCACTCCTGCACCCAGCAGGTCTCCGCCACGGAAGCAGCTGGCTAACAGGATTTGTTCTGGATAATCCCCACTCTAGCTCTCAGAAGCCAAGAGGAGGAAGCAGCCAGAGACACACTCAGTGAGAGATGGCAGCCACTGCAGGCAACCAGCTTTTAGATGACTTATTCTCCCCCAGCCACATGCCAGGTGTAAATCAATTTCGAGCCCCAAGAAGAAAAGGCAGCCTCATGAAGACAGAAAGGTGGTGTGTGGACTCTCTGCACTGACATCAGGGCAATAGGCATCCCTGGAATTGGGCAGGCAGATGCCCAGCCCCAAGCTTTCAGCATGTTTTAACACTGGTTTAACCCACCAACCCACCCTGCTCAGTCAGGTTGAGACAGTGACCAAATCCAAGTGACAAACTTCTGCCCATGAGCTTTGCTGCTCTCTCTCTCCTAAGCAGCCTAGCACACAGCAGCTGCACGAGCTTGGCTGGGATAAATGCTTTTGCATAAAGGTGAAGTTTTCATTTCTTGATGTGAAGGCCAGCAGCACACCTGCACATCTCACAGACAGACCTCCAGCTGCTGCTGAGAAGAGGTGCAGCTGCAGGGAAGTCAAGTATGGCCAGGGCTCCTGCCAAGCCACCAAGCAGAAGCAGCCACAAGGACAAAACTAAAGGCCAGCTGCTAGCACAGAAAAGCTCCTCAAGCTCACAGCCACGCAAAGTGCATCACCTCACACATGGCACAGCCACGGAGGTCTCCACTTGCATTCCCCTTCCAGATCCCAAACCTTTGTGCCCACAAGGCAGGAGGGATCTCCACCCACCAGCCTGGCTTCTCACTGCCCACCCTCTCCCCAGTGTGCAAGGGGTATGTTTCCTTAGATAACCAACTGTAGGGCCAAGGATCATCTCTGTCTTGTGTGGTTGTCTGAAGAGGACCCAGCACAACAGACCCTGAGCCACCAGCAGGGCTGTAAGCTCTGCCTGGGGTTATGTTAATAATTAGAGGGATGGCCACATCAGAGGTGTATTTGGTGGCCTCTTCACATAGAGAGTTACTGGCTTTTACACAGACTATTCCACTTTTTCAGCTGTGAAGGCTGCAGCAAATCCTCATGGAGACAAACATCAAAAAGAGGATGCTGGATGTGGCCCAGACACAGGGCAGCCACTCGGCTAGCCCGAGCCAAAAAGCAGCATAAAACATGTAGAGCTCACAGGGTGTTTTGTTTTTAAAATGGAGTAAAATCTGGAACCTTCCTGCAATTCAAAGCCAGGCTGTCTGGAGCAAAGTGACTTTCCAGGCAAGCCACCTCTCCCCCCTCCAACCTGGTCCTTGCTCCTCTCTCCATTCCTCCCTCCTCATCCCTCCACCTACTCCTCCCACACTGTCTGTCTGCCAGACAGCTCTTCCCAAGCTCCAAGGCTCTCCCCCACCTACCACATCACCATCTCTCCACCTCAAGAGCCCTGCAGCCGGTAGGGACATGCCTGCAGGGAAAGGCAGGGATAGCCACCTACCCTTCTGCTTCACATGGGTGGTTAAATGGCTTGAAAACTGCCTCTCTAGGCAAAACCCCATCCTGGGAGCCACCAGGGCTACAGACATCTACTTTGTGCATCATCTAAGTGATAAACACCTTCTGCCAAGTGGGGCCCTGGGTGCTCCTGTCACACACAATAATTAAACTGTCAGTCAGGAGACACAGCGAATTAACACAGACAGAGGTGGATAAGGGAATGAAATGGTGCCACTTGGAGCCCCACAGCATCAGACCTAATGAAGAAAATTAAAGATTCAAGAAATCTCATTTAACAGTTGGCTTTCCCAGGGTTTGCCAGGAAAGCAGAAAACCCAAGACAGAGAGCAGCCAAGCACACACCAAGCCTGGATCAGGCAAGAGGACAGAAAGGCATGAAAGGCATCACTGTGCCAGTGGGCAGGAGCACACACAGGACCCTTCTCTCTTGATTGTCAAGAAAGCATTGCAATAGAGGTGGCCTGCAGGTCTTTGAAGACAAGGGGGAGGTAAAATTGCTGCTACAGCAGCCCATAGCTTTTCCCATCCCTTTACAAAAGAAAGGAGTCAAAGCTGCACCATACGTTAGCACTTAAGTAGTCCCTGCCCTCAGTTTCCCACCATCTGTACTCCTCTCTGAAACTCCCCTACTCAATTAATTTATTGCTGCACGTCTCTGCCAAAATCAAAGACCTAAACATCAGTAATCTTGGTGGGAGGCATCCAGCTGCTATGACCCATTGTAGGAACACAAGGTGTTCGTACACTCTTACCATTGAGAAAGCCTGGCAGCAAATCATCCAGCAAAAAACTTGCCGTGCTTTCAGATTAGCAGATCAAGCTGCTGGCACTAAGACCTTTCCCTCTCCTCTATCTGTGAAATCCAGGACTTAGGATACGAGAATGGCTCTTTTCTAACCCTGGAACAAACTGATTTCGGAAGCGTGCGGCACGCCAGCGGCAGCAGCAGCGGGGGGCAATGCCTGCAGCTGAGGCAGCGCTGGCCAGGCAAGCTGAGCACAACCCAGGCCTCAACTTCATGTGCTGCATGGGGCTGGTGGAACAGGGCTGCTCCCAGGGGTGCTGGGACTGGGAAATTCCAGCACTGGCAGCTGCAGAGCCCCACTCTGGTCATTCATCAAGGCCTCAGACTCCTCTCACCTCAGTTTTCCTGCCTGTCAGATGAAGGCAGCAGGACTTTGCTATTATGCACACAATCATTTGCAAAGCTCCTGAGCAGAGAGATCACAGGGATGAGCTTGTTAGAAGCAGCCTGTAATGGAACAATGATTTGATCTCTGCCTTATAGTCACAAATTGGAATTCTAAAGAGAGCACCCTAAAAAATAAGCTTGCAGAGTCATCAGCCTCTTCGAAGGCAAGAAGCATAGCTCCCTGCTCTCTTAAAACACCAGCTATCAGTTGATAAAACTGCATTCCTGCAAGCTAAACACCCAGGTAGTACTTGCAAGGCAGGATTGGTAGCCTTCTGCCCTTCGATTCGCTTTGAGAGTGACAGAACAAGGTGCCAGAAAACAGCATGGAGCCCTTGAAGAGCCATTGGAGAAGAGGAGAGAGACTAGGAGGGCACTCCAACGGGATGGGCAGGCAGGGGCTGCTCTATCGACTAAGCTACAGCAAGGAGACAGGTTCAGCTTGTGCTGGAGACACAAAACCATGGTTTGTTACCCCTCTGGAATTTAAATACAATACATTTCTAAAGCAAAGCATTACTAGGGACCAATTCACTAACCTGGCAGGTCAATAAAATGGAAAGCCACTTTGTTTTTTCTCTTCCCGTGCTTACCTATGGCGTGAGACTTTTGCTGGTTGAATTAAACCTATTTAAACAAAACTAAGTTCAGGCATCTGCGTTCGCACAGTGTCAGCCACGAGAAATGAGCTAACATCCAGATGCAGTGGCATGTCAGGATTAGCCCAGGCTGGGGCAGGAATGCTTCCATGTATGGAAAAATATTGGAGCAGTGAAACCATAAGCTTGGAGCAGAGCAAAGTGAGAGGCCCTGTCAATGAAGTTGCAGGCTCAGGTTTAGAGGGTTTAGCAGTTCAGATCCACTGTATAAATTTCACACTTTTTCCAGAAGGGACTCCCACAGCAATGCTGCAAGTTACAAGGGTGAGATCCTACACCCACCCCTCTGTTTGCTCTGGAAGCAGGGCTCGGACCACTGGGGACCATTAACGCTTCCCACGCTGGGCACGGGCTCGGGTGTTGATGGAGAGGTCCTGGCGAGTAGAAGGCTGCTGCTCACACTTCTCCTGCCTGCCCAAGCCTCGGTGGCTGCCTTCTGCACAGCAGGATTTAGAAAAGCCAGCTTGGAGCTGGCACACAGGATGAGGCCGTGGCAGTCCAAAAGAAAATGCTTGCCTGAATCACTGTAGCTGGGGAGATGGAGCATGCTTCTGCCAACAGCGTGGCAAGGGCAGCAAGTGCCGAGGTGCTGGGTGAGAGCTGGGGCTGTATTCTCCTCAAGCCATCCGGCACAAATCAAGAGGGCTCATTTGTCAGCACCCCCAGTTAATGCTAATGAAGTAATGGCTATGACTTCATCTCTCCAGTGGGAATCTCTTGGGAACGGGGGAGAACTAGAATTTCTCTCTCTGGCTTGCTCCCTCAGCTGCAATTTGTTTCAGTTGCCTTCTCCACTCTTCTGCAAACATTACCTAACTCTCACCCAGATTCTTAAAGCCTTGGCACGGAAACAGCAAACAATGCTCCCTCTCAGTTGTCAAAGCCCAGCCCTGCAGAGATCCCTCCCGGTGGGATCTGATCCCTTGTGCCGGCTGCCAGCCACACGGAGCCCCTACTCCCATCTGAGGATGCCACCAGCTGTTTTTGATGCATCAGACATGAAATAAAAAGCTGGTAACTCTCAGCAAATTCATTTTAAATAGGGACCTTTGCACCTTTTCTCCATTAAAATATTTTCAAGTCAGGTTGGATTTAACCAGGGTTGCAAAGACAGACAAAATGTTGCCAGAGGACCCTGGAGTTTCTCCTCCTTGGCTGGACAGGACAGCTTCAACTGCTGCAGATCTCCATGGGTGCAAATTACCCACAGCAACATCTTACACCACCCTGCTGCTACAATGCTTTGTCTGCTTGTAGAGGCTGTCATGCCTTGCCCCCAGCAGCACTGGGTAGCCCTGCTACCTTCCTCATTACAAGGAATGGGCTCTGCCCCAGTTGTGCTTCCCTGTGACTTCACTGAAGACATTCTCCCTCCCCTGCACCACTCCTGGTCTCAGCAGTTGTGATGACATCTATCATTTGGAGCGCATCCTTTATGGAGTAGATTTCAGCTCTGTGTCCAGTGCCCACCTCCCTGCTGGGACTGGGAGCCAGGAGCCTCTTGTGCTCCCCAGAGCCTCACTGAGGGTTCCCACTGCTTTGCTTGGAGCCCAGAGGGGCTTCTCTGGGCTCCAGGTAGGGGGCTGAGCCAACTGCTCAGCTAAAGCCCTGACGCAAGTGAAGCAGTCAGCCATTTGCACTAAATAAAGACCACAAATTCTTGACACATTAATTGTTGGTTGCAATTGTTGGTGGTGTTGAAAGACAGACGTGAGAGTATGCAGAAACCATTCCTGCAGCTTTGCAGTCCCACCCTTCCACTAATTGTGTGTACTCTAAGCCAAATCAATAAGACATGACATTTACTTTGGAAAACTGGGAGGATGAGAAGGTGATCAGCGATCACACAAGACGCTCACGTTGTAATCTGAAATACTTGTATCATTCACTTTCCCCTGAGAGAATTTAATATGCCTCTTTGCTCACTTAGCAACTCATCCTTCTCCCAGTGTCCCCACTGGCCGTGTCTTTATCTTACAACCTAGAGATTTAACTGTGGGGTTTTGCCTACAAAGCAGCACAGAGGAAAGTCCTCTCCTCAGCTGAACACACCCCCAGCCCCCCACTGGGGCTCCTACCCTGGGCACAAAGGAGAATTAATGTGCTCAAAGGCCAAGTTGTAATGAATCCAAGCACCCTCCCCACTCTAGGATTACTCCCTCCTTTCCCAATCATTATTATCTGGAGATGGCATGAGCACAAAGTGATCTGTCTAGAAAAATGTTTCCAATCTCTCAAGCATTACGCTGTGATGTGCCATGGACCCACTTTAGAGAATGCACGCAGCTATAAAGTCCTGATTATTCAGTACTCAACCCAGGCTGAAAGCTCAGGAGTCAGCTTGTTATTTGCTGAAAGCAGGGGGCCTGAAATTATCCATGAATAGTTCAAAGCTCCAGTTAATTCAACATCTCCACTTTCAAAAGCACCAAAATCACAGATTCCTGGAGCGTGTAAGCTTTTTAAAAATGACAAACTACTAACTGTCAAATCAAAGCAGCAAACAGAAATCCACATGGCTGATAAGACAAATAGTTGCATTTTAAAGAGTAATTAAATATCACTTTGGAATATTTTGCTTGGAACTTGTTTCTCTGATAAAAATAGGGGAGAGGAAGGAGGAGGAGGAGGAAGAAACAATCTGCACACACCAATGAGCTTCTCAGCAAGCAAATCAGCAGGCAAATGCTGCTCCAACTTGTTTTCTTGAACTCAGAGTTCAGCTTGCTGTACGACAGCCTCCCATACCCTTTCAGTTTCCCTATACCCCTACATTTCCCATCAAAACTCTAGCAATAAATAGCATACAATTACTATGTTCACTCTAGCTTGTTGGGGCAGAGGATGCATGGGGTTGGGGCAAGAATCCCCCTGGTCTGATCACCAAGAAGTGTAGTATCTTCTGACTTGACTCAGATTAAAACCATATCCCAACTTCCATGCTAGGAGTACTGCTGAAAAAAATAGGAATGCAAAACAGAGAGCTCTACCCAGATGCAATTCAGGAGAAGTGAAACCCTACCCCAGCAGCATGAGCTAACCCTACCAGACACTGCCCCGAAACATTAAAAGTATGTCCATGGGAAAGGATCAGAGAACTCCAAGTCCCCCTGGACTCTTTCAGAATCTCTACCTGCCAACGATGAGCTCACAATGAATTTCACACAAACTTTCTCAGTACTAAGAGGTTCCCATGGAATATTGAACAAGGAGACAACTTACTGCCTTTCAAAGCAAAACGTTATCAAACCTCTTGGAGAAGTCACCATCCCAAGGCAATGCAAAGCTGATGTCAGTTTTTAGAATAGGACTTGCAAAGCCCAGTCCAAGAAGACCCAACAAAAGCTTCCACTGCTTCTCCCCACCATGGAGCCAGGAGGATTCAGGAATGGAAAGATGTCCAAGGACTTTCAGAGCAGGCCCTCAAACATGGGCAACTACTGAGTGAAGGACGCAAGACACACCACAGCAGATAACATATCAGGAAGACATTTAAGATACTATTTGTCTCACAGGGAAAGTGCTTGGGCAGGCTACAGGGAAATCATAGAATCATACAACAGTTACAGCTGGAAGAGACCTTGAAGATCATCGAGTCCAGCTTTTGTCCTAGCCCTATCAACCTGCTAAATAATGACCCCCAATGCAACATCCACCTGGCTCTTAAACACCTCCAGGGATGGTGACTGAACCACCTCCCTGGGCAGCCTGTTCCAATGGCTCACAACCCTTGCAGCAAAGAAATTCCTCCTAATGTCTAGCCTGAACCTCCCCTGGCACAATTTCCATCCATTTCCCCTCGTCCTATCACTCTCCACTAGGGAGAACAGACCAAATCCAACCTCCTAGGATGCTAGTGATGTTTTTACAGCTCTTGCAGGACCAGGACACAGCCCCCAGACTTGCTGTCTACTGAGAGTGGGGAATGCTTATGGGGATTTCACTGAAGGATTAGGGTCTTGGCTTGAGCCACGACTGCTAATTGCATGGAGGGTCACTGCAAAGCTGGATAAAACATACTCAGAAATCACTTGGAAAAGCAGCATCAACAACAAGAAGAATTAGAGAATGTTTTAGCTTTGATGTCATCCACACAATGTGGAAATACTGAAGAGCTTATTCCTCAGTCAGAATTGAGGTTCACTGCTGGACTTCTCCAAAATGACATAGAGAAAAGCTCCATTGGTTTGTGCTTTCCTTTGTAAAGCTGTTACATGTTCAGCTCCTACAAGAATGCAGTTTTGGAGAAGAACTGGGCATCCAAACTCCTTTAAAAGCAAAGTTGATTTCCTTAGCTCTGCAACCTGAGAGTAACAAATGAAATTGTCAACCATGCATTTTTAAATGAAGGTTTTCATTTCAACATCTGGATTAAGATGCCACAATGAAAAACAGCACACAGGCTTCCCTCTGCTCCTTTCATACATCTCCCATTCTTAGGTTTCAGAACCAGCCAGTTTCAAAGCAAACAAAGAATCAGTTGGTGCTGCTAATGCCTTGCTTCTTACTCAATAGCCTGATGTCATGAAAAGCCCATATTTTTCAAATCTACATCTCCCTGAGCCAAAGATTTCACATACATTCCCACCCCAGAAACACAAAGTCAGGAATACAGCTGAAAGTCATTACCTAGATATTTTTATATGATGAAACTCCAAAGCTGCTTCAAGTGATTTACAAAATTTTCTGTAAGACAAATCCCACATCTGTGCTGACCACTTGCCTCCCAGATCTCAGCAGATGGTGATTTCAAACTGAAAAGTTAGGAGTCTCTGAAAATCAGGGTATATCTTAAACTGTAATCATGGGTTTGAGGGGTTTCTTCTCTCCCCCCCCCCCCCCCC
>VWZO01008118.1:814987-847622 GCA_013396975.1 Bucco capensis
CCCCGCCCCGCGCCCGCACGCACCGAACACCGGCACCGGACCTCAGCGCTGAGTGCGGCAGCGGCCAGGCTGAGCGAAAAGCTCCAGGGAGCTTCCCCCCAGGCTTCAGACCATGCCCAGGCCTCGGTTATAGGATCACAGACTAGTTTGGGTGGGAAGGGACCTCCTGCAGTCAGCAGGGACATCTGCAAATAGAGCAGGTCGCTCAGAGCCCTAAGGTCCAACCTGACCTGGAATGGTTCCAGGGATGGGACATCTACCACCTCTCTGGGCAACTTAGGCCAGTGTCTCACNCCTCTCTGGGCAACCTAGGCCAGTGTCTCACTATCCTCATTGTAAAAGATTTCTTCCTTCAATCTAGTCTAAATCTCCCTCTTTCAGTTTCAAACCACCACCCCTTGTCCTGTCAGAACAGGCCCTGACGAAAAGTTTGTCCCCATCTTTCCTATAGGCTCCTTTAACTACTGGAGGGATTGATGTGGTGCTGAGGGACATGGTTTAGTGGTGACCTGGCAGTGCTGGTTAACAGTTGGACTCGATGATCTTAGAGGTTTCTTCCAACCAAAATGATGCCACATTTCTATCCCTTCCAGCTGGCCCCATGTGCTAGCAGGGTAGAAGAGCAAGCTCTCAGAAATCCTGCAGAACAAGAGTAAAATCTGGTGTAAATAGGTGTTTCTCCTTATCGATGGCTGGTGGAAAAACCTGAAAGCCAATCTAGAAGTGTAAACACAAGAAATGTGGATGCATGGAACTGCACTGTCTGCCTGGCTGGAATACAGAAAGGAAATAAAGCATAAACAGTGACATGCAAACCAGCCATTTTTTTANCCGCGGCTACCAGCACCTCGCCGAGCACGTCCGTCAGGGCTCCCGCCATCCCGCCCCGCTCCCTGCTCCCTACTCTCCGCTCCGCAGCCACCGCANTTTAGTGGTGACCTGGCAGTGCTGGTTAACAGTTGGACTCGATGATCTTAGAGGTTTCTTCCAACCAAAATGATGCCACATTTCTATCCCTTCCAGCTGGCCCCATGTGCTAGCAGGGTAGAAGAGCAAGCTCTCACAAATCCTGCAGAACAAGAGCAAAATCTGGTGTAAATAGGTGTTTCTCCTTATCGATGGCTGGTGGAAAAACCTGAAAGCCAATCTAGAAGTGTAAACACAAGAAATGTGGATGCATGGAACTGCACTGTCTGCCTGGCTGGAATACAGAAAGGAAATAAAGCATAAACAGTGACATGCAAACCAGCCATTTTTTTTAAAAGGAGCATTTCCTCATTGTAATCAAGGTCTGTAATCTGCAAGCCCACAGAATTGAGGGCAAGCAGCATGGATCCTCAGCCTTCAGCCTGATGGCTGTGTGTCCACAGAGCAGCTCCTGACCCACCAGCCCTGGCCAGCAAACAGCTTTAGATGCCAATGCTGTGGTAAAGCAAAATAAAGGTGTAAGCATGTGTGTGCTAGCTCCTGTAAAAAACACCTTTATTTTGACAACATTTCCTTATTTGGCTTCTTATTGTTGCTGCTTTCAATTGTATTCCAAATCCTTGTACAGCATCCAGAGCCATTAGGGGATGCTTTATAAATACAATTAATTATCATCATTATTATTACAGCTTTAACAATGTCTTTTTTCTTTTGCCAAGACCTGCTCCCTAGAGGTGGTTCAAAGCAAGAGGAGTTTTGTCTTGTTTTTGTTTGTCCTGCCTTATCTGCCTTAATTAAGTATTTAGGCTCTTCAGGGCAAGGAAGTTGTTTGTTAAGTCTGCAGCCCTGAACTCGACCAACCCATGTGGCAACATAAATATTCTGTTGGAAAAATAACATTGGTGACTGCAGTTCATTTGCCTGGAACTGGTTTTAGTGAACAAAGCAGAAGGAAGATGCTCTGAAATGCAGAACAAGTAAAAAGCATTTCTGTCCCTTAAAGAACAACAAAATAAAATGAGGGAAGAGGTGTTCAACTGAACAACAACTGAGCAACATCTCAACATGAGATCAAGGTTCAACCATGTGGACCCTTACCAGGCTCTGCTCTGGGTAGATGTCTGCCCATGTGCAGGCTCTGCAGCAGAATCATGGATTCAGGATGCCAGTATGAAACACTGGAACTGAAGAGGCAGGATGACATCACAGGGCTTTTAATAAGCATTTTTTTGTCTGTACAGAGGCAATGCTGATCTTCATTTCCCTACCTCCGATAATTTTTGCTAAGTACTGCATCCCCTTTAACTTGTATACATTGTACTTTTCACTAAAGGATTTAGCAAACATATTGCCAAAGTATTTGCCAAATATTTGTGTTTGCCTAGCTTGGTTTCCCCCACAACCAATGTTTATTAGGATCTTGCCAGCAAGTGACAAAAACCCCCCAAATATTGATGAAATGAGGCAGGGTGAAAGTGCTTAGCCCGAAGGTGCTGCCAAGGGAAGGTAAGAGCAGCTGGAAAAGGAGGTGCTGGCCTCCCCTTCTGCTGATGGCAGCTCTGCTGGGAGTGGGGTGCTGGCACCTGGGCTGAGAGCAGACCCACAGAGCTCCAGCATCACCTCCTGCTAGCCACCTCCCATATACATCAGCAGCTGGAGCAGATTAAACCCATGGCAGCCAAAAGAAGAAAAGAAAGGGATGCTCAGCGTGGTTTGTAAACATTTACTGAGTTACCCTAAAGCCACAGCCTAAAAGAAACCATCAAAGAAAGCTCTTATTTACCAACAGCAGAGAGAAACAGCCTGCTTAATCCCACTCTTTGGAGAAGCAGCTTTCCAGGGCACAAAGGGAGCCTCAGGTTAGTTCCCAGCAGAGGCAGAGCTGTGAGGGCATGGGCAGGCAGCAGCACACAGTGGTGGATGAGCAGCAGTGCAGAGGCTGGGAGAGGCTTGTGGGTGCCAGCGAGCTGCTAGATTAATCATTGCAAGCAAATAAATGCCTTTTGGACAGGCTCCATCCACTGTAAACACTGCTTTCAAGCTTCTCTGTAACCCTTCTTACAGAGGCATGTCTGCACTAGCAAGCTGGGACACATAATGGTGTGAACAGTTCTCTTTATGTGACTCTCTTTGCCAAACAATAGCAGTTAGGGCCAATAAGAACACCCGGGATGACTAGAGACTACTGAGAGCTGCCCAGTCCTGAGTTCAACCTCTCTGGCAGCTGTGTAACTGCATCACCAGCCAGCACCATTTAAACCTTATTAGATGTTATGGTTTTTGGCCTTGCTGAACATTAATTGCACGTTGGAGATGCAGGCAGTGGTGGAACACTGCTTCTCCTGGCTCTGAGGAAGCCTTGTCAAGCTGCAGGGTGGATGGGACAAAACTTCTGTGGGGTTACACAGAAAAACCACCCCTGTGCACCCAGCAGAGAGGCTACTCTCCAGCAAGGATCAGCACAGCCTAAAATCATTAGGATGCTTTGCTAACACACTTACTACTCCAGAATACACTGTCTTTTGCAAGGCAAGAGGAGCTCTCTGAAGATGCCTATTCAGGTTTTTCTCCCTGTTAACAAGCCCCAAATCTGTGTGCTGTGTCCACAGTGGCTTTGGATCATCTGATCCTCTGGGGTGGTGCTCAAATGAAAACAAATTTGATTGTGGAAGGCTCTTGAGTTTTTAATTTAGCTGTATTCTAAACTCACATTGGACGGTGGGGAGTGGATTTTCCATGGTGTCTGGCCAGGAGCCAGGTATCTTAAAAGAAAATGACATTCATTTGAGCATTTGACATAAATCCATTGTGTTCTGACATTTTTCTGAGTTGGTAGCTCTTAATGGCTGTGGTTCTGGACATGGTCCATTTGTGGGGTTCATTTTAGTAATGAGATGTTGGCTGCAGTTCAGAATATGGATATACACATGTAGAAGAAGCTCTGAGTAGTCATCCTGCTGGAAATCTGCAGGAAAAAGAAGGCTGAATTCTGCTCTACAGATGATGCAAGCAACTGCAATCCTTGCCCCCTCAGCTGCTTTTTGCTAGCTTCACATCAGCATCCCTGAGAGCTGCACAGGGTCCCAGCCACTGAAACCAGCTCCAGCAGGGCAGATTGTCAGGTCTGCTCCAGATGGTTGGTAGCCAGTCACACATTAACTCCTTTAAACAGGTCTGTGTGAAGGTATCAGCCTTCCAAAAGGCTGCTCCAAATTCACTGGAGGTCTAAATGACTGAGTTCAGTGTTCTTACACTCCAAAGGAATTTGACCCTTCAGATTCTTCTAACTGGTGTTGCAATACTGTTAATATCCGGAGAGCTTGGTGCAAGCCTAGCTGGACCTTTGACCCTCCCCATCTCTCTGCTCTGGCAGATGAGTCCCACTAAATCTCACTGGGCAGCTGGCAAACTCCTTGTCCTCATCATAGAAAGGGAAGGAGCAAAGGTGCTGGCATCCAGAGGCAGTGGAGGGCTCAGCACCAAGGCAAGCCCCCTCAGCAGCTCAAGGCTAACCTGAGAGTAGGGAGTCTGAAGCAGAGGCAGGTCTGTTGTGTCAGTGATGGGGAAGACCTCAGGGCACCCCTGTTCTTCAGACCAGGTCCTGGAGTGCCTCTTCTGCTGCCTACCAGCAAGACTGAGATCCACAGAAAGACAGAACAGTTCGTCTGAAAGCAAAGAGAGCTCATTTCAAACAGCAGCAGTAGAACACAAGAAGGGAGGTTCCAATCACAGACCTTCTACGTGTGTTTGGTTCCTTAGGGGCTAGTCCAGTACCTGGCTCTTGGGGCTGGGAGGTAACACTTCTCCTCTAAGCCTGAAGAGACAGGGCTTATTATTTTCAAAGCCCTTTTCCCCAGCTTTCTGCCTGATTCCCTCCCTCCTCTTTGCCAGCCCAGGCTATTGATCTCAGCAGGGTCACAAGTAAACTTCAAAGTGACTCACACTTTGCACTGCTTGTTGAAGGCCATGAATAGCACCATCTGAGCCTTATCATTTCCCCTCCTGGCTCCACGTGAGATAACAGCACTGTAAGAACCCTCTGCCCATCACACAGCCAGGCTGGCAAACAGCAGTCACACCACACACTTTGTTCACTACTAACTACTTCTATTTCTTCAGAGCTGCCACCACAGCCTGGTACCATCCCCTGGGCAGCACAGGCTCCAGCACACACACACATCTCACCATCAGCTGCTCTGCTGGCTGCAGGGGAGGGAAGGATCATGCAGAGAAGCAGCAGCCCCAGCTCACCAAGCCCTGCATAAGGCTATGCCATTTGGACTGAACCCCACTGACACTTGCTGCCTTTTACCTAGCACGAGACTTGAGTGACACCTTCCCTTTCATATCTTCAGTCCATTTTCCACCCTGAGAAGATGTGGTGGAGGTTTGCACACCAGCTGTCTTAACACCAGTGTGAAAATCTCTATTTAGCCTCTTCTCAGTGGTGCTGAGCAGTCCTATGTGGAGCTGAGTGCACTGGATGGTGGGAGTGCTGAGCACCCAGGGCAAAGTTGCTCTACCACTGCCCTGGGCAGCCTGTGATCTGTGAGTAAAATCCTCTGGCTACACTAACACATCAATTTCTTGAAGAAACAACTTCAGGTAAATTTTGCAAGTAGCTCTTCCCCCTCCTTGACTACCACCAAACTGAGGAGGAACTCAAGGCCAGACTGCAGCAGCACCAGGCACTCTTTTGTCCTGAGATAGCCTGATTTCATCATGCACATGAAAGCAGATTGGCTGTGACTCACCACTGCTACTACACCATTTTTCATGATGTCACATTAAATCTGAGGCACCAAGGATCTGAGTGAAACATTAACAAGGCTTTGCATTGCTAGGTGCTGACATCACAGCTCTGTGGCACTGAGGCAGAATTTGAACAGCTATAAAACCAAGCCCCATTTTCCATGCCTTAGAAATAGGTTTGATTACAGCTCCTTCAGTTACAAGCACCTGCACTTAAGTACAATTTCACTCCCAGAACAACACCAGCTCCCACACAAACCAAAGCTCCTTCTTCCCAGCTGACAGGCAAACATGGCCATGAGCATCCCAGCCCAGAAGTGGGGTCCTGCAGGCCCCCCCAAAACCTTCACACCCTGCAGTGCTGTGGAGGCAGCTGGGAGCCTGCTGAGTGGGATCCTTGGTTTGGGGGGAGATCTCCAGGTCACCCTGTTCATGAGGTGCTGATGGAGGAGAGGAGGAGACTGCCCAGAGCCAGCTGCCCCCCACAGTTAAAGAAACTCAGAATGGTTTGGTTGTGAAAGGACATTTAAAGGTCATCTAGTCCAACCCCTCTGCAGTGAGCAGGAACATCTTCAACTAGATCAGGTTGCTCAGAGACCCAAACAACCTCACTGAGACTGTTTCCAGGGATGGGACATTTACTACCTCCCTGAGCAACCTGGGCCAGTGTTTCACCACCCTCAGTGTAAAAAATTTCCTTCTACTGAGCCTAAATCTTCCTCTTTTAGTTTAAAACCATCGCTCCTTGTCCTGTAGCAACAGGTCCTGCTAACAAGTCTGTTTCCATCTTTCTTACAGGGCCCTTTAAGGACTGAAAGGCTGCAGTAAGGTCTCCCCAGAGCCTTCTCCAGGCTGAAAAACACTTACTGTTAAATGTTTTATGTGATATATTATTATCATAATGCTGATGATAGGGAGGACATCCCCTTGGTCCTGAAGGATGTGCTGAGACATCTCTGCCTTTGACAGGACACTATGTTGGGGTACTCAGCCTACAGCCAGCAGATGGGGGGGTGTCTCAAGTCATCAGCCCATGAGCAGGTCCCCAGTCTGTAGCCAGCATTTTGAGTGGTGGTCCCTGGACCACTGCTGAACCCCTGGTCAATGTGTGTAGGCTCCTCAGAGGGTCCCCATCCCACAGCCAACACATAGGAGGTCTCCAGGTGATGGTTAACACAGAGGGAAGTTCTCCTGCTCCCCACACAGCAGGACCCCAGGTCTCTCACCAACACACACACAATCACAGAGTGGTTTGTTGGAAAAGACCTTTAAGATCATCAAATCCAACCATTAACCAGCACCGCCGGAAGGATCCTCACTGGAGGAGGGTTCCCAACTCCCCCTCCCCCCAAAACCCCCTCAGCTCTGGCCTTGGCCAACGCGCGTGTGGCAGGAGGGGTGGTGGAGAAGCCCCAGCTCCCACCTCCCCACAGCCGGAAGGTTGGGGATGGGCGGAGGGTCTCCAGCCCTAAGCCTGCGCACGGAGGGAGCTGGAGCCGTACCGTGCCGCTCGGTGCCGTACCGGCCCGCACCGCCCACAGCCCCGCGGCCCCGGGGGCGGGGAGCTGGCTCCGGCCGTGCCCATAAGGGGAGGGAGGGGAGCAGACAGCGGCAGCGGTGCGGTCCATGGCGGCAGCGAGATGTTTGCGGAGCGTCCGGAGCCTCCTGCCCGTGGGAGTACGGCAGGAGAGCTGCGAGCTGGCCCGGCTGGCCGGGCCCGTGGTGAGAGCCGGGCCCGGGAAGGGGGCCGTGGGTTGGGAACGGAAGGGATAGGTGGGGGGGATAACGGCGGCGGCAGCGCTGAGGTGAAGAACCACCGCCCCGGGCCGGGAATTGCCCGGAGCCTGGCAGCGTGCCGCGCTCACCTCATCCCGGGCTGGGGAGGAGAGTCCAGGCTCCCGCTGAGACCTGCCCGCTCATGCCCTGTTGCTGCTTTATCTCCCTTCCTTCCCGCAGCCGTAGCCCCTGGGTGTCATCTCCCGTCCCTCCCCACTCGGCCCGGGGCCAGCCCGCTGCCTCCTGCTCTTAGAATCAAACTGCCACCATTCCCTCCTTAACGGGCATCCACGTGCTTGTTCCTTGCCACAGGAGTTCCTGGTGCTGTCCAGCTTGGTCCATGTGCTCTGCTTTAGGAGAAAGGTGGGGGGGTTTGGGGCAGAGAGATGAGCTGGTCAAAGGGGATGTGGTGGGATGAACTACTCTGGACAAACACTGCCATGGGGCCAGCTCCTTGGCCAGCCCTTCCAAAAGACTTGGGGTGCAATGGTACCTTATGGGCTCACTATCCTGAAATCTTCCCTAGAACGCTGTTAGTCTGGAGGGAGATGCAGCCTTTGGTAGTCAGGGAGCACGTTCTGCAGGGGCTTCTGCAAAGGAGAGTTTGTACCACAGCCCTGGTCTCATTCTATTGCACAAGAAGTTCTGTGCTTTGAATCTTCTACTCTATCTGGAACGTTAAGTACTAACTGGTGAACTTCTCAGAGGTGTTCTCCCAGACATCAAAGCACTGCCCTGCTGTGATCAGGCAGCAGAGGAAGTAGAGAGGGGTTTCGGTTTCTGTTGCTGAATACATCAGCCCCAGCTCAGTCCCCTGGGACACAGCTTCCCTTCTACTGTGTGCACAGAGAACCTCACAACTAAACCGGAAGCTGTTACTAGTTAATGTCCATTTCATGTCAAACCCTGTGCTAGAACAATCATGGAGACATAGACCCTTCATGCAGAGATTACTCACAGGAGCAGGTCAAACATGCCCAGGCCTGGCAGGAGGACTTGCATCAGCAGGCACTCGTGGGAGAGAAGTTTATGTTCTGTTCTTCCTCTGATCCCACAGGAGCTGGTTCTCCAGCAGCACTAGGCTCTCACCTTGCCAACTGTTGGGTGAAAAGGAGTTGTGAGCAGACCCTGGGCATGATACCCAGCTGTGCCCACCCCTCAGTGGGTATAAAACCTACCATCTGGTTCTGGCTGTGCCATAACTCCATGCCTTGGATGCCTGTAGAGAGGATGTCCTCTTGCCAAGGCAAAACGAGGTCTGGAGAGGAATCTCTGCTACAGCATCATTAAGCCTTGCTGTAGCCCCTGGTGAGGAGCAAGCAGGCTGGACCTGGCATCTCTCCAGGAGGAGAGGACACTGCAGTTTAGGAGGAGAGTTTTCCCCAGATCCACAGAAGTGCAGAAAAGCACTGGGATTTTTTATTTTCCCTTCTCTATACATCCTGGAAATGAGGATGTCTAATGAAGCTGTTAAGCTCCACATAAACAAGGTCATCTACCAGACTGGCTGTGTTAACACCAAAATACCACTGATTAGGTAGAGGTCTGCTTTGAAAGCAAAAGCCACCAGCAGCCTGTGCGAGTCCTAGAGCTGGCTCCTCTGCCCTGGTGGTGCTGGTGAGCAGGGATGGGTTCCCAGGACAGCAGAGCCCTGGCCTTGAGGTGAGGCACCGTGGTGACACCAGGAAGCCTGACCATTCACAATCCAACTCTTAGCAGAAGGGTGGTAGTATTCCTGAAGTTCTAGTGGGTCCTCATCTCACCTTCTCCTCCCACCTTAGTTTGTTGCCCAGCTGCTGGGGCTCCTGATCAGCGTGGTGAGCTCCATCTTCTGTGGTCGCCTGGGGAAGGCTGAGCTGGACGCTGTGACGCTGGCTGTGTCTGTACGTAGTGCTCTCATTTCAAACATACAAATGGGTTGCCAAACAAAAGAAGAAAAACCCCAAACCTCTAGGAATGTGTATCTGAGGACCCTGTGTGTAAGCATAACCTGATGCAAAGCAAACCTCCTGTCCACCAGACAGGCAGGAGATAGGAACTGAGCAGTGAGTGACTGTCCTAGTGCAAGGCCAGCACCTGAGCAGGGACATGGAGCCTGTGACCAGCTCTATGGACCTGCCTGACCTAGGTGAGGTTTGAGCACTGTTTGAGGTCCTTTAGGTATTTATCCCTTGCTAAAGGATCCTTTCCCACACCAGAGGAAAGAAGAGGCTATTGTTAACAAGAATGTGTTATTCTGAGAAATAGAGATGGGCTGGAAACTTCCCAAAAACTTGTAGCAGAATTGTCTCCACACCCAATTGGGAGGGACACAGTGCTTTGGGCCAGGTCTGCTGTCACCCTCCCTTGCAACCCAAGTGCCATGTCTCTCCTGCAGGTTATCAATGTGACAGGCATCTCCATTGGTTCTGGTTTAGCCTCAGCATGCGACACATTGATGTCCCAGGTCAGTAGCAGCTCTCCCTTCCTGGTGCCTGACAGGGTTGGATTGGTGTGATCTAGGCACAAAGGGTGGGAGGATGGCAGCTTCCAGCCATCACAGAGCTACTAATGCACTGGTTGAAGCCTGCTCCCTCCCTGAAGCTCTCCCAAAGAGCCCTGGGTCATGCCTGGGTAGCAAAGAGTTGTACAATCCACAAGTTATCCCCAACCAGCCTGGCATTAGCCACTGCAGGGTATGGGAAATGCATTTATTCAGTTCATTGCTGCCCTCTGGTTCCCTGTAACACTCACCTTGGTTTTCTCTCCTGGCTCAGACATATGGTGGCAAGAACCTGAAGCAGGTGGGCACCATCCTGCAGCGGGCAATCCTCATCCTGCTGCTGTGCTGCTTCCCTTGCTGGGCAATGTTTGTCAACACTGAGCAGATCCTCCTACTCATCCGACAGGATCCTGAGGTGTCCAGGTCAGGGGTGGGATTGAGTTCTGCTGGATCAGGCATTTGGCTAGGTTGGCATGTAGTGTTGAAATCAAGGCTCTGTGGAGCTTGTGTGCAGCACTGCTTGGCTTGGCTCTTGCTTTGCTGTATCATTAACTGGGGAAACATCTCTCCTTCCAGGTTAACTCAGGTCTATGTGATGATCTTTATTCCAGCACTTCCCGTAAGTGGCTCCTAAAGCTGTTAGAAGCTCTGTATCCCTCAGTAACATTAGGAGAAAGGAGGGAGGATCTTTGCTGTCTGGATCACAGGGCAGCATGGTTTGAGGTTTTGCAACCTGTCCCTTGACCTTGGGCTTTGTTAGATATGTATTGGCCAGCAGCTGCTGGACCAGTAAACATGCACTCCCTCCTCTTACTGTGCAAAGGCTTTTACTGCAGGCCACATCTCTGCACAGCACATTACTGGTGATGAACATTGGAACCAGGGGCTCCAGGGCTTGCCCTGAGATAAAGGCTGTAGCTTGCAGTGAGCATACACTCCTAGCTGCTCTTGGCTGGTTACTCTGCCTTCTCTAAGACAGGGAGCAGTAACCCTGGGGAAGAAGGGTCTGTAGGTGAATCCTTGCTTCCAACGGTTCCAGGGTCTCTCCTGCTGATGAGGAAGCTTAATCTCTCTACCCATTGGGAATGGGAGGTGCCTTTGGTTCCTCTTGGCCTTGGGTACAGGCAGTGCTGGCAGGTGCCATGCACAGGAGCAGGGTGTTGGGCACTGTGCCTGGCTGGGGCATCCCAAGAAGGTGTGGCAGGGAGCTGAGGGAAGGAGCTGTGTGTGTGCTGAGCTGTTGAAGCCTGGTGTGGTGATGCTGATGAGCTGAATCCTAACCTCTTGCAGGCGGCATTTCTGTACCAGCTGCAGACAAGATACTTACTGAGTCAGGTACTGTATAACTTAGCCAGGTCCTGGGCCATAGCTTAAAGGTATTCCTAGGAATGTTGGGGAATCTAAGTTCATCCTGTCCTGGGGAGAGCTGGGCTGAGGAATGTGTGATGCACAAGCCCCAGGCAGCCCTGCAGGGCAGGTAGAGCTCAATGGGGTCACCTTTAGTTTGTTCTGTTTCCCCACTGCTACCTCCCAGCTCTGCCCTTGAGCCCTGCCTTCTGCAGGTCTAACCCAGTCCAGCTTTATCTGAAGCAGGAGCTGCCTCTTGGCTTTCTCCCTGGGCACTGGTGAAGGTCTTCCTTGTGTTTGCTGGATGGGGCTGGATGGTGGTACTGGGGAAGCAAACTCCAAAGTCTCTCCTTGGCTTGCAGGCGATCATATTGCCTCAGGTGCTGACAGGGATTGCAGCCAACATCCTCAATGCAGCCATGAATGTCTTCTTCCTCTATGTGCTGAATCTGGGCCTGGTGTAAGTGTGAGCAGAGCTGCTGACAGCCTCTCCCTGGGTGCAGGGCTTTGTTCAGGGCTGGGGAGGAGTGTCCTGGGACACTGAGCCGATCAGCCTGGAAAGAGAAGGCTGGAGGGATCTCACCTCTATGTGCACCAGGGTTTGTATGGGTGCTACTAGGTCCCTCCTGCTGTAGCTGAGGAGGTTGGGGAGGATGTCATTTGTAATGTGCCTGTTCCTCTCCCCAGGGGCTCTGCTTGGGCTAACACTGTTTCTCAGTACACTCAGGCCATTCTCCTCTTCCTTTACGTGTGGTGGAAGAAGATCCATGTGGAGACCTGGGGAGGTACTGTTCATAGCTTAATCCTTCACAATGGAAGTGGAGAAGGAGAACATGCATTCATTTTGCTTCACCTCCTCATTGCAGGCTGGAGCAAGGACTGCCTCTTGGACTGGGGCTCCTTTATCCAGCTGGCAGTACCTGGCATGCTCATGATGTGTATTGAATGGTGGACCTTTGAGATTGGGAGCTTCTTGGCAGGTGAGTCCAAATCCTCTTTTTTTTCTCCTCTGGTCCAACAGATCATCTTCTCTTGAGTGTGCTCCCAGAGCACCTCCTGCCAGCAGCCTCCTCACCTGCAGAGTTGGTTCTGCAGGATGCTGCATCTCTTAGATGGGAAGCTTGTAGTCACTGTCTCCTCACCAGCAAAGCAGAGATTATCATTCAGACCTAATGAAGAAACTGGTGAATCTTTTCCAGGGCTGCTCAGTGTGGTGGAGCTAGGTGCACAGTCTGTCATCTATCAGCTCTCCTGTGTAGCATACATGGTAAGGGCTGGGTGTATTCAACTGGGATCCTGAGAGGATCCTCCAAACAAAGGTCCTGCAGGTTAAGGCTCGGGAGGGAAGCAGGAATTGGTACCAGGCAGGGAATGACTCAGCTCAACATCCAGGGGTGGGCTGCAGCAGTGCCAGTCACCCCAAATAATTCCCTGCTGAGGAAGAAGACAATCACTGCAGTCTCTGTTGCCACTCACCTCCTCCTTGTCTCTTGCTGCTCAGGTGCCCCTGGGCTTCAGCGTGGCTGCGAGTGTCAGAGTGGGCAATGCCTTGGGATCAGGGGATGCAGTGCAAGCCAGGACCTCCTGCATCACTGCACTGCTGTGCACAGGTCAGCCCAGCTCCTGCAAGGGGGAATAAAGGGCAGTTACCAGCAAAGGGCTCAGTTCCCCTTTCACACGGCTGGGGACCCCCCGCTCCAGGACACCAGACCCACTTGTCTGGACCTTCTGTGTGGGGAAGGTGAGACCCTGGCTACTCTTTTCTGTTAGGAACTTGGTGCAGAGGGTTTGATAGTTAAATATGCAATTCAGCATTCTGTCCTTCACCTCCAGAAGGTAGAAGGAGTATCTGGGGAGAAAGAGAGGAAAGCAGACTTTTCCTCTACTGCAGTGTCACTTCAAGGTCTGCCAAGTCCAGTCCCCATCACATGAAGCCACTGAGGTTTGGGTCAGGATGTGCTGCCCTTGAGACAAGCAATTTGACTATTTCTTTTTCTTTTAGGAGTCTTTGCTGTGGTGGTTGCAATGTTACTAGGAACCCTAAAGGACGTGGTGGGATACATCTTCACCAATGACAAGTGGGTTAACAGCTTTTTGAGCATTATTACCTTCTTGGAGGGTGTGATTGCATATCCCAGGAGCTGCTCAGAAGCTGCTGACAGTTCATAAACCTCCATCTGGCAAACATGTTCCTTCCCACTTCCTAGTGTGCCTGGGCAGCACAGATGCTGCTGATGCTGGGGCAGGACCATGGTGGTACCCAAGCTGCCTCTGGTTTCGTGGGCTGGGATCACTCTGCAGCTGGCTGAGGGAGATATGTCAGAACCAGAGTCTCTGGGAACCAGGCTGTGCTGCTTTCCCTGACCACTATATGTACCTCTTCTCACCAGGGAGATTGTTGTCTTGGTCTCCAAAGTGATGATCATCTTTGCTCCATTCCACTTGTTTGATGCGACAGCAGTGAGTATTCCAGTGTGGGGAGTGATTCTTCTCTGCAGGTTGGGCTCTGGTGGAGAGTGCAAAGCTGCCTGTGGAAATGATACAGAGAAACAAACTGATCAAGTGTCCAAGCAACTACTTGCATTACCTGGGAGACCTCAGTGTCCCCTGTGCTTGTAGTTGCCATTGGCATTGCTTCGAACAACTCAGTTCTTTCACCTTCTTTTCCCTGGCAAGGCTTCAGCTTTTTACTAGCTTGTCAGAGGTGGAATTTCAGAGATGTCCATAGTATGTATTGTCCCATGTCTTGATCCCTCTGCTTGCTCTCCTTAGAGTACGTGTGGTGGGGTGCTGCGGGGCACTGGGAAGCAGAAGATGGGAGCTATCTCCAACGCTGTCGGCTATTACGGCATCGGCTTGCCCATCGGCCTCTCGCTCATGTTTGCAGCTAAGATGGGAGTGTTGGGTATGTGTGTTCTCCATTTGGCATCAGATGAACTGCCAGAACTTGTGCTCAGATCCTCCTTGGGCTCAGTGGGGCTGGATTGTACTCTGTGTTCAGCTAAGGCAGGCTCTGAGCTCCCACAAGGAGCTGTTTTAATTCCTCTCCCATCAAGACTGGGTTAGGCATGGGACAATAATCTGACCCCACTGAATTCCTTGGGTGCTGGCAAGAGCAGGCTTTCCTCAAGGCCTCCCTGAAGTGTGTCTCTGTTGCTGCAGGTCTGTGGGTGGGGATGATCGTTTGCATCTCCTTGCAAGCCCTGTGCTTCTCTGCTTTTGTCATGCGCATGGACTGGAAGAAAGCTGCAGAAGAGGTGAGACTTGTGCTTCCCTCTAGTACCTCTTAAAAGGTGTTAGGTGAGTTCCTGTCCCAGGGTGATGCCACAGCCCACTGTGGGGGGAGGCAAAAGGGAAATGGGATCTGCCTCTCTCCTGTAGCAGAGGAGCTGTTTGGTGCTGAGCATGCTTGCTTTGGGAGAGTGGAGGGAAGAGGCTCAGGTTTGCTTGGCTGGGCAGGACACCCACTTCTCAGAAGAACACCTCTTCCATGTGCTTTTAGGCTCAGGTCCGAGCTGGACTGAAAAAACAACTGGAAGATGTGAACTCCAATGGCACAGCTGCTAACAAAACATCTGCTGTGGGTATGTAACCAGGTCTGACAACAGGGAGGGAGACCAAATTCTCCACCCATCCCTTCCTTTGCTTTAGAGTCGTGGCAGCCAGGTCTATCCTGCAGGCCCAGCTGGCTGCTCCAGGGAAGAGCCTAGACTACCAGGGAATGTCTGCCTTACGTGGGAACACCTGCCACTTTGCTGTGTGTCCCTGAGCCTTGGGAAAGGACCCTCAGGACTTTCACTAGTGCAGCATCAGACTGGCATCTCCTGACTTTGCAGCTTGGCTTCCCTGCAGCACTCACCTTTCTCTTACATAGATTATGTCTCTGTTGACACGGACACTGTGGAAACTGTGGTCCTGCCTGAGAGCATGGTGGGAGCTGAGAGGCAACCTGACCACCAGCTCATCACCCAGGAGGAGCTTGCTGTTGTCCCTGTTCCTCCCAGTGTGGTGTGGAGAGCCCTGCTTCTCCGCCGTGTGCTGGCTGCTGCTGCTGCCATTGCTGTCCTGCTGGTGGGCATCCTGGTGAGGCTGCTGAGTGGCAATGGCTAGAACCAGGGATGCTGGGCAGCTGTGCACAGAGCAGGAGGACACATGGTAATGTCCCAGGGAGGAGAGTGCAGGGGAATGGTGTTCCCCCTTCAGTTCCTTGTAAAGAGTCACTTTGCTCAATTTCTGGTCAACTCACAATGTTTTATCCCACATGCAGAGTTCTTAAAGGGGGAGGGAGAGGATGGAGCACCTGGGAAGAAAGTGCTTGAGAGCTGGTTTCTCTCCTGCACTGCACCAGGATGTCACTTGTGATAGGTGGCACCAGCCTCTTGGTGTGGCAGAGCCCACTTGCTACCGCAGCGCAGAGCAAAGCTGATGTTGTTTGAAGATAGCTGACTTCTCTGGCTGCTGCTGGCTCCTGGCCTTGCTCTCCCTGCTGTGTGGCAGGCACAGGGCCTAAAGCAACTCTTCTTTGCACTTTTGTAACATTGGGGTTTTGATACAATAAAGTTTTCTGAGTAAATGTTGAGCTGTTAATGGGGTGTGAGCATGACCCTGGTCACTGGCATGACTAAGCTGTTAGAAGAGAGATGTGTGCTGGGTTTGTGCAGCAGGATGGGCTTGAACAAGAGTATAGCCTCAGCCTCCTGGCCCTGGGGTTTGGGTTAGGGGCTTGTTTTAGCAGGGCTCATGGAGCACTCAGCTCCCCTTGGGTACAGAAGCAGGGTTTGTGCACCTTGATTGCTCCCACACCATTGCTGAGCTGCACAACTCTACAGAGCCAGCAAGGAGCTGTTCTATCTCTTGAAGCAAGGTCTCCAGCACTGCCTGCCCTCAGCACTGAGCCCCTGGGCACCTGTCCCAGGCTCTTACCTGAAGCTGTGTGATGGCAGTGAGGCCTCATGGGTGCTCAGCCATTAGAGGTAAATCTTACTTGGGGCTGGTGCATGGCACTTCCCAACCCTCCTGGCACATGGTGCAGGTTTCCTGGAAACAACAAGACATGACATGAAGGAGTGTGAAATAACCATCAAGCCCAACCTCAGCAGCCTCTGCCCAGATGTAGGGAGGATGTGGCAGATTTTGCCCTGCTCCAAATCCCAACAGTTTTGGGTTAAGAGCCTGGGGAGATGAGGGAAGCCTTCCTCACTCTGCCCCATGGGTTACCCCAAGGCATCAGAGCTCACCTCCTGCTCTGTGCAGGAGAGGATCTGCACGGTGCCGGCAGATCCTTTCCTCCTTCCCTGGGGTGGCCCGAGGCAGGATGCTTTATTTGGCCTGGCGAAGCTGTGCCAATGAAACCCGATGCTGCTATGCTGTGTGAGGCTGACAGCTGGAGCCAATGGGGCTGGCTTGTCTTGGCCAAGGCCAGGCTGTGATGAGACGGGCTGAGACAGGCAGCGGCTCCTTCCTCCAGCACTGCTGAACGAGGACGACAACCCTCCAGCTCACCAGCCGGCGGAACTGCAGCAAAGCAGGAGAGAGGTAGGAGGGCTCACAGGAAGGATTTGGGAAGGCTGGCACTACATGTCCTAGTTCCTCTGTGCTGCCTGCAGTAGTGCACAGAACCCTCTTTCTGGGGCTGCTCAGCTTCATGCCCTGCCATGACCCAGTATCTCCACTGCCCATCAGCAACCCAGCTGCCGGCAGCGTGTGGTCAGCTCGCCCAGCCCCGGCTGAAGTTCACCCCACTGTGGTTACACATTGCTCACCCTGGCTGCGTGCTTTTAACCGAGTGCAGAGGAAGAAGCTTGGTTCACTTCCCTGGCAAAGCAGCAGCATGAAGCAGGAGAACCTTCCCGAGGAGAATGGCTTCAGCGAGGGGATGGCTGCTGGCCAGCAAGAGCTCACAGCCGGCAGCTGTGGGAAGAAACATCGCTGGCTTCGGCGCCTGGTCCCACAGAATTTTTGGGAAGATGCAAAGAAGCTGCTGGTGCTGGCAGGGCCACTGGTAAGGAGCATGGGAAGAGAGGGTTTCCACCCCCACCCCCTAGCACAGCCACCCCTTGCTCACCTTTGCTTCTCCTCTTCCCCACGCTTAGATCCTGATCCAACTGATGATCTTCCTGATCCACCTTGTCAGCTCCATATTCTGTGGCCACCTGGGCAAGGTGGAGCTGGCTTCAGTCACACTGGCCATTGCTGTAAGCATTCCTGGGGGCTGCCCTGGTACCAGCTCCCACCTGCTGGCACTGGGATGGGATATGGAAACAGAGGTGGACGTGGACTGAGGAGATTTCAGACTCCCACTTTTCCTTTTAGCACCTCTCTCCACCTAGAAGTCTTAAGTGCTATGTTCATCCTTTGCTTTTTTAACTCCCTTCTTTTTCCAGGTTATAAATGTTACTGCCATCTCTGTAGGTTATGGTTTGTCTTCAGCCTGTGACACCTTGATATCACAGGTGGGTAGGAGATGCTGGCACTTATCCTGGGGATATGGGGTTTTCCAGCATTGGTTGATGCTGCCCAGGCACTGCACAAAGCCCTGCCTGTGCCTGGGAGCTGGGGAAGCTTGTCCCCAAGTAGCAATCCTGTAACAGGGAGCTCCATTCTCTCCTTCAAATCTCAACCCCTTCCCGGGTGGTCAGGGCTGTTCCATGGTGGTCCTTCTCCCCTCCTAGCTCCACTCTCACCTTGCAGACTTATGGCAGCAAGAACCTGCTGCGTGTGGGCGTCATCCTGCAGCGTGCCACCCTCATCCTCCTGCTCTGCTGCTTCCCCTGCTGCGCCATCCTCATCAACATCGAGCAGCTCCTGCTCCTCATCCGCCAGGATCCCGAGGTCTCCAGGTCGGGTGGTCCCGTGGCCCAGACACCACTGCCTCGTCCTTCCCCGGCACGGTGGGGCTGCGAGGAGGGTGGCTGTGGCCATGGCTTCTTGTTAGCCATGCCTCTCCTCTTCCTCCAGGTTAACCCAGCGCTATGTGATGGCATTTGTCCCTGCGCTGCCGGTGAGTCCTTGTGGGCAACCAGGATGCTGGCCAGGCACAGGGACCACCACCCTGCTGCTCCTCTTCTTCTTCTTCTCCACCACCCTGCTGCTCCTCTTCCCCAGCACCACAGACTCATCTCATCCACCACTTTCCTCTTCTAGGCTGTTTTTCTGTATAACCTGGAGACAAGATACCTGCAGAACCAGGTGGGTCCTGCAGCCCTCACACCCATGAAGGGTCAGCCCTGGCTCAGGGTCCCTTCCACCATACCCCAGGGTCTTCACGCTTGCTGTTCCCGGTGGTGAGGCAGTGTTTGTCCCCACTACCTCCTGGGTTCCCCAGAGCAGCTTTAACCCTGGGGATCACCCCATCCCATAGCCAGCTGTATCCATCTGCCTGATGGACCTCCTTTCATACTTCCCCACCTCAGGGATTTACCTCCAACAGACTCATTTTCCAAGCAGGCAACATCATCACAAGTGTATTTTTTTAGCTGGGAAAGCTGCAGAGCACGGGGCTGGCAGAGTCCTTCTTACCTCTCTCCTGAAGCTTTTGTGAAGGCACCATCTCCCCCTCCTCTTTGCAGATGATCATGTGGCCACTGGTGCTGAGCGGGGTTGTTGGCAACGTTGTCAATGTGATGGCAAACTGCATCTTCCTCTACGTGTTCCACTTGGGCATCACGTGAGTAGTGCCTGCATCCCATGGATGGGAAAACAAGACACCTGGCGCTGGGAAGGGACTTTGTAGACCCACCAGCACCAGCCCAGCATCTGGAGCACATCAGGCCACAGTAGGATAAGCTAAAGCAGGATGCCAATGACCTTTCTCACTTCCATTCCAGGGGCTCTGCCTGGGCCAACACCATGGCTCAGTATTCACAAGCCATTTTCTTGTTCCTGTACATTATAGGCAGGAAACTCCACGTGAAGACCTGGGGAGGTAAGGGCATTGCTCCCTCTAGTTCCTGCTTTACTAAACAAGAGTTTACTATCAAGTAAATTCTGTTAGTCCTGAGAGTGGAAGATTAACCTCAGCTGGGTCCACCCTGGGGCCGTGGTGCTGCTTGGGTGGCAGCAGGTCATGCAGGAGTGTTGGCAGAGCACTTTGCTGGCCACTAAACATTAATTCTGGAGAAGTGAAACTTGCTGTTGAGCCTTTAGAAGGTTCAGCCTCAAAGCTGGCTGAGCACTGAGAGAAAAGCTGAGGTTGTCCTTAGGCACTCTGCTCTGCTCTGGGATAAGCTGAGGGTTGCAATGCTCCGTGGCCCACAGGGACAGCATCAGTAGACCTTGTACCTGCATGCTGTGCTGCTGGAGGTTCTATGAAGCTGAAAAGCATTGCCTGGTGGCTCTACAAACACCAACAGCACCTCCAGCTGCCTTGGTTGCTCTTGAGGATGTAACACAGGGCTGGGTCTGGTCATCCATTAGTAGCATTTCTTCTCCCTGCAGGCTGGTCCAGTGAGTGCCTGCTGGAGTGGGACACCTTCACCAATCTGGCTATCCCCAGCATGCTCATGATGTGCATCGAGTGGTGGACCTATGAAATTGGGAGCTTCTTGATAGGTCAGTGGAGAGGGGAAGCTGCAAGGAGGAGGACAGGGTGTGACCCAGAGAGGCACCTCCAGCAGTCCCAGGGGCTGAGAGCAGCTCTCCACTGGGCACCCCCACCCAGTGCTGCCCTCCTCCTCCTCTCCCCTAGGCCTGCTGAGTGTTGTAGAGCTCTCTGCCCAGTCCATCATCTACGAGGTGTCCGTGGTTGCTTTCATGGTAAGGGCTGAGGGTTATTCTTTCAGACCAGGGCTCCCTAGGGACAGTCTCAGCACAGGCACCCAGCCAGAACCAAAAGCAAAGCTCACTCTTCCCCTCCTCTGCACTTAAGCCTCTCCCTGCTTCTGCCTATCCCTCTTACAGAGATGTTTTCAATTAAATCCTGAACTCCACCCTCCTCTCTGCTGGGGAGAGGTTGTTCCACTGTCACTGTAAGCACCCCAGTGCCCAGACACACACAGGAGCCTCAGCTCTGTGGTTGCAGATCCCCCTGGGGCTCGGCACAGCTGCCAGTGTGCAGGTGGGGAACGCGCTGGGTGCTGGCGACATGGAGACAGCCAAGAGATCCTCCTCCACCAGCCTGCTCCTCACAGGTCAGACCATCTGTGTGCTGCTGGGAAGCCTTTGCTGGGGTTCCTTCCAGGCACAGCAGCAGCAGTGAGCCTCTGCCTGTGGCACATTCCTATGATCCCTCTTCTCCCTCTGCACCTCTCCCTATCACAGGAGCTCCCTGTCCCAGCCAGGCTAGGCTCAGTTTTGCTCTGTTTTTTAGGAGGTTTTTGCATAGCTGTAGGAGCCATTTTAGCCTCAACAAAGGACATGCTGGGATACATCTTCACCAATGACAAGTGAGTGTCCTCAGCTCTCAGCCTCAGTGCATGGTGCTTGGTTCCCAAAACCAATCGTTGGCTCTTCTGTGTCCCCAGGGAGATTGTTGACTTGGTGGCCTGGGTCATACCTGTCTACGTTGTCTTCCACTTGTTTGAAGCTGTGTGTGTAAGTCCCTGGGGATGCTGCTAGTTTCAGTAGGGATCCTTGGTGCTGAGCAGCAGCATCACGGGTTGCTGGGTTGTGGGTGAACACTGGCACATGCACCAGGACTCTGCAGAGCTCTGGGGATCACTCCTCAAGAAATACCAAGTGCAGAACAAGGTGGTGACCCAGAGGACTGGGCAGGTTCACCAGCTCCCAGGCAGTGGCAGAGCCCTGAATTTGGCTGAGGTGGTGGCCCTGGCCCCAGCAGCTCTCCCTCTCCCCGGCAGGGTGCCTGCAGCGGGGTGCTCAGAGGTGTAGGCAAGCAGAAATTCGGTGCCATCCTCAACGCTGTGGGCTACTATGGTGTGGGCTTGCCCCTGGCAGCTGTGCTGCTCTTCGTGGCCAGGATCGGCGTCATAGGTACTGATCCCTGGGCCTGCAGCTCCCCAAATCCACTCCCAGCTCACCATCCCCTGCCCTCCTACCTGCCTGGGGACTGGGCACACTGGGATGGCTCCTGCAGTTACCAAGAGTTTTTAATTGTATGGGGAAAAAGGAACAGCTGCCAGCTGTGCAGCAGGTGACCATGGCCACCCCATCCCCATGTCCCTGCTGACCTCAGTGCCATCCCCTTCCCTGACTCACCATCTGGGTTGGGTTTGCTCTGGCTGACTCTGGCATGCCCTCCACAGGCCTGTGGCTCAGCATGCTTGTCTGTGTCTCCCTCATCTGCACCTGCTCCATCACCTACATCTGTCGCCTGGACTGGAGGAAGGCTGCTGAGGAGGTAACCTCCATGCCCACAGTGTCATGTCCTGCCAGCAGGAAAGGCCTCAGCACCTTGGCTGGGATCACAACAGGATGAGACAGCACCATGGGCTCAGTGCCATCGGCCAGCACTGCCTGAGGCTGTCCTCCAGTGCCTCCAGCCAAACCCAGTGCTCCTGGAGCTGCAGCCACATCCCTGCAACTCAGCTCCCTCCCACATGTGCACTCAACAACCTCAAGGTTTCCCTTGTGCTACCTTTGGTCAGGGACATGAAGCACGAAGCCCGAGGGGGTGACTGAGGCTACCTCAGCCCTGCAGCCCTGAGCATCACCTCATGCCCCAACAGCTCAGGGCTTTCCACCAGCCAACATTTTTCAGTTTGGGCATTGTTCAACTGCTCTTTCCAGTCAGAGGAACCCCATAAGAGGTGACAGAGTGGCTCTGCCCCAAAGGGATTTCCTGCTCCACATGCCACTGGCTAAATCCATCGTGTTCCCTCCCCCAGGCTCAGCACCGTGCAGGAGTGACCCAGCCACTGCCAGAGGAGCCAAATCCGGGCCCTGAACCCTCCTGCAAAGCACTTCCCTCTGCTGTGGGGCCAGCCCCACAGCCCCCTGCTTACCCCCCTGCCACGGCAGTGAGGGGCTGTGTAGGTATGGCCAGGAGCTGCCTGTCGGGGTGGGTTTGGGTCCACAAAGGGTCTGATGGGGGTGCAGCATAGCACTGGTGAAGCCCTCAGTTAATGGGAAATCTAATTACAAGGGTTGGCTCAGGAGGGTGTAGGGATGATGTGAAGGGACAGGGCCCCATGGGCAGTTCTCACCTTGCAGTCACCAGGTTCCACTGAAGCTCTGTTGAGGGCTGGAGATCTCCAAACTCCAAGCTGCTCGTAACACGCTTTCAGGTCTCAGCCAAACCCCTCCCTAGAAACCCCTCAATCCCCCCCCCAAAGTTTTTAGCACTGCTATCCCCTTCTCCTTGCAGCGGGAGTGGATGTGCAGAACGGTGTCATACTCACGGGCATCACCAGCATCGAGGGACCAAGGTACCAGCTGGAGCCCCAGGAAGCCATGTCCCCTCCAGCCACCAGCGTGGTCACCAAGGCACTGCTGATCCGGCGCGGGCTGGCGGTGGCTGCAGCCATCACAGTGTTTGCCCTTGGCATCATCATAAAGCTGATGACCAGCAACCACTGACTGGCACCAGGGACTGTGTGTGGGGACTTGCCTTTGGGGGTGAAAGCCTCTCCTGAGGGACGGATGGACAAAGCACAGACTGGCCAGCGAGAAGAATCTAGCTCATGCCTTTCCCATGGGAGCCAGAGGAGCAGCATCTGCTCAGCCACTGCTTGGGAAGGGGTCCTGAGGCTGCTCCAGCACCCAAAACGCTGCTCTGGGCTGCCTGATGCACACTGGGTGTGGGTGACCTCCTCCAGCTGTCACCCACCAACCAGCTCACACCGCTGCTCCATGACGAATGCCAAATAAAGAATGAACCCAGCTGGGCTTGGGCTGGCTCCTTTGAGTGGAGGCTGAGGGCAGGAGTAGGAGAACTTCTGATGCTGGGGGCTGCAGCTCAGGTGGAAGCCTGGAGCACAGGAATCTTGCCCTGCCCAGGTGACCTTCACAGTAAAAGACAGGTTTTATTCAGCAAGGTGCAAGGTCAGCTTCCAGGTACAAGGTTTTGGGGTAAAAGACTACCAGGAAAGCAATAAAAACTAGAAGCTGAGTTAGAGAGGAGATGGCTAGCTGCTCAGGAACATGGGCCAAGGATTTCCCCACACCTGGGGACTCTAGTAGCAGCAATGCCCCTGTCATTGCCCCCAGCAGCCCCAAAGGCACTGTGATGGGCACTGGTGCTCCTCAAGTCCTTGGGGCAGTGAGGCCACAGCTCAGAAAGCCTCTGCTGTCACCTCAGGTAGCCATCCACACCTCAAATGGCTAAAAGTGCTTTCCCCTGCAAAAAGACATCAGCAGTGACTCCTTTGAAGGATGTTGCAAGTTCTTAGAGGTTCTTTTCCTCTGCCCTGGGCAGGCTACCGGGGACTGTCCCCATCAATAAGAGCCACATTTTGGAAGGAAAGGAATTGCAGAAAAACAGAACACAACACAAACCAACAACAACAAAACCTTCAGCACTAGGACTGCAGGAAGTGAGTGGTGGCTTACAGGTCCAGCGTGCTGCTAACTGCTGATCACCCTTCTCATCTGAGTGAGGCACCAAACTAAGGCCAAGCTGCACAAAGAGGGAACAGAGCCTGATGGAAGATGATGGAGGCTGAGACAGCAGAGATCCAAATCTTACCTTGGTCAGCACTGCTGCCACAATCCCCAGCAGGGCCAAGACAAACAGTCCAAGTCTGCCCTTGTTAAAGAGCCTTCAGGACAAAGATCTTGGTCCAATCCACCTTCTTCTGGCTGCCAGGTGGGCCCAGGGCTCTTGCCAGGTGGAAGACACCCTGTAGCCAGATACATCCTTGTGCTGTGAACACAAGCCCTGAACCACCACAGTCAGCTAGGGAGGTGACTCAGCCACCCCTGCAGGATTGCAAGAGACCATGTGGCTTGGCCCAAGTTGAGCACAGGAGCCTGGGGGAGCTGTTGGGATCCAAGGAATAAAGCTCATGCTGTCACCTGGAGCTGAACAAACCCCACATGGGCACTACCTGCAGGTGAAGGGCACTCAGGGGATGGATTTGTACAGGAGAAACACTCCAGCTTCTCCACAGCTCCCAGCACCATCTCACCCTAAGCCCTGCCTGGCTCCAGGTGATCCAAGTGTCAGAGCTCCAGGAGAGCCTTCCCCACGAGCAGGGAGGTCATCCCTCCGCTGAGCTGTGCTCCTGCACTGGGGCAGAAGCACCTCACAACACGTGTGACATTCAGCCAAGCCCTGGCTGGAGCTGGGAGCAGCCAGGATGAGCAGGATTCCCCAGGAAGACTGCAGGGACTTCACCACTCAGTTTATTATTTAAACTCTAAGTATTTTATTTAGTACTTGCAAAATGTATCATTAGAAAGGCTTAGCATAGGGATTTTCACCAGGCATGATGAAATCCCAGCTATTGCACAGTAAATAGAATTCTCTACTCTACAGTGAGTAATTGCATTTAATAATAATTTTTCAGTTTTCCTTATTGAAGTATTTCTAAGGTCCTTTTCACCTTAAATTTCTCCAGCATCCCCTCCCCAAGCTAGAACAAGCCCCATATTATCTCCCAGTGCAAGATTATAGCAGACCCAGAAGCTTGAACACAAAAGGAGCACACACACTCTTTCAGTAATCATTTTCCCTTAGAGGAATCTGACCAGGAACAGGTTTGTAGTGGTTTTGACTGGGATGGAGTTCATTTTCATTACAGTTGCTCAGTTTCTTCATCATAGGACAGTGCTGGGTTCTGGATTTGTGACCAAAGCAGTGTTGGTAACACACCCCTGGGTTAGCTGTTGCTGCACAGCACCAACATCTCTCTGTTTCTCATGTCTCCCCATCAGCACCTAGGCTGAGCATAGCAAGTGAAGAGAGGCCACAGCAGGGAGAGGTGAGCCCAGCTGGCCAAAGGGATGCTCCAGACCATATGACATCATGCTCAGTGACAAAAGTTGAGGCGGGGAAAGGGGAGGAAGTCAGGAGGGTGGACAGTGGGAGTCATGGCATGTCTTCCCATGTCACTGTTGGCTTTGATGGAGCCCTGCTGTCCTGGGGATGGCTGAACATCTGCCTGCTGAGGGCAAGTAATGAATGGATTCCTTAACTGGCTTGTTTGCAGGCCTAGCTTTCAACTTGACCTATTAAACTGTCTTGATCTCAACAGACAAGTTTACTCACTTGTACTCTTCTAATTCTCTTCCCTATCCCACCAAGGGAATGAGCAAGCAGCTGTGTGGGGCTCAGATGCCCAGCACTTTGAGGCCTGTTTAGAATCAAGACAATCCAAGTTCTGTATGAGCATAAGATATTCTCATCAGCAAAGCACAGGCAGTGCAGGTATCATCTTTACAGTTTTCTAACTGCAACAGAATGATTCAGGCACATGATGAAACCCAGAGCCCCAAACCTGCTGAATCCCAGCTGTGGACAGTTGTGGTTTGCAGAGATCCATGAATATTGGACCTCAATTAAATAGCCAGAGGAACCTCCTTAGCTTTACTGATAACCATAGCAGTGGTTTTAAAAGGCATCAGCCAACACAGCCTGTCTCAGACTCATCACCAAGAAGACAGCTGTTCCACAGAAGACAAACCATCCCAAGAACTGCAGGAAAAACCCTGTCAAGCCAATCATAGCTGAAACTTCAGCTCCTTTGTGTCACTGAGGGAAGGGGTTTGGTGCAGTGTGTGCACAGCATAGGGTGGAGGTAGCAAACTGGTGTTTTCTTGCTCTGTGGTCCTCCTTTTGGAGCTTGTAGCCACTGGTCCCTCTGTTTCAGCATGGCTTTTTAGTAAGCAGGAGCCTGAGCCTTCTCTTGGTTAGTGCCTTGCTAAGGCTACTCTGTCTGCTGAAGAGCTCACTGAAATAACCCAGCACAAAAGAAAATAAAATGACTTCCCAGCTTAAGGAAAGAGGCACAAAGCAAGCACTGAGGATGTCTTGCACGTGGTGCCTTCTCCTCTCTTCAGCAGAAAACAGTCTGTGAAAGCAAAACACAACACCAACATTCTGTGAAGGACTTGCTAAAACAAAACCAGCTCCCTTTCTAGATCAGCCTGAAGCAAAGTTCCCTGACTCAGGGTGACTTCCCCAGGGCCCAGCTCTCCTGCCCCCTCAGCATGCACTGACTGCTGGTTCTCCTGGCTGCTGCAAGAGCTCTGAGCACTGCCAGGGAAAGCATCATGCTCCTGCTCCAGCAGGAACCTCCTGCACTCCCCACATTTGCTACTCTCCCATGGCTTTGCCCAATCTCAAACCAGGTCTACACACAGCAGAAGAAAAAGGCTCCTACCTCACTGTGACAGCCACAGCAGTGCTCTGAAACCTGCTCCTCCTTACTATACACTGAGCCAGCCCAGCCTCTGAACAGCCAGCACAATCAAGAGGGCTTTTCTCTTCAGCACAGACTGGTGATTCTGAGAAAACCCAAATGATTTCAAGATGCCATGAGTTTCCCCCCCTCTGCTGAGAAGGCAGTCACCTAGACATGGCCTGCTTCCCTGGCTGCTGTGCTCCTGCATGTATCCCAGACTGAAGGGCAGAGTCCTGATCCACCCTGCCTATCTCCTGTCCTCTCAGTGGCCTTAGGACACAGCTTCTATTCTCCAGGATGCCATGGCATGAACCAGCAGCCACCTGGGCTAGGCTGTGGAGCAGCTCACAGAGCTGCTGGAAAGCCCTGGAATTGAAACCACTGCTAACTTGTACAAAATGTACCAATCCTGCCTCTGGAAGGAGCTTCTCATGGCTGTCACCTACCCAGGCAGAGCAACGGATCAGACAGCAGGCTAAGAGATGTCTCTGAGGATACTTCTATTCTAGATACTGCATGCAAGAGAGAGAAGCACATCATGATAATTTCAGGTGGGCCAGATATTATAAATCTCAAGACAGAAGAAACAGGCCAGGCTCTAAGAAAGAGCTGCAGCTGCAAAGAGCAAACTTGCAGAAGGTCAGATGAATTGCACATGCACTCAGGGAGACAGCAAAGAGCCAAAGCTTACCTTGATCAGCACTGCTGCCACAATCCCCAGCAGGGCCAAGACAAACAGTCCAATTCTGCCCTTGTTAAACCGCTTCAGGACAAAGAACTTGGCCCAATCCACCTTCTTCTGGCTGCCAGGTGGGTAGCGGATGCTGTTCGTACTCTCCATCTTCAGGTCCTTGATCAAGCAGGCCCGGCGGTGGGAGAAGGTCTCAAAGCTGTGCTTGCCATGGTAGGCACCCATCCCACTGTTACCTGAGGGACACAAGCCAGGCAGCTCACACTCCAGGCTCAGACAGAGAAACCTCTGGCCACTAGAGGCCACCAGCAGGGCAAGAAGCAGCTCAGGAAACCAGGCGTTGCTTGCTAGGAGCACTGTGTGTCATCTGCCCTCCATCTGCCTCACTAATCCAAAAGCACAACTTCTCTGTGTTTCTGCAGAGCACTACTGATCTTTCCTCTCTGCAGCACTCTGCAGTCTCCAAGAGAATCACAGAATTGGCAGGGACCTTCAAGCTCATCTAGTTCCAATCCCCTGCCATGAGCAGGGACATCTCCCACTAGAGCAGCTTGCTCCCAGCCCCAGCCAGCCTGGCCTGCAACACTGCCAGGGATGGGGCTGCCACCACCTCTCTGGGCAATCTGGGCCAGTGGCTCAGCACCCTCATGGGAAGAACTTCTTCCTAACATCCAAAGAGGTCCATCTGTACTCCAGCCCTCTTCTTCCCCACCTCCTTTTCACTACACTCTCTCCAGCAGATCTCTGTGTTCCCCTGTGCACTGTTCTCTGTGCCTCTAAGCTATCTCCAGCTCTCCCTTGGATTTATCTCCCCTCTCAAAGCACCACACCAAGGCTTTGAGATAAGAAGGGTTTTGCTGAGGAGCTCTGCAGGATACACCTCTGTTTTCCAATACAAGGACAAAGGTGTGCAGAACACTGCTGGTTCACTGTCAGCTCATGAGCACTCCAACACCCAAATTCCCTTCTGCAAAGCTCCTGTATCCTGTTCCAGTTCTCCCCAAGCTGAAGTCCTGCCCCTCCCTCCTCCTGCATCCACTGCTGATCAGTCTGATTGCACCTAATGTTTTTAATGAACCTTTCACATCAATCTGTGCTAAAGGCTTCAATCTTCCCCAAAACACATCAAAAGGTTTTCCTCTCTTTGTCCCTGGCCTAATGCACTCCTAGAATGAAATATTAATAGATGTGCTAACCCTTCAGCTGCAACAGGTACAGGAGTACCTGGTCACAAAGCAGCAGCTGCTCTTCTCTGGGTGACACCCTGCAGCAAGTCACAACACTTCAGGAGATGCAGTAACTTACCCACACCACCAAAGGGTAAGGTTGAGAGGAAGAAATGCATAATGACATCATTTCCAGTAAAACCCCCACTGGAGGTTTCTGAGATGACTCTTTTGATTAACTGGTAAAAGAAAACAAACAAACAAAACATTACAAAGGCCCAGAAGAGACCAGACCACTTAACTGTGCAGGACTAGGAGAGGAGCTATGAGCCAAGAGGCCACTGTATTCACTTTCTCTGACTGACAACTCAGAGAAGCTTTCTCTATGCAGTGTTAACTCAGGGAAAGTTCAAAGGAGGGATGGGAAAGATGGAAACCTGGGAGCTTGCCTCCCCAGCAGTGTATTAAAAATAATTAAATGAATCATGAAAGACTACACAGCACCAAAGAGGAAATTCAGTGTTTTATCCTTCTATGTCACACAGTCATGCAAAGCCATTCAGCAGGAGACTGGGAGCCTCCAGCAGCTCAGGGAACACTGATGGTGCCCTGTCTGCCAAATGTTGAGATTATTGAGACAACATGAACCCTGTGGAGAGCTGTGCCTGGGACTGGCCATGTTCAGGATGGATACTGTGCAGAGATGCCTCCACAAGGGAGCACAGCCCACACTCACCTTCTTGTTGTTGGAGAAGACATAGAGGGCAAGCGGCTTCTCCCGATGGTTGATGAACTCAATGGCTTCATCCACACTCTTCACTGTCACAATGGGCAGGACTGGCCCAAAGATTTCCTCCTCCATCACCTTGGACTCCGGAGAAACATCAGTGAGGATAGTTGGTGCTGAGGGAAACAGGAGAGCAGAAGGCAGTGTGAGCAGCACACAAGATGTGGTCCATCACACAACCTCATCCTGGGTGGGCGCTGCCTGTGTTCAACAAACCCCAAGCAAGCCACAGACACTCGCAGCCTCCAGAAGGCACTGGCTACCACCCCAGCAGGTCCCACTCTCCACCTGCCCTCCCCAACAGCTGCTAGCTGGAGGCACCTATGAAGCAGGAGGCCTCATCAGTCTCTCCCCCATGAGCAATCTTCTGCCCTTCCAGCAAGCCCACGATCCTCTCGAAGTGACGCCTGTTGATGATCCTCTCATAATCCGGAGAGGACTTCACATCTTCCCCATAGAATTCCTGCCAAGGGGCAACAAAGGAACCAAAGTGCTCAACAGACCTGCCCAACTGCCACAGCTCCAGGAGCTCACACCTGGGCGGACAACTCCCACACCCTGAAGAACTCCACTCTCACCTGCAGGGTCGCCTTGATGTTCTCCACCACCTTGCTCTGGATGGATGGGTCACAGAGGATGTAGTCAGGGGCGATGCAGGTTTGCCCACAGTTCATGTACTTCCCCCATGTTATCCGCCTGTGGAGGAAAGGGAGATGCTTTCTCCATGGTCAATCCCTCCCAGACCCCACAGACTGTCTGACAGCACCTGAGAGACACCTGCAGTCTGGGGACAACAACCCTCAGACATCCACCTGCCCCACTGCTGAGACCTGCCAAGGGCTTCAACAGCCTGACCTGCAGGCGACAGCCAGGTCACAGTCCTTGTCGATGTAGCAGGGACTCTTCCCACCCAGCTCCAGGGTGACAGGAGTCAGGTGCTTGGCAGCTGCTGCCATCACAATCTTGCCCACTGTGGAGTTTCCAGTGTAGAGGATGTGATCGAATCTCTGGGCCAGCAGTGCTGTTGTCTCAGGAACTCCTCCAGTAACCACATGGTACAGCTCCTGCAGGGCAAACAAGAGCCTTAGAGTTACCTTGATTTAAAGGACATACATAAGGACAGATTCACTTGTGAGCTGTATTAGGATGTGGACAAAGCACAATGGTAACAGAGACAAGTTCTGCTCTGCTCCTTCCCCTGAAATGAAATTTCACTTGCCACTTTGTGCTATATGAACTAAAAGAAATGGAGGTTGAGGAAAGGGCTGAGTCAGGTTGTAGAGCTGCTCCACACTTTAAGACCTAGGGCATATATGACCACTAGGCTCTTCTGAGGCCTGTCTCTTCAGCTCTCACCCCTCCACCTAGAGAATGCAGTGACTCCTTGGAGGAAACTACACAGTGAGGCTGTGCTGTCAGTGCAGCATCCTCAGTGACAAAGTGCAACATCATCAGAACTGCCAGACAAGCAGAGGAGAGAGAACACATGCTACTATGAATATGGATTGGCAGGACATGAAAACCTTGAAAACCTGGGACATGCTGCTACTGAGCAAATGGCTCCCAATCCTCAGGAAGAGCCAGGCATAGCCAGCATACAATACAAAGTCATGCTTACCTAGGGGTGTTCCCAGCACTGCAGGAGGTACATGCCTCTTTACACAGTCATGAGCATACAAAAGGATGTCAGATTGCAGCCATGTTACGTAAAGGCATTCACTCACACACAGGAGAAATATGTTAATGTGTTTCTGTACTCTAAGAGTAATTCGAACCTTCCTGTGTCTTCTGAATAAGCTCCTTTGGAGAGAGTGGGCAACTGATTTCACTCAAACCTGCAGGAGCCCTTTAAAAGTATGACAGATTATTTCCTCACAACAATCACATCAGGAACAGGGCCACACTCACCGGGTCAAGGTACTGGGGGAGGATATCAGCCACCAGCTGAGCTGTGTTCTCACTGATCTCTGATGGCTTCACCACCACAGCATTCCCTACAAGACAAACGCAGCATGACCACTGAGCTCTCGTGCTCCTCTGCCACCTCCTGCAGCACTTGCCCACGGCCCCATGAAGGACAGAGGCAGGGGCATGTGCCCACCTGCTGCAATGGCCCCCACCAAGGGCTGCATGACCAGGGTGAAGGGGTAGTTCCAGGCCCCAATAATCAGCACCACTCCCAGTGGCTCCAAGCAGATAAAAGCCTCATCCCGCATTGTCAGCAGGTTCTTCTTCACAGGCTGAGGGGCTGCCCAGGATGGCAGCTTCTCCATGGCCAGGGCCAGCTCCCCCAGCACACTCATGATCTCGTGGCTGTAGGCGTTGTATCCACTCTGCAACGACAGCAAGTTTGGGGAGGGGATGGTGAAGGCACTCACTTCTCGCACACACCATAGCAGCCCAGGGAAGTAGGGTAAATTCTGCCAGTTTAAAGTGTCCAGTAATGGTAGTAGGGCTGCCCTAAAGAATCCCTGATAGAAGACAGCCAGGCTGGCTGGCCACATGGGGCTCAGTATGTGGCAGAAGCCAAACCCAGGCAATCAGGACTTGCCTTCGCAGTCCTGCCTCAGACTGGCTTGCCCTCAGCAATCATGGCAGTGCACCTTGACAGGCCACAGTAAGAGTCAGGACCATGGGGGACACCAGCAAAGGCAGCCCTTAGCCTTCCTGCTTTCCTTTCTGGGCTAATCACTGTCTGTGCACGTCTGATGAGAGAATCCCCCCTCCAATGCACACCTTGTGCAGATCTGCCTTGATAGCTGCCAGGATCTCCTTCTCCTTCTCATGCACCATCCGCTCCAGGGCCTTCAGCTGCTGCATCCTGAACTCCAGTGAACGGCAGCGGCCCGAGTTGAAGGCAGCTCTCGCCCTCCCCACGACCTGCTGCATCTTCTCCATGGCTGCTCAGTGCTGTGGGGAGAGAGCAGCAAGACTCAGCTCACTCCTACAGATGGAAAGTGGTGTTTCCCACAAGCAACTGGCCACGCTCTCAGCCACCAGCTGCAATCCCATCTCCCCACCCCGAGGGCTGCTATCCACTACCATTCAGGCCCAACTCTACCTCACTCTCCTGAAACCTTCAATAATTTGCAGCAGCTTTGCTATTTAGAAAAGTCTGAAAAGGAGCCCAGAGAACAAACATCAGTATAACAGCAAGGGTGCCACGCAGGCAACGGCTCGCGGGCTGGGGTGGAGGTCCGGGACGGAGGTCAACGACCACACCCCAGCACCGAGCACTGCCCAACAAGGCCGCGGCGAGCGCGGGGACACCGAGAGGCGGAGGCAGCCCCTCCGAGGAACACTCCCCCGCCCCAACCTGCCCGCCGAGCTGAAGTGAAAACCCAGACCGCAGGCTTCCCCACCCCGCAGCCCCCGGGAAAGGTCCTCTCCGCCCACACGGGACCGGGGCCACCGCCCCCGCCGGGGTCCCTCGCTCGCCTCAGCCGCTTCCGCTTTCCGCTCACG
>VWZO01008118.1:847738-934354 GCA_013396975.1 Bucco capensis
CCACCCCCAAACACACACAGTCCACCCCAGGTCACCGGTCACCCTTCCCGGCCCACCCCCGGTAACGGCCAGCACCTTGCTTTACCTCCTCTCCGGGATGGTCCGTCCTTCCTCTCGGCTTCTGCACGGGCTGCGTGACTGGGTACCGGCTGCTCGGCAAAGGCTGGTGGCCAGGCCCCGTGGGCTGCCCCAGGAGCTCCGCCGAGCCAGGGGCGGGACTGGGTCTGGCACCGATTAGGGCCCAGAGGGCTGGGAAAGGCTGAGGTTGGGCAGGGAAGAGCATTGCGTAAGATCTCGGGGGGTGGGGGACAGAGTCTCCTCTGGGTTCCTTATGTAAGAAGGGTGAGTGGCAGTGACCCCTCGGTGTGCCCCTGCAGAGCAGACGCTGCGTGAACTCAACCAGTGCCTCATCTTTGGGTGGCATTTCTGAGCCCAAGTGCTGGTGAAGGGGATCCCAGTCCCTAAGAAAGATGGGGACGGCCTTTTTAGCAGAGCCTGTTTTGACAGGACAAGGAGTGATAGGTTTGAATTAAAAGATTTAGACTATATAGAAGGAAGAAATTTTTTTACACTGAGGGTGGCAAGACTCTGTCCCACGTTGCCCAGAGAGGTGGGTAGATGCCCCATCCCTGGAACCATTCCAGGTCAGGTTGTTTGCAGCTCTGAGCAGCCTGATCTACTTGAATATCTTCCTGGTCACTGCAGAGGTGGTGGACTAGGTGACTTTCAGAGATCCCTTCCCACACAAACTATTCTGCAAGTCTATGGTGCCCTCCCAGCAACCTCCTGCACAGCTGGAAGGGAGAGAGAAGTCAGTCAAGGAAAACCGGCCAGCAAAGGCTGAAAAGCACAGGTGGTGTTTTGTAGGAGGCAAAGCAATCCACAGGAATAGCCTAGCCAAGAAAGTGGAATTACCCTTGATACAGCACTCACGTGGGAGACAAGCNCCCCAGCCCGCAGGCTTCCCCCCCCCGCAGCCCCCGAGAAAGGTCCTCTCCGCCCACACGGGCCCGGGGCCGCCGCCCCCGCCGGGGTCCCTCGCTCGCCTCAGCCGCTTCCGCTTTCCGCTCACGTGACGGCGCCGCACGCCCCCCCCGCNCCTAAGAAAGATGGGGACGGCCTTTTTAGCAGAGCCTGTTTTGACAGGACAAGGAGTGATAGGTTTGAATTAAAAGATTTAGACTATATAGAAGGAAGAAATTTTTTTACACTGAGGGTGGCAAGACTCTGTCCCACGTTGCCCAGAGAGGTGGGTAGATGCCCCATCCCTGGAACCATTCCAGGTCAGGTTGTTTGCAGCTCTGAGCAGCCTGATCTACTTGAATATCTTCCTGGTCACTGCAGAGGTGGTGGACTAGGTGACTTTCAGAGATCCCTTCCCACACAAACTATTCTGCAAGTCTATGGTGCCCTCCCAGCAACCTCCTGCACAGCTGGAAGGGAGAGAGAAGTCAGTCAAGGAAAACCGGCCAGCAAAGGCTGAAAAGCACAGGTGGTGTTTTGTAGGAGGCAAAGCAATCCACAGGAATAGCCTAGCCAAGAAAGTGGAATTACCCTTGATACAGCACTCACGTGGGAGACAAGCCAGAAAAAAAAGGCAGGGAAAAGAACTGAGACAAGAGTGGGCTCATTCCAGTTAAAAATAGTCTTGCCACAATGTGTTCTAAGAAAAATGCGAGAGGATTATGTGAAAATTACTTCCAGGTTGTTTATGTGCTACCATTTGTCACAAGCTAATGCTCCTCGGCTGAAACCATGCCCAACTAAATCTCTGCCTACCACACCCCCCTGCCACACTGGGTGCTGGTGCCCAGGAGATAGGGCTAGCATTTCCCCCAGAGTTTCATGCCATTTCACCAGATCTGCACAGCTCTGAGGCTGGGGGAGTGCCCTTTAGCTCAGCTGAACCTCCTCCCAAACACAAAGCTTGGCTTTGGGGAAGTCAGTTGGCTTTGCTAACAACTCGTGGGCTGCACACGTGAATGTTTCACAAGCTGTTGCACAAATCTCAGCAGTAAACAGTCTGCCCTGGAAAAGAATGACAAGAACAATGGCCAATACTTGCAAACAGGAGGCAACACGTGAAAGAAGAACAAGTTGGGCTGCATGGAGCCTTTGCACTGTGGTATGTGAAGGGGGAACTGGGTTTGTATTAAGAAGTGGATAGGAGAAATAAGAACATTCCTTGCAGAACCCTTACCTGAGGCAAACTTGCTCTCCTTGATCCTCTTAGCATCTTCACAGGCAGGGCAGGTTGGAGCTCTGTCCAGGCACCACGCTGTCTGGAGGTCCAAGGAAAATGAGATAAGGACTCAATGCTACTGCAATCAAAGTCTTTGAGCTCTCATTGTGCCTGGAGAAAGAACCCAGTGCTGCAGTGTGTCCTCAGCACGCAGCATACCCACTGAGGGATATCTACAGGAGCAGGGAGAGGGTTACCTACCTACCTTTTTCCAGGGTGGTCATTCTCTGGAGCCTATAAAGTTCTCACCCTTCAGCTCAAAGTTTTTCATTCCACAGCAGTGCTTCTTGTGTTTTGGCATCCCACACAGGAGGCAAACATCCCAGAGGCCAGCAGGCTGGTTCTGTCCATGCTTTCACAGAAAGCTGGTTCTCGCAGAAATGAGCTACATCCTGGCAGACAGTGCCTTTAGGTTCTTGTTGGGGACACCTTTTAGCCAGTTAGGGACAGGAAACAAGGCTCAGGAGGGTTTTAAGCATTGCAAGATCAGTGGAGCCTCCCTGGAGTGCCTGGGTGAGACACGTGGATTTCAGGGATGTGCAGGATCTCAAGGGAGATGGAAGAACATCCCAGACAGCACGGGGTGGAAGGCATGGTCTGCAGCATGCTCCTCACACCTAGCAGCTGACAGTGTTTTCTATTTTTATTCAGTCACTAAGAAACAATAAAGAAGGGAACTATTTCTGGGAAAGTAATTGAACTCCCAAGGAATCGGGAGACGAGCAGTGCTGGGGTGTTCTAATCTCCAGGGATATACTTAGAGCAGCAAGAGGCATTTTATTGAGAAGCTGAGCTTGAGACTCCCCTCTCCCCTCCATTCCTCTCAGCCCCTTGCTCTGCCTCCCCTTTTGGGGTCAGTTATAGCCAGGCACATTGGTGAGCCAGGCTCCTGCCCTGTGCTGGACCTAGAAGCTTGCCTTTGTGCTGTTCCTTGCCCTGCTCCCAACAGCATCCAGCAGAGCCTGGTGAAGAAGGACTTTGGTTTAAAAGATAAGCTGTGCAGTATTTGGTTTCAAGAGTCCACCAAATAACACAGCTAATCAATAAATGTTCTTTTAGTTCACATACGTCACAGAACTTCCAAGATTTTAGCTAGGCTGCCACTCCTCAATTTCTGCTTAAATGACTACCTAATCTTGAGTTCTGAGTGGTCAACAGTCAAGCCAGGGGCATGAGAAGATGGGCAGATACCAAGAGCACTCAATCAATAGAAGTGGCTACAGAAGATTCACAACAGGGAGAAGTTTTAAGGAACCTAGAGGAATAAATGCAGCTCAGTTCATTTATGGCATCACTTGTTTTGGAAGCTGTGGCTGATCTCACATTTGCAGGAACAAGATACTGTGTAGTACAGAGCCCATGGTCTGTGGGTTGCATTGTAGACATAGCTGGGGCCATGGAAAATGTGAAAGCAACACAAAGAGACAATGAAAATGATTGGCACAAAGACTGCAACAAGACTCAACAGCTCCACTGGCACTTGGGTTGCTTTCAGCCCAAGAGGAGGGGGGAGCCTGCCACATACAAAAGCCTATTGAAAAGGTGTTTGTCTGAAGAAGCAGTGCCAACACTTAGTTACACTGGGCTCCAGCTGACTTAGAGACCTCAAGAGAGGGGTTACTGAGATACACTTCACTCAGCTGCAGAAAGGAGGAGCTAGGTAGGCACTTTGTAAAAGGCACAGATGGCTCAGGTTGGATAGGGAAGTCCAGGATAAGAGGAGATTTGCTTAAAGATGTAAAGGCAAGCAGAGATCAGAGCAGATAAAAAAGTCAAAGGCTCAAAATTAAAAGAAAAGGAGAGGCAGGTCACAAGTCAGGTCACACACACCAGCCTACCAGCCTCAGCAAGCTCTGAAAGCAGCAGCATCCACCTTTACTTGCTCTAGACAAAAAAAAAGCAAGCTTCCCTTTTCAGTGCAGCTGGGCTGTGCACTGCACAGTGCTGTGACACCAGTGGGTCACAACAACACTTACTGCCTCTGAACCCAGAGGTGATGATGGTCATACCTTGACATTGCTGTTCAAGAAAGTAGCAAGAGCTATGGAGAATTCCCTGAGTCCCAGAACAACCCACACTTCAGCTGAGAAATGCTTCTCAGAATCAGTCATAGCATCTTAGTTTCAAGTTGAACGAACTAGATTTTGGTCTCTGTATCAGAGCAAAGGCTGAGAGTTCAACTTTGTGCTTATAAAAAGCAACAAATGTCAGAATCAAAATGTGTTTTAGTCAACATTATACACTATGGAGAAAGTGAAACACATACAGACACACCATGGTGCTCTTGAGTATGCACTAGAGAGCCTAACCAGAAAAGCAGCACATCAAATACCTCCTTTCAAGTTCTATCTTTTAAAAGGCTGGGAAAAAAAAAAAAAGAAGTATTTGGTAGAAACAAGCACCTGCTGTTCAGTGCAGTGAGCTGAAGACAGAGGAGAGCTTCAGGATCTTTGTGGAATGAGTTTATGCAGAAAGACAGGCCATGAACATTGGTCTCCTCCTCCTCCTGAAAACAGCACACAAGAATAGCCCTTTTCTTCTCCTCCTGTTTGTGCAGCTGTAGTGTTGCTGGCAAGAGTGGATGGAGAATGAGCTTGAATCCTGAGGAAAAAAAAGAAGAAAAGCAACAAAAAGCAGTGAGTTCCTGGGAAAAGCAACCTATCCCCTTGACTTGTGCATCAAGGCTTCTGCTTTGTTCCTAGATTTGTGTTCAGACAGAACATTAGCACTCCCTGCTCACTCACTCCCTCATGCTCTTCATGTGCCAGTCACAAACAGAGGGGTTTTAAAGGAAAAATTTGGTAGTACAACTAAGAAATGTTAGCACAGCACACCTCAGCTGAGGAGAAGGTATTAGCTACAAGGTAGATAAAGCCCATTTTTCATGAGGTTTGGACAGAAATGGTAACTGAAGTGCCAGTTTTTGGCACTTAACTCTCTACATGCTGTTTTGGCAGCCCAGACAGCTCCTCTTTGTTAGAGGCAACAAATAAACACCTTGTTGCAAGAACATACAGCTGTTACTCAGGAACATACTTACCATTATTTGTTTTCAAATCCAAGTTTACAACAATTTTCAAATCAACACCACCACCACAAAAACAACAACAAAAAAAGGCAGAGTAAATTGGTTTCCTAAAGCAAAGGAGAACAAATATTGGGGACACTTCCTGGCCAGGGCTATCCAGAGATAAGAAACTCAGGCAAGCTGCTCCATCCTGCCCTGGTGGCAGGTCCAACTGCCTGAGGGGAACATTCAGCAACGGGTTTAACCAGTATAGACCATTTGGCTTTTGATTACAGAGACCCAGAAGCTCAGTTTTACCATAGAAACACTTCTAGTGTCAGTATTTATTTTTTACCTTAATATACATTTATACAAGCCATAATAAAAAGGCTATTTATTACACAACAGTTCAGTGAGTTATTACCTAGTCTCAAGAGTAATGCATGCAATTACAAAGGAGAGGTAGAAACACTGTATTAAAGACCTAAAAATACAAACATTATAGAAACAAACACTTTCAAATTAACTGTTGGAATTTCATAGAGATAAATAAGGTAAAAAGTACATTACTCTGTCAAAGGAAAAGGAAACACATGGTTATCCCAACACTGAAACAAGATTTTGATGTGTAAGCCCTGTAACAACTTTGTCAAATAGTTCAGACCACTGTGTTTAAGAGGATTAAAATGATTTTTTTTTGTCCTGGAGAATGGTTTTATTCAAGTATTCAAGCAGTTGAGTAACAACAACAAAAGTCCCCAAAATAAAGTATAGGAACCATTTCCAGAGAAGCTGATCTGCCTCAATACTTTGCAAATTGCTGTCCTGATGATCTCATAGCATGCTTGAAATGATAATGCCTATAAGGCTAAAAGGAAGCTTCCCACCTCTCCCCCAAAAATGCACACAAGAAAATCCTGTATTTGGACACACTGGATGTAGATCTTCTCTACATCAACTTCATCAGCATCTCAAACCCCAACATGAACTTCTGGGGTTTGCTGCATGGTTCCTTGCAGAACCTGTTCAGTTTACAGTATTTATTTGTAATACTGCCCAAGAAACAAAACTACAGAGAACTGTCATTACACCCCTAGAGACTGCAGGCATTAATGCACACAGCACATGCACAACAAAAGATGCAACCAAATCGAGAGAAAAAGCAAACAACCAGCAACTCAACATTGCTATTACTGAGAGTCCAGAGCAGTAGTTACTCAAGTATTAGACAAATAGGTATAAAATGGAAAGGTTCACATGAATACAAGTTGTTTTTTTTTTACAGTTTGTTTGAAAGTCTTCTAGAAGCTACATTTGAAATTCTGATAAGAATTTGATGTACACTGAAATGAAATTCAGCCAAGTCCATTGTGCCTTCTTTCTCTTCATTTTTTTTTTTAATAGATATAGTTCTTCAAAAATGAATATACAGTTGCTTTAGTAAATTAGTGCAAAATAAAATATTTTGGAAGAAGATCATCAAATTGTATCCACATCAGCTGAAAATCCACTGGGGATTTTGCACAGATGGAGTAATTTCTTCCATGACTGTCTCTCCCCCATGTCAGGAGCACTTTCTTGTCATCCCTTCATATGACAAGCTGAGCCATGTTTACAATTCAGATACGAGCCAGCTTAGAGCCTGAAAGCTTCAGACAGCTCTTGCACATGGTTTTAGGGTTTCCCAAATTCACTCTGCCACATTTTACTGACAACTTGGTAATTTTTCCACACACTTTTGAGGGAATCTTCTGAGGGAAATGTCTTTTTGTACCTGATGCAGAAGGATCCACCCTCTAGAAACCAACCCTGATCATTCAAGTTCAAAGCACATGTACAAGGATCAGTTGGAAATGTGAAGAGAGATTCTTTTAAATTCTGTTGCTAGGAAGAAAAAGGAGCTGCTGGATCAGTAAGGCAAGTGTACTTTTGGAATTCCTCCTCTTTGAATACGCTGCTGTTTCTTTGGTAGTCACCACAGAAATATAAGAATCATCTTCCACGTGGGGCAGAACAAGGACAACAATTAAGCTGTAGTGAAAAAAGTGCAGTATCACTGATGTGGTCCCTTATGTTCACACCATCTGGTCCTTGGGATATTCCTACTGCTCATAAACAGCCACTGTGCTATAGCAAAGTGCAGAAAGCCTTCGCTCAATGCTAGATTTATCTGCAAACAGAGAGAAGGAAAACACAGGTGGTGACTTCAGTGTTATTTTACAAGGCCTTAATTCCATCTAATTCCCAACAGTGTCATTGTATGTGTATGGCTAGGCTTCGTGAACGAAGCTCCAGGGAGGGCTCCATCCACGCTCCTCCTCAGTGCCTTTTCCAAGCGCGCTGATAAAAAGAGGATAGCAGATAGCACCCTCGAGCCTGTGCTATGGATTTTTTTTAGGTGAGACACAGCATGTGCAGAGCTGGACCCACCCTTTAGTCCTAAGGTTCATCTGCCAGGGCCTAGCAAGCTTGGACGCTGGCAGCGAGGTCCTTAGGACATAGGTTTTATTAGAGTGTCCTTCTCTTAGCTGGAAGGCCTCACAGGGCTAAACGAGCTCCATCTGCCCAGGTTTGGAATCAGAGTTGTCCTTCTCCTAGGATGACTGCCAGAAGGCTAATGAGCTCATCCTACCCATACAAGGATTCTAGGAACATGGGTATCACTCCCCACCCTTTCCCGTGGGCAATGAGTTTAATGCTCCCTCTGCTGTGGGCACAGTTATGGCACCAGGGGCCACAGGAGACCACAAGGGATTTTCAGACTGTGCCTGCAACAGTGTCATTACTGAACACAAACTTACACTTGTGTACATTTTCAATATCTGCAGGGTCTTGCAGGATTTTAGTCAGTCCTTCCAGCAGCAAGGCTGCTTTGTGGTATCGATATGTAATATCCTCAGTTTGCTGGAACATCTCATCCAGGGCTGCTGACTGAACCTGCAATCATTCAGGGACAGTCACTTACACAAACTGCATTAGGCAAGTCAGGAAACAAAGAACTTCAAAATGAATAATATCAAAGTGTCATGAAGAAACTCTTCTTGAACCTTCATTTAGCTGATCTTTCTTAGAACTCTAAGACAACAACAAGTCTGAGAGAACATAGTGCCTGTGCTGTATTAACTAAGGATATTCTGCGGATAGAAGATATAAAAGCACTTTCTGATCTTTTATATTTACATGGGTTACAACAACATGAATAAATATGCATGTTCTTATACCTACATTCTCATGTAAAGAAGAATTGTGCATGACTACACCATTTTCAGGGTTAATTTGCCAGCATCTTGTGTGACATCTATGTGAAAATGACTTCCCTCTCATCAAAAAAGCAGTTATGTTTCCTGTATTGTTACTCTATCTGCTCTATGGCAGATAAAAAGGTTGATCAATTACAGGAAAAAAGCTTCCAGGTGTTTGCTACCATTTTTGCTTTGTATGGACTGATGTCTTTCCAACTGGCTGGGGGATTGATGATGCTTCTGTTGCTCCTGGATGAGATTTCAGCACACAGGACTAACTCAGGAGGTCATCTGCTACTGTTTATGTACCAAATGTGCTGAGGTAGGGAAAATATCCCTGCAGAACAGTATTTGCCAGAACCTTTAGCCACAGTTGGGCCAGGGCAGGAAAAAGAGGGAAAAACTAACAAAAATTACCATAAACACAATCCTCAAAACACCTCAAACAAAAAAGAAAAAAAGAGGTATGTGAGAGGAGGAAGCATTTCATCTCAGTGTCCTATCATTTAGGTAAATGAAGTGACTTACCATTTCTACAGCACAGCTGTAGATGAGTTTCTCTGCAGTTACACTGTTGATTTCATCTATGAACCTTTGCTTGTCTGAGAAGAAACGATTCAGCTTTTCTGTTAACTTCTTGCACATGCCAATACAGAATTTGTATCTCTCATTGAGGCTCCTCACAACTGCAGGAAAGGGAAGAAGAAAGGAAGGAATAAAAACCCCAACAAACCAACCCCAAAACCCCAAATAACAAAGATAAAAACCCAACAAAACCAAACTACAACATAGCCCAAGTTCTGCTTTTCCCAGCAAAGTCAATCTGTTTAAACTTCACAGAATCATAGAATAAGCTGAGTTGGAAGGGACCCACAAGGATCATCAAGTCCAACTCCCATTTAGGCACAGGACAACCCTAAGGTCACACGAGGTGACTAAGGGCATTGTCCAAGTGTCTCTTAAACTTGGTGCTTTTCATGTTGATTTGCTCTGCCATTTCTACGAATTAAGTGTATATCAAACCATTTCCTTTTCAAGTTAATAACTGCCCACTTCTTACCAGTTTCTACTGTATGTTTACTATCACAATTATGCAACTGGACACATCTACGATTCTCTTGTACAAACAGATGTTGCAAGTTAAGCTTTTTGAGTGATGTAACAGCAAAGAAAACTCCAAAGCAAAGCAAATCAGATGACGTTGCACCTACCTTGCTTCACAGCAGTGGATGGGTTCAGCTTCCCAGATTTGACCTGTGCTTTGGCCAGATGCAGAGATGATGCTAGTAGCTGGGCAGCTTTCATATACAACACCAGCTGCTCTACTTGCCTAGGAAGGGGGAGGGAAATGAATGCTGTAGCAAAACACCTTTCTTGTACACATTCAAGCTGTGGGCAGATACCACATTTTGATCCTAACCCTACACAGGACATGGCAGCAGCAGCAGTAAAGGAAGACAGATGTTTCAAATGCAGCTTCACCCCTCCCTTCCCTTCCCAAACACACTGTCACGGGTTGAGAGAACATCTGCTCAGCTAGGAGCTGCAGCAACAAGCTGCTTTAATGCAGACAGTTTAAAAAGGAACACTTATTTGTGGGGATTGACTGCCCAAGGTCAACGTCCTACCACAAGTGACTGGGTGTACTTTTCTAGCAGTGTTATTTCCTATGCCCCTGGAATTCTCAGCTGGGAAAAGCAAACACTTCACAGGGTTGTGGGTTTTTTTCTGTTGTTGTTTGGATTTTTATTTCAGGAAGAAGGCAGAAAGTGGAACTGCCCTTTCCTATCATTCCAAATGTCTCACATTTCTCCTTGCTTCTGATTTGGTATTAGAGCTGAATGGTTCCACTGAAAAAAAAGTCAAATTTGGACACTCCTTCCCTGTTCCCAACATTCACCTCAGCCTGCACAACAGGAATAGATGAGGGCTCAGATCTGACAGCAGCTGGTACACAGATTTGCAAGCTTAGAAATGCACCATTGCATTTCAAGCCTGAACTCACCACTTTCCCACACTTCTGTAGCAGGCCAGAAAACACTGTCCTTTTATTTGTCTGCTAAGCTAATGTCTCTGTCCTGTGCTCTTCCTGATCTGTCTTCAGTTGTTAAAAAACTTACTCCTAGAGAAGATTCTACAAACTAAAATGAGCACTCCCAACAAAAAGAGCATAGCCTGAGTATATTTTTGATGTATTCAGGATTCGCTAATTCTCTTGATGCTATTTGACCACATACTTACCCCCATTCTTTGCTTAGCTGGCTGATTTGATCCACAACTACACTCTCTTGGATTTGGTACAGTGACACTGCAGAAGTACACAGGTCTGGGTTTCCTCCTCTGACTGCTGTCAGATCCAGAACACACTCTGTAAATGTCAGCATCATGTTTAGATGACGCAGGGTATCTGTATGTTCTCTCTGTCAGAGGGAAAGATGGCAACAATTTATCTTTTATAAGCTGTAAGATAAAACAAAGACACTTAACAACTCCTACTAATCATTTGAGGATTTTTTGCTACGTAAATCCTATGCAGAAATCACACTGCAGTTGAGCCAGCTCCATGGACTACAGAAGCAAATGGATCCAAAGAGATCAACAAATATTCACTTGTTCTTTCTTTCTTTAATGATTTCAAGATACTGTAGCTTATACTTAAGAGTCTTTCAACAAAGCCAAAGGAATGGGGACATGGAGTTCTGTATTTCTTGAAACCATATTACTTGTTATTATATTATCAGCAAGCCCAAAGTATGCTAGGCACTGGTATGAGAAGCCAGGAGGAACATTTGCCTTTTATTCTGTTTTTTGTTATTATTTTATGACTTGATACCTACAAGAGAACTGATCTAAAGCGTCACTGTAATTGACACTTAGATCTACAATTATATTGTGTTAAAAGGTGGCTGCTGCCAAAGTTTACCATTTAAAACAATTTCAACTTGAGCTAACAGCTCACTGCTTCTTGGTGACTAAAACAGATATTTACATGCATAGTCTCTGCTCTAAAAAAGAAGTTAGCCTTCAAAACTAATCAAACATATCTTAGCAGTAGTTATAATCTTTTCATTAGTAATGCTGGTCTAAATACATTTTAAACTCTTATCTGTGGGAAGAATGCAGTGTACTGTCAAACATTCATGTTACAACCTGGAGGTTCAATATGGATCAGAACACTTGCCAGCAAGATGGTGAAGGAGAAAACAGAGCAGCAACCTGGCTTGAGACATTTACAGCACAAGGAGAGCACTCTGGTGAAAGCCCACCCCAATTTGTGTTTTGAAAGTGTCACTCCTCCACACATTATAAAAAAATATAAGACACTCTTCCCACAAGTAGGATTTAATGTCATCCTCTGCCTGCTGAGAAGCAGTTAAAAACAATGCCCAGAGGGCTATTGCTACTGTCAGTAGCCACATCCAGAGACTTGGCATTAAAACAGAAGCCTCTTTGGAAGGCTCTGGTGAACAAAAGCAGTCATGTGCCTTTGGTTACCTATTGAAATACATGAAATGCCAGGAATAACCACCAAAGAGAAACTGGCCACAACTGACACAGCAATATTTTCAAAATCTTCAAAAAGGAATCATAGAATTGGCAGGGTTGGAAGGGACCTTCAAGCTCATCTAGTGCCAACCCCACTGCCATGGGCAGGGACACCTGGCACTAGAGCAGCTTGCTCCTAGCCCCAGCCAGCCTGGCCTGCAACACTGCCAGGGCTGGGGCTGCCACCACCTCTCTGAGCATCCTGGGCCAGTGTCTCCCCACCCTCCTGGGGAACAACTTACCTAACATCCAACCTAAATCTCCCCTCCTCAAGCTTATGCCCATTCCCTCTAGTCCTGTATGTCAGATAGCAAAGAGGAAACTACAACCAGTCCTGTTTGCACCATGTCTCTGTTTTTACCAGCATTACAACATTAGAAAACATGAAGTGATTTTTTTCTATACCTCCATTAAAGTTTCCTCAGGCAATTCAGGAGCTTCAAAAGTGATAAAGCCCTCTAAGCTGGGAGGTGAAGTACCATAAGGCATGTACTTCAGACTTGGAGCTGCCTCTGCTCCCGGAGGAGAAGAACCCATATAAATACCAGGAGGAGAGCCCATATAGACACGGCCACTAGTAGAGCAGAGAGAGCCTCCAGAACTGTTTGATCCAACTACAAGAAAAATAACACACACATTCAGTCTAAGAGGTTTGCTCCACCTCACAGCACTGAGCACATGACACATCAGTAGTCACCACAGATTGACTCTTGGGAGGCTCTCCTCATTGTTGTTTGCATCACTCTGTAGAGAATGCAAAGGCTACACCAGAATGAACTGTGAGGATCTGTAAACTCAGATTCTGCGATATGGTTGAGAAGGATTCCAAGGCAGAGAGACCACACAGTACAGTGCTGCAGACTCCTCCTCATCCTCAGCAGATGAAGGCTTTTACCTTGAGATCTTTGGTCTTTGGCAGCACAGCTGACACATGCCAGAATGCACTCAGTCACATCCCTGCTGTATTGTTTCTGGTGCAATGCACAGCAGAGGACAAAGATGCAGAAGCAGAAATCTAACCTTTCCTCTGCACCTTTGTCATAAACACCTGTTATACTCCCTGTGATGGAGTAAAGCTGTGTACACAGGAAGTTACATACCACTGTGTTGTATATCCATGCCTCTGGCCCTCTCTTTAGGAGAGAAAAGGCACAAGTCACTTGATATTAATCTCTGCTTTACAGAACACTTGTACTGTATGGCCTAGAGGACCTACTGTGCAAGGTATTAATCAGGTTATTAGTCCAAAAAGTGGGCAAGCCTAAATACTGCATTTGAGAACAGTCCACAGTTGTCCAGAGAGTCTTACCTGAGGTGGTTCTTGTTCTGAGGACCATATGGGTACAGGTAGGAGGGGTGGCACTGCTTGGAGGGGACCCAACAGTAAACATGACAGCCCGAGAACTTGCCCCACTTGCCATGGAAGGAGGTGCCATTGCAATTCCATAGGCCCCTGCTGGAGCTGCAAGAGAGTTCAGCAAGTTAAGTCTCCAGAACATATAATCAAACCAGTACATAATGATATGCAGCAAACTGGAGCACTGCAGCACAACATGCTCTGATGTAGACCCAAGACTTAGACTAGTTAGAAGTTCTGAGAGCAAATAAAACAAGCTTAGTGGAGAGCCTTGGCAATACACAAAAGGAGTCAAGACACAGCCTACACACAGCTTTTTCATTTCCATCTCTCTGCACTCTAGTGTTGCCCAGAAAAGAGCAACAGAGGCTCTCTCTGAGAGCCTTGAGGACAACACCAGTTGTCCACCAGCAGCAAAAGATGTAATTCTAAAGGCAGCCCATGACAGGTCTGAAGGCTAAAGACAAGCCCTGTCTGCAGAACTCCTTCCCTCAACTCAAGAACAAGAGAACTCCTGGTAGGCACCCATGGCAAGGGAGGAGGCAAAAAGAAACAGGAAAAGCAAATGAAACAGTCACAAGTGTTGCATTAAAAATAAAGAACCAAATCCTTCTAGCCAGTATAAGAAGCTGAGATACTTCTGTGCACAACACAGATCTTTTCCTGCCTCAGTTTATTTTTAAAGCTATGCTGAAGAAATGGAACATATCCCCCTAAAGATTAAATAAAGCTTTCTGTAGCAAGGCTAAAAACTGTCAGAATCAATTATCAAAGTTGGAAGCAAAACTGTATCTAGTTGGCACTCCATAAAAAAAACCTGGCACATAAAGACACTTTGGATGTATCAGCCTGCTCCTTACCTGTATCCATTGGTCTCTCTGTATTGAGGCTGTCTGTACTGCCTTGATATAACTGGCCACCAAGGGGAGTCTTCACCTGTTGATCTGATAGCTTCCCAGTACTAACAGACCTAAACAGAAAAATGCATGAATTCACAACCAAGCTCTGCAGTAAAATCTTCCTATCTAACTTACAATTAAAGATGACTTCAAGATTTTTGTTATTTATTACAGAGAATTCTTCAACAAAAGTGCAGAAAGTCTTGAAAGCTCACTTTTCATCATGGACCTACTGAAATAGAGCTAACTATAAAAATAAAGAGAATTTTTTTTCTCTTAAAAACCTGTATTGCAAATTTTGTCTTACAGGTTTTCAAGCAAAAAAACTGAACAGGCTTCACAGACACAATGAAATTCCACACTGAGACAATCAAAACAAAAGGGAACTAGACAGCAACACAAAGGGCTCCAGGAAGTCCATGCTATATTTATTCAGAGTACAAACTGTTTCTGTTGCACACACCAAACCTCAGCATCTCCTCACAGCTCACTTATTGCATGCTCTTCCCCTCTGAGTTGCTGTGTGCAAATGCACATTCTTCTGCCACGTTACCTACCCAACTTTACAGGTTAGAAGCAGCACCATGCCTACCTGCCAAATGTAGTTTTACTGTGCTGTTCTCCTGTCTGCTTTTCACCTCCTTGGGTTGAGTGGAAGTGTGTGAAATCCCTTGGGTCAGTGATGTCTTTAGGCTGCAGTGGGGTATCTACCGAGCCTTGGCGATTAGCCAGTGCCAGCAAGTTAGAGGATGCTTGAGTTTTGGGTATTTTGAAAGGAGCTGTTGCCTTTAAGAATCAAGACACCCAAAGTTAGAACACCCAAGTATTGTTGGGAATGGCTTCAGACAGTGTTTCACATTTTACTGGCAGTGGCAAACTTTAACATACCTTAGTAGGAGAGCCAATGATGGTTGGTAATGGAGTCTTGAACAGCCATTCTGAACTCCTAGGTGATGATCCCATATGTTTGGTAGGTGATGTTCCCAGGCTACCTGGCCTGCTTGGCTGGGGAGAATGACTGTATCCATATCCAGCATAGGATGGGCATACTGGGTCTGAATGCTGCTTTCTGAGCTTTTGCTTGTTTTGGTAAATATCTGTGAGAGTAGGAGCACTCTGCAACCTTGCTCCCATCAAAAGGGATTGTGGAGACTGAGATGGTGGTATCGGAGAACCTGTAGGGATGAAAAACAACCCAGTCAAATTCTACTTGGAAAACACACTAATGAAGCCCAAAATGTCAGGAGATCATCATGAAACTAAAAGGAAATATGCAAATATTGTGAGATGTTTGATCATCAACTCACTAGATGGCAAGGAGAATCGATTTAGCCTGTTGGCTATTTGGACTAAGGCTACATTACGTTGATGAGATGTTCAAGCTGCCAAATAGGCAAGATTTCAGGGTGACAGCTGTCCTGGCAGCTGCAATACCTCTGGCAACCTGCATTAAGGCAAATAAAGTGGCTGGATTCAGTAGGAATGGCACAACCAATCCTGAAATTGCAAGCACAGCCACCAGGACTCTAGGTTGAATAGAAGTCCTCAAGAACTGGAATCACCCTCTAGCAAACAAGTGCGTGAAAGCAACATTGCATGTTAATGGCTTGCTTTGCACATAATGACTTCATTTGTAGACACAAAAGACAGCTCACTGTTCCTCCAAAAAAAAAAAAAGCCTAGGTACTAAACAGAACCAAATTATTCAGATGGAAAAGTTTAGGATCATTACTTGTGGCAGTCATTTACTTTTTAGTCTGTCAGACTGAGTCTTTTGTGAAACCTTACTGCGTACAAAGGAAGTGCACAATGAAGTATGAGTGCAAAGCTTTTCCTAAAGGAAATGATAGAGCTCTAAGGTGTCATTTAAACAGAAGGCCAAGGGGAAATGTCTCTTACAAACATCTCATCTAGTCAAAGGTGCCCTTACTCTTTCAAAATGAGCAACCTGCAGTTTGATGAAATGGTCTCTCCTTGTGATATTTTTATTTCTCATCATGAGGAACTGTGCAAAGTTATGACCAGTGCCTAAAACTTCTGCTTTATGGCCACGGCTCCCCAGATAAAATGCCTATCTCTGGAACCTCAAAGAACTGACAATTTCACTCACATTTAACAGAAGAAATAAAAAAAGGCAAATCTAAAAATGACCCATGATAAGTAGATAAAATTTTTAAGAGCTGGCCAAGATAATCTTCCGAGATAGGTTCAGTTTCATAAATGTATGCTCCAAAAAAAGTGCCCAGCTGTTAAGACATACCTTTCAATCTTCTTAAGCCTATGCTTCTGCTAGTTAGATTTTGAGTATGAGCTACTTCATCTTGATTTCATTCCATTCCATTAAACTGCATGCTTTAGAATAGCCTTTCTGCCTGCAGCTCCAGCAGAGGGATTAAGTCTGTTTCTCAGTAGCCTCCCAGTCAAAAATTAGCTGGTCTGAAAACTCTCTGCTGGTCTGTCTCATCCTCCCCTGTTGTTGCAGAAATCACTCTTAAATCTCACTGCTTCTAGTGCCCCTGCCACCATAGGGAAGGCTTCTGAACTAGAAGTTTGTCCTCTGCTGTCACTGGCAGCAAGAGCAGCTCAATTAGTTGAGAAGCTACATTACGAAAGACATCTTCAGTCCTTAGAAAATCTCCATGCAGATGACCTCACTTCACCCAAAAGCAAAAGAAAAGCTTCCCACACCCATTTAAATGCTGAGAAAGAGCCTTGCTGCAATTTGTGGTGTTTTACAAATAGACATACCACTGCAGTCATCTAAAATAAAGTCAAGTAGGAAGAGAATGCAGGGAAAGGATAAAGAACTGAAAGACTCCAAACCCTTGCAGCCATCAAAGCAGTGCTGTGGTATGGTACAAGTACAAGTCAATTTGACACTGGCAAAAGCCACTAAACCAAGAGCCTTACCAAATCCCATCCAAAGAAAAGATGCCACAAGAAAAGCATACACAATGCTTTGTATTCTCTCTTCACACACATCCTTTTGCTGTTGTTGTTTTGAAGATAAAACTACTTAAAATCCAAGGATTCCCTTCTTCCCTGTCTTTTGTTGAGACTGCCAATGGTGTGGCAAGTATGAGGCCATTTTTGAGACCCATCACAGAACTCATTTGATATGGATGAAAGCATTCCCAGATACTTGAAACATGGCTACTCCAACTAATTAAGGCTCTATGATCTCTAGCTGATTTTGGAAAGTGATTAAATAGGGGAAAAAGCTACAGTGCAGTTTCAACACTATTCTCTTAGAAAGTCAAAATGGAGAGTATAACTAGTATTTTAGATAAAGAAGCAAATGCACTCAGAATGTGCACAGAGCAGAAGAACATGTTGCTGAATTGCATATTCTTAGTGCCAGTCCTTCTGGCATTACAGTGCAATTCTATCTTTAACAGTCTCAGAACATCTTCAATCTTGTACTTCTCCCTCATCTTTTCTCTTTTTTTCATTCTGCTAGCATGCCATAATAATTTATGACTTGCAAAGCTCACTGAATGCTTAGCAACACTACCATCAGATCCCAGTCAATTTCCTAAGGGAATGCTGAAAATCTGCTGTATGCTGTGCACTGGCAGCATTTCCTCCCTTTTCTAAGGACTGGTATGACAGAGCTGGTCTATCCCAACCAGATTCTGAGAAGCATGTTACTACCATTCATTATAATCCATCCACTTCCATCCCTGTTTAAAGATATCTGGAGAAAAAGAAACTTCAGTCACTCTCTTACTGTGTAGGGAATTAGCTATGGGAAAATATATCTTGATACAACCACAACTAGGCTAAGTTTCTACAGAAACTCCATGCACCCAGTATCTCCTATTGCTCCATGCTAATGCAGTGCTGGCTCTCCTCTCTCATTTTGTAAACAAAATGCTGTAGAAGCTCTATCAAAACAGCACTAGTTACATTGTCCAAAGTCACTCACCTGAGAAGTTTCTACTCCTTGATTCATGTCCTTGAAGTTGTCCACAACAACAGTGTCCAAGTTGCTCAGGTATGGTTCCAACTATGCAAACAAAATCAAGAGGTGAATTTACACTTTATACCTCACTTATAAATAAAGGTAAAGCAAAACAAAACTTAGTTAAGTTTACTTCTGTGAGTCATCTAACAGGAGCTAGTTCTGCAAATGTGACCTAGTCGGGCAGATTTCGGTTTAAGATAATTTCAAGCAAGATTAGTATCTTAGAATTGCTGTTCCAACAAACTGTTGCTAATTGCTAAGAATTTCTGGCCTTACCTAGTGGTGAAGGAGAATATGGTCTAGAAGATCCTGTGGATAACCTGCGCCCAACAGCCTGTGCAGTGTCAGCTGGGACTGGGGAACAGGAGCCCATCTTCATGAAGCCCATGGGGCTAGTGTTGGAGCGTCTCACAACTCCAGCTCTAGCAAGGGGAAAAGAATGGTTACATACACTGTGGTACCTGTGGGTCCTTGAGATAAGCTTCAGAATCCCCTGAGGAGTAGACCAAGCAAGATTTCATTCCCTTTGTTCACCCTGACTTTTTAACTTTCAGTGCCATAATAGTCTTGTCAGCTGGAGAGAATGAAAACCAGATATCCCTTAGTATATGGATTCCTAAACTTCAAACAGCTTGATCAGCAAAGTTTAGAATTTTAGAATCAAGTGAATTGTATTGCTACAAATGTCTATTTTTATGCTGACAAAGATTAGGATGAAGTTTTAAATTTTGGGTCTAGTATCCAGGTCAGATAACTAAAAGGCAATTTCTCAACTGTGACAACTAGTATAAAATCAGAGAAAAAAATTATGCCAGGAACCATGAGGTTTGTTCTTGTAAAGATCTCCAGAGTTCCAAGTAGTCTGTTTCTGAGTCTTTGACCTTCACCATCCTGATCCTGTAGACCACAGGGCAGAGAGTAAGTCTGGCACACTAGAGCTCTCTAATAAGCTGAGCTGTTCAACTAGCATGCCAAAAATTGTTTCCTTGATATTCTACAGCACAACACATTCATCTCATCACTATGTGTATGAAAACAAAACATAACTTATTACTGACTTTCTAGTTCATGATGTAATGCCATATAATACACAAAGAGGAATTAGAAAAGCAAGACTTCATCTTTTTACCTTCTTGAGTGAAACAACAAGCTCATTTTGTTTTCATGAAACATTTCATGGACTCATCCAACAATCTCGACTATTAATTGCTATCATTAAAACATCTCTTTAGTATGACATCAGCAAGAAAGCATGGACATCTGTCAGGGCACAAATACAAACTAGAACCAAGAGAAAAAAAAAAGTTAAACAAGCCCAGACTCACCTTGGTGATCCGTGGGGGTTTGACACGGGGCTGGCAGTGGAGGAGAGATTCTGTTCTATGCGCTGGTAGTTCCGTAGCTGCGTGGGAACCGGGATGGGTGCCGTTTCGCTGCGGGGGGACACAGAAGGCTGACAATGCCTGAAGGTGGAAGGTATGGAGACAGGAGATGAATACAAGTAGAAAGGTCTCTCTCTGAATTGTACCATTGTTGGCATTTCAAGAAGATCTAGGAAAACAGGCAAATAAGATGCTTCTGCACTCCCTGCATGATGATCCTAGCTCGTCCTAATCCAGCTCTAATAGTTCCCAGAGGAAAATCAGGAGCTGTTTTGTCCCTCTCTACCTTTCTTCTAGTGGCTAGTATCAGCTGGAGCTGAGAGTACACTACTAGCTGAAGCACTTCGTCACGCATCACAGCAACCTACAGATCCCTCTGACTTCCTGCCAATCAGCCTGCTCTGTTTACAAGCCTTCAAAATAGCATTCTAGGAAACCCACTGTGCTAAGAACAGGAAGTTCAGCAGCAGGGTTGGAATGTGTACAAAAAGCCACTAAAGCACAGAGATATCCCAAGAGACACTGTGAACTTGCCAAAAGGAAAACATGTTATGTAACCAACCGCTGACAAACCGACCAAACCCACACACCTGAACATTAATCCACAGACACAAACTGCAGACTAGCACTGCCTGAGTTGAACTTGAGTGTCAGTGCCCTGGCTCACCTCAGTGGACTATCTGATAAGGGACTCAAACCACTGCAACATAATCAGTTACCAATCCTTTCAAAGGAAGACAGAATTCAATGGAAAGAATTCCACGCGACTGGGCTCTGTGGAAGATAATCAGTTTAGTATCAGCTCCTTTATTGACCATCTCTTCAGAGAAAGATTAGAAATTCTTAGAGGAAATGGGAAAAAAGTTTCACCACAAGCAGGTACAGCACTCACTGCATGGCTACAGCTGAACAGAAATCTGGGTTTCTGACCAGATTTGTCCTGCTCTCTTTGCCACCTCTGAGAATGAAATACAACTTTCCAATATGCACAGAACTCTCTTGGCAAAAGAAAAGAGCTTTGTCCTTCAACTGCCACCCAGTTTCCAGATATTAGAGAGTAATTTGCAAGTCAGCTGTGAGCACATAGTCAGTGGAAGGCCTGAAAGCTTCCACATGAGGAGAAGGTCTCACGAGTGGAAACTACACAAAAGCAGCAGGCAGCCTGCTGCGACTAAAACAGCTGAGGTAGCACAGGGAGGCTCCCTAGGCTGGAGCCTGAGAAGTGTTACAGCTTCATGCTGCTTTGTCAAGTAGAAAAGTATGGGTACAATTAATTCAGTTTGATCAGCTACTCAAAAATTCACTGTTTCATAGGGCATAACCTTTTGGATAAAATAAACCAACCAAAATTCACACAGTATGAAAGAGTATTTCTCAGGAAATAAAAACCCAAACCCAGGATCTTGTGGAATATCAGACACACAACTCTGCTTCCTTCAGGTATTGCCCCAAGTAGCCAGTTAGTTCCCAGATTTACTCAACCAATAATGAAATCAAACTATTGTAGTACAAACACTAAAAGTGTAAGCAGTTGACATCTGTTTGTAACCACACAACCATTGAGCTCTTAGCTTAGCAGTGTAGGGAAAACATAACTGGTGTATTTTCATAAAACCTGTAAACCTGTGATGCCTGGCACAAGCTAAAACAGGAAATCACAATGTATTTCTAATACACTGTACATGGCCAAGCCAAAGCAAATGGATCTTTACAAACTATTCCCATTATCTGCCCTTAAACCTAAGAGGTAAGGCTAAAGCTGTATTGATAGCCCATGTCAGCAGATTTCACAAACTGCACAAAGATCAGCACAAAGTAGCAAACTTTCCTTGTGACAAGCATTTCTAAACAAATAATGCTGACTCTCAGTCCTGTAGTATTAGCACAAGCCAAAAATATACCCAATGTAATAGCTTTATTCCCCATTTAGCCACTCATCCTCTTTTCTGTTTATACTGAAAACAGTATGAAATTCATTACTTGGTCAAATGACAAACCCAACCCTCCTGTTTAGATAAGACATGAGTAGTTAAACAGCATGGTTAAGCTTTACATTTTCCAATAGGATACAGGAAACATGCCAGGCAACACTGATGATGGCTCCTCTGCTATCTTATGAGACAGAAACACAAAATTCACACAGCCATCACTTGCACAGAAGCCACACCTAGTTACCAATCACAAGACAATTCAGCCACAAGACACATATCCATAGCCATCTGGGCTTTGCAAGTTCCTCTTCTCTCACAGCTACTTCTTAAAATTTATACTGCATTCAACATCTTGACTCACTAAATGAGACACTGCTATGCTTTGTAACACCAAAAAGGACAAGTCAGTTTTGTCTCTGAATTTTCTGCTTTCAACCAGTTTGAAAAGTTAAACAGATAAAAGAATCCTCTCTTTCAATAATAAAAACTTTTGGGGATGCATCAGAGCCAGAAGTTAGCTATGCAACCATCAGCAAGTGTAGAGAGCTTGGAAAAAAAACAAGTCTAGCTTCTATATCAATTCAGTTTCCAGCAGCCATCCACTACTCAAAAATCCCCAGCCATATAGGAGCAGAGAACCTCTCTAAAAGGGAGGCAATGCTAAGCCTGCATTGTGCACCTGTTAGCTGTAGCAGAAGCAGTACTTCGAGAAGAGGCTGAGGATGGTTTCTGTACAGTTCCTGAGCTTCCAGAAATAGTTAATGGTGATTGCCTGTGAAAACAAAACCCCACTGTCAGAAGACAAGGACTCACAGCAGAGAAACTACCTACTCGGCAACAAAACTTCCTGAATTCAAGCTGTTTACATGTTCCTCTTCAATTCAACTTGGCAGAGTAATCTTTAAGAGAGTCCACCCAGCTATGTAAAGCCCAACAAGCCCAGATTCCAGCAAACCCTTCTCCAGCTGCAGTAGGAACATGAGACTTCTTCTGGATAAAGCTCAGCACACGTACCCTCCACACATCAAGAACTCGCTGGAAGCTCGCCTGCCAGCTGCTCCCAAGGGCATATCATCTACAGGAAGCAGAAAACACACTGAAAACCCATGGCATGAAGCAGAACCTTAAAAACCCCTCCCATATCACTGTGGTAGAAGGAATCCCATGAATAGACAAGTTTTCCACAAACTGTTTTGTGCAGGAAAATCTCTCATGTGATTACAAAAATGGAAGTGAGAAAGGTAGTTCTTTATCAGTGTTTTTTTTTTTGAGCTAAACCCCATTGGTTTAGAGTACAAAGTATCAGCACTGGGAAATTTGTAATAACAAATGACAGAAACCCTTCTGAGATTAAGGCTAATTTGACTAAATTAGCATTTAATCAAATATTTAACATGACTTGGTGGCACTGTACAGAAATCTGCTGATGAGCTTCTTCTAGTGGCAATTCAGGTTTGGGCTGTGCTATAAAATGGCAATGTGCAAATCAAAGTCTTTCTCTTTTATAAGGCCCTTCTGGTGCTTGACCTTCTCTGTTATGGTTCTACCTGCCCTTGTTTATTATCTTAAGCTCTACACCAAGGATCATAATGTTCAGTTAGTCTGGAGGTAACAATGTGCCTGCCTCCACCAAGAGAATCCTTGAGCTTCTTATCAGCAGTTGTTTACAACTAACTCTTTTCTTCTCCTGCCAAAGCCCAGTATTTTCCATGACTTTAAACCACCTTGGTATCTTGGGCATATCTGGCTCCTCAACTGAAGGTGAACATGCCCCAGATGGACATGCAGGTGTACCAAACTTCCAAGAGTAAGCAAACTAAAGAAATGAGTTATAAATTGAATTTAGACGCACTTAGTAGCCAAAGAGTACCAGGTAGGTCACAAGTGGAAATAATTTCACAACATAAAAATAAAGGAGGTTCTTACATGAGTGGTCTGAAGAGATATTGTGTGGGACAAGAACAAAGTCATCTGTGTCACAAGAGGAGTTCTTGCTACTGGTACTGGCAGAGTCCTTAGAGACCTGAAGATAGTTAGGAGGACCCAATGGAGGGGAAGACAAATTTTCTTCTTGAATATGCTGCATGTCTGGCAGAGACTGGAGGGAGATGGAACAAGAGAAGGTAAAAAACCCCACTGTCAATCCAGTGATTCAGAAGGTAGAATTACTGTTTTAACTATGAAGCCTCCAAAGTAAAAAAAGATAAATCCTGGGGCATTTATTGTTTCTCCAAGTACTTAGAAATACAAAATTAATTTGAATCTGGAAATGTCAATTGTTGGATGACCCTGTGGTGATAATTTAGACAGTTTTATATTAAATAGGCTGTGAATTTAAATGACTGCAATTTATTCTGTCATTCCTGATGACACAGATGGCACCTTTTCCAAACACTACATAAAATTCAAGTCAGAAGTTTGTATAAGGGACCAACTCAAAAATTATCTGTAATATTAATTATGCTGCAAACCATATTAACATCTCGAAAGATTTGCTACTCTAGCACTTGACATGCATATGTATTTTTTTTGCTTTAGCAAAAAAAGAACAACATAAACCCCACAAAGTGCAGCACAAGGAGCAAGAGAGAACCAAAATGTTACTGGCATTCTTCTAGCAAAAGACAAGGGTAACTCCTTGCTCTGTGCTCTTAAACATGACACTTTACACTGCTCAGGAATTGGAAGATGTAAAAATTCAGTAACTCTTGGCTAAACATTACAAAAAGTACTTTGTAGAGGTTGTTCTGCAAAACAGTGAACTTACTGGAGGAGAAGCAAAACGGCATGGAGAGCTGCCACAGGAACTGCCAGAGACTGAGCCTGCATACGTGGGCACTGGTACAGGACAAGCTAGAAGAGACAAAACCCGGGGGGGGGAGGAAAAAAAGCTGGGACTAAGATTCTGAAAGGCTGAACTTCAAACAAACCCATTTCCTCATTGCTTTTCATTCATAAACCCTTGTACACCTTATAAGCATAGCACATGCTTGAACACAATGGTGTATTTAAGTTCACTTGAAAGGTCAAAGGAACTAGTAAATAAGTATCACATTTCAATCTAGCATAATACAAAAAAGGATTCAAAACAGAGCCTCACAACAAAGCACAACAACAGGCAGAGTGAGGCAAATGCCTCATAAACCCTTGGTGTGATTCTTGCAGTTCATTCTCCATTCTAGCACTCAACATTCATCACTGACACAAATAAGGAGAAAGTCAAAACTACTTACACTTTTTGACTGTTGAAATCTGATCCAGGAAAGGGTGGTTGAAAAATGCTTCTACAGAACAAGAAACAACAAGCATGGTGAGTGAATGGACAAGTGACAGAATGTACAGACCATATTGTGGATGGTGATAAATGGTTGCTTTCCTAGAATCAATAATTTCAGAGCCAGAGGGTGAAGAGCTTATAAAAGATTAAAGTCTTCTATGTTATATGTTCCTACAGCTTTTGGAAAGGAAACAAAAATCAATTGAGTAACTTCAAACAACAGCCAGCAAGGCAAATCAGACCAAATCACTGGAGGACATTTCATTGTGGATCATGTACACAAGAAGCCTTTCTATACTCATCATGAAATTGGTTCTCTGTGGTACTAACTCAGTTTTAATGTGCTCTTCAAAATGATGAGAATCTTTCACATCAAACGCTGAAAGTACTTTCACTTCTGCCTTTCCCAAGGACTGACACATTTTTAAACCTATTACTGCCACTCCTTAAGTGGCTGAAAAAAATCACAGCACAGCAGCAGCCATTCTCCTTTCCATTTCCCAACAGCAGAACATGACCTGTGCAGCTGGTTCACAGCATACAGCAGAATTAAAACACAATCTCTTTTATCAGTTAACTTGTTACTGCTACAATAGAAACATTCTACTTTTGTTGTAAATGGATATGCTGAGATGCAGTTAATTGACTTTGCACAACCAGCTGGCTAGCAGTTTGCAGGGAAAGTTTTGTTCTACAAGAAGCAACCTTCAGCTAGTTAGGGCAAATTGAGGGTTGGGGGAAACTAGCTGCTGAGCTTTGCATGTTAGGACTTTCATGTTCTAATCCTGGAGGAAAAGCAGTGCTGTTCATCAGACTTAAGCAAATAACAGGTTAAAAACAATAACAAGGCACAATCTGAGGTCTGCAGTATCTCCTCTTCCTTCACCAGCACTTTCTTGCAGAGGTGATAAGGAAGGGAGGCTCGCTGGAACGCAAGAACAAGGTAATGATTAACTTCACCACCAGCATCAGGTGCTCTGGAGCTTTTGTACAACACCTGCTGTTCTGCTTTATATTGCTGGAAGATCAACAAGATTTCCAATGCTATTTTTACTTTAACAACAGGCAACTGAGCTCAGTTATACACTCTCCCTTTCACTGCCTTTGCTAAGCACATTCCAGAGCAGCCCCTTTGAGGCCCTTCAAGTGGCTCAGCCAAGGAAAACATGACTTTCATCACTACCACTCTGCTTTCTATTTGTCTTTCTAAGCACAAATCCATTCTCCCACTACCCCTAACAGTAGAGTGAATTTCCCATGTTTTAAGAAACTGCAAAGTGGAACCAATTACCCAGAGAATAGCTTTCTGAGGTATTAATTCTTCCACACATACAGACCTACCCATGGACCTCTGAATACTGTCACTAGATCATTTGGGACACTACTCAATTATCTTGAGTTTTTCTAGATCTGACTTCTCTTCAAGTTTTTATGTAGTTAAATTGAGTTATGTCTAGACACAAACCTTCAACAGCAACCTTCATTATGCTAGTACTGAGGTTTTACATTCCAAATTACTAAAAAGAAGTTTGATATTACTTGGAGCAGGAATTGAAAATGACAAAAAAAATGACTTGAACTTTAAGTAAAGATCTGAAATGCCTTTTGAATCCTCTTCTCTCCACCACCTAACAAATATAGTCTTCTTCTCACAAGCACACAAGGATCACATGTGATGAATGAGTCAATTTGTGTATTTCAGTATTGCATCAAACTGAAGCTGACATGCATAACTAAAGAGCAATGGTGAAGTTTCATAAGCAGAAACAAACTGAGCATGTCTTACTCTGGGTTACAACTCACCCTAGGATCTCAGCATCACAAGAGCTAAAGCTTAGGGCAAGGAGAGAACTAAGTCTTAGCTACAAAGAGCAGGAAGAGACTTGAAGGTTTAGACTCCTCCTGGCCATTTCATAGATTAAACTTGATGGGTCAACTATCTGGTTGATAAAAGCCCCTCTTGATAATAAAGCACATTGCTACTGATATAAAATAATGAGAAAGGTAATTGCATTTAGCTAAATTAGCTTTAATTAAGTAAAAGTTTAAGATGATTATTTCCTGGCAGCTAGGACAAAGCTGCAATAACAGAGCTATGAAATTTAAACAACCAGCAGGAATAACATGGCCTGCAAGATGCAGCTAAAAGAACTAATCAAGATTTAACTTTTCAGTGCTCTTTTAAAAATGCTGAGTTTCCATTTAAAAAAGAAAAGAAGAAAAAAAAAGCATTAATACTTTTGCAGCAAGAGGTAACCAAAAACCCAGCTACAAAAAAGCTTTGAGAGACTCAAGTGAGGAACAGACAATCCAGCCAGGACAAAGCACACACAAATCTAAACTCCACTCCTGCCTAATGTTGAAGAGGCAACAGTTGAATGATTCAACAGCACCCATTTGAGGCCTTGAATCTTAAGTTAGAACAATGTTCTGCAACCAAAGACCTTCAGTTAAAGAGAAAAAGCCAAACACAGCAGTAAAGCAGAGGCAAACAAGTTCAGTTTTGTTAAGGGGGTACCCATCTAGTTTGTACCAAGTTTAACTTTCCAACTAATGCAAACTACAGCCCTAAACAGTAACTTCATACACTGTAGAGTTGAAAAATTGGAGGACTTAAAGATACAATTGTATCTTTGGGCCTTAAAAAACCCCAACAGTAAAAATATTTCACTCAAATAAAGAAGTCTTTACAGCTGGCAATACCAGGAACTCATCTTTGCAAGTATAAACAGTTTCAACCTAACATCACATCTCTGACTGCCCTCAGATGTACATATATAAAGCTTTCCAGGTCAAATCAAATGTATACACTCTGTACCCCCATTAATAACTGTTATGCTATTTGCAGTCTACAAGAGAGAACAGGGAGGAAACGATTTAAAGCAACTTTGCTTCCAAAGTGGGTTCATTCCAATACTTTATTAACGTCTCAGCAACAAACAGCACATGGAGTTCAGAGATGTCTGCTCCTAGGGTGAAGCCAAAACACCAGAAGGAAGACAGTGACATGAAATCTAAGGTAGTATCAGTTAACATTTCAGAGAGATAAAAAGGCCACCATTGAAAGGACATGGGGCAATGGTTTGAAATTGGAGAAGAGTAGATTTAAACTGGATATTAGAAAGAAGTTCCTCCCCATGAGGATGGTGGAACACTGGCACAGGTTGCCCAGGGAGGTGGTTGAGTTGCCATCCCTGGAGGCATTCCAGGTGAGGCTTGCCAGGGTTCTGGGCAAGCTGCTCTAGTTGGGGATGTCCCTGGCCACTGCAGGGGGGTTGCACTAGATGAGCTCCAGAGCTCCCTTCCAACCCAAACCATTCTAGGATTCTATGAAAGAATTGAACTGATTTCTATTTCAGTGCTCTAAGTCATAGTTTATGTGCATCACTAGACAGTAGCTAGCTAATAATTTGTTCTGGCTACTCTGCCTTCTTCATGATAAGCAAGAAAAGAATACTTCACTGTTCATGGAATTGGCTGTAGACAAAAGGTCAGGACAGTTATTCTGCTCAGAACACAAGCACCAAGGAAAGTCAAGAGAGCAAAAGGAGAAGTTACATACCAAAGTCCATTCTATCTTTTTGGTTTCTCTGAAGCAAACCCAAGAGCAGGTCAGCAAGGTAAGCTGATGTTTCCCTAGGAATGCTGCACACAAGAAGAAGCAGAACATGCATTAAATTTCAAGCCTGCATTAAATAATGCATAGCACATTACATTTCAGGAAGTCAGCATTCTGCCATGTCCCTGAGCCTTCACTATACACTATACCCATTTCAACTCAGCAAGGTACAATGAAGGCAAGATGCAGTACAAGTCCCTGCTATCACACCTCATCCTTGTAAAGACAGCAACAGCAAATATTCTTATGAATTCCAGGCATTCCCAAAGAGGAAAAAGTGTTCAACCAACAAATGTAAGTGACAGGAAAGGCCATGGTGACATACCTAGGAATCAAATTCCTGTTCTTTTCATAAAACATTCTCAAATCTTGAGGACTATTGGCCTGTCAAATAAAAATGTACATTAATTAAAGCTCAGTTTCACGGAGAAAATAGCTTTTGTATGTATGCACACATACACAAAAGGAGGCTTTTGCATATGGGCAGCAAAGGAGAAAACCTCAAGCACAGCAGTGACTTCAGTACTGAGTTATCCTTATTAATTTCCTCTGGATGAAACACTGATCTCACAGACAAAGTATGAGCAACTTCTCCATTGGTATCCTCAAGTGATCTGGCCTTTGAAGCATTGACACTGCACTCAGACATCACTACTTACTTCTGTTCATGACTGGAATAAAAGCCCTAGCAATTTCCATGAGACTTAAAAGAAGGAAAAGGAAACAAAGTCTTACCTGAAAAGGTGGTTTTCCAACAAGACACTGATAAATCACAGTTCCTATGCTCCACAGGTCTGCTTTAGCATCATAGTGTTGAGACATAATCACTTCAGGGGCCTGGAAAGAACAGCAAAATCTTAGGAAGGAAAAGAAAAAAAGTAAAGCCACAGCAATACAAATTCTACAGGAATTCTGTCAGAGCAGGATTAACAGAGACCATTTTATTAGAAGACAAAACTAACATTTTTATCTGCACCACGTTACTTGAAAGGTAACAGTACCATCTAAAATGAGAGGGGAGCTTCAACACCACAGAAAACTAGAAATGCTGATGTTCTAAAGAAAGTATTTAGTGATCAGCATGGATGGGAATAAGAGCTAAGTGTCACTTGGTTTATAGAGTTGTTCTTGTGGATAAAGAACCAACCATTTCATAAGGAATATCATTACCAACACTTTCTATATGCAAAAACAAGACAAGGGGAAAGCAAAATGATCTCCCCATCACCATACAGACAAGTAGTGATAGTGCCATAGTCAGACAGTTTAGGGCTCAATTGACTACTCAGTAAAAATTCATGGCAATTAACTCCAAATGGTTATTTAAAAAGACAAACAAACAAATAAAAACCCACAACCCACATGAGAGAATACTTTAGATCACTAGAATGAAAGCATCAAGTATGTTTTTTTTAGCTACTAGTGTAAAGCTATTCTAGTTCTTATTTGATCACCTTTTATTTTCCTAGAAACTGGGCAAGGAGATAATGTCCTGTTTTAGGAAAAAAAAGGGTAAGTGGAAATGAAACTACTTTGCTAAATAATAATGCTAAGATGTATTGACTTTTAATTCTCTTAAGATTCTTCCTTCCTGCAGCACTAACTCTGATTTTAATGATTGAGATCCCCAAATCATAAGGAAAATAAAGGAGCTAGGAAAACTATGGGAAAGTGAACTGCATGGCAGAGCAACAACAGGCATTTGTCAATCTGCAAGCAGTAAATGGTGTTGTTCTGTTTGAGATAAAGGACCATACTAATCTGAAATACACTGTCACTTACCATATACATAGGGGAACCACAGAGAGTTGCAGCCATCATGTTGCTATGCAGATAACGAGCAAAGCCAAAGTCAGCTATGGAAAGAAACACATTTATCAGGGCCACAAAAGATGATTTTCACATTTTTAAAGGCTGGAAATGATCTGCCTCTTCTTGAAATCTGCTACAATGATCAGGTAGAGAGGAAAAAGACAGGTGTAATACACAGCCAGCCACATGAACAGTAAAATCCATGTTACGCTGCAAGATTCATGTATTATCTCCCAAAGAGCAAGCCAAGGAACAGCAGTGACATCACTTGCACAAAGTGCTGCTCAGCCATCTCCCCAGCTGCAGAGCATGCTGTCTGGCATCAGCAGGAAAGGATTAAAGGGGCTAAATATAAATGCTTCATTAAGAGGGAGGAATATACAAGCTGCTTCAGTGAAATCACAGCAGGTAGAAGTTTAAGAAGCCCAGTTTCAGATTGCCTGAATTTTCCATTCAGGACAGCAAGAGAAGTTTTGTCTCCTCTGTGCTCTTTAGAGGGTGGGAGAAGTTGGTATAGAGCTCAGATTTTGGTTGAGTAAAAGCATAGAAAACAAACATTTTAAAGCCATGGCATTTTTAAATGGACACTTAACAACAAATGAGAGATTAAAATGAAGTGCCCTCTGAAAAGGAGGTTTGGTAGCATGCTGGACAGTTGACATCTCTTCCCAGTTACAATGCCAAACCTGCTTCTTGATACCCTACACTTCTAAACTCTCCAAAAACCCTTAAGAGGGTCTACCACAAAAAAACCACCCAGCTGGAACTGTGACTTGAGTCTCACATGCACACAGTTTTGAAAGGGGCTACAGGCTACTTGAAGTTTCAAAGATTACACATTGATGCCTAATAAAAAGAGATTAATACCAGAAACATCAGCTAAATAGGTTTCTTTTTCCTGCAGATTTAATCAAAAAGGTCTCCATGACTCAATCTTTTTTATCCTGAGAATCTGCGTTACAGCATAAAGCTCATCATTCTAGACTTAGTGTCTGATTTGCATCTCTAATTCACATCATATCCAGCACATCCTCTGTGCTTTAAGTACAAAGACATTTCTGAGCAGGGGAACAACCCAAGAGTGATGATTTCCCTCTGTAGCAGAGAAAAGCCTAGTTACCTATTTTGATGCGTATGCCACTGACACTCGACTTCCTACGACTGGCATAAGACAACAAAATATTCTGGGGTTTAAGATCCCTGTGAATGATTCCTTTGCTGTGCAGAATCCTCATGGCTGCTGCAATCTGCTGGAGGAACACTCGGATGGTATCTTCACTGAGAGTTCCTTTAGCTGGGAATCACACGCACAGCAGCCGAGAAGAAAAGAAATGGCATTATCTTTGGGCAAAAAGCAATGAATAAGCATGAAAACAATGAAAAGAAATCATAGTGAATGACATTTGGAATGAGCCAATCTCCAGGATTTTCTTACAAATATATATACTCTCAACAAGATATAAATCTCCATAGTTCTACAGTGACTACAGTACTCTGAATTACCTGGTTTTACAATAGTTTATTCAACTTAGTAGCACAGTCGTTTTAAAAGCTCTCAGTCACCATTAAATCTTAAACTTACTAAAAAGGCAAAGAAGCCAAGGAAAAAAAGGAACTTTACAGCTTAGAATATGAAATGTATCTACAATCATGCTACAATATGAAGCTGTAAAAACTGTTCTTTGAACAGCTTATTATGGGGATGCAGATAACCACTCTGCTTAAAACTTTCATCTGTGATAAAATGCATTTTGAAGGGGAAAAAAAAAACACAAGATAGACTTCTGAAAGTCTCTTCAGGAGGTATTACCTCATTCTGCAGTTTGAAAATGTCCTGAACACAGGAGCTGGATTATGCTGTCTGAGTCTTTCCAAAGATTTTAATGGGAATGAATTAGGCTTTTAATATAGACAGTTACCATAACAATAGCTGTTCACAAAAATATTCCTTCAATATACTGAGACACACAGGCAAGTAGAAGAATATTTTCGTCAAGAAAAAGATGAAGATTAACATCTCTGCTCAAAACGTTGTTTGTAGTAACATTCCAGAACAGAATAACATTTAAATCACAAGCAAAAAAAGCTCTCAGGAAAAGAGCAATGAATACAGAATATAAACATATAATGTAGTATCTTCTTAATAGGGAAATACAGTAATCAATTACCTTGTAAGTAATCTGCCAAATCCCCACCATTGCAGTACTGTTAAAAAGAAAAGGTTTTATTCAAAACTCAAGCACTAAAAGACTTGCTATAGAATTTTTATTTTGTACCATTTTCACAAAAATTAGAAGATCCTTTCCAGCTCTTTGCCTTTAAATTGTTTTGTCAATTAGTTACAATTACTAATTGGAGATGTGATACTTCATCAATACTTACAGTATCATAATAATGAAACTGAATCATCTATGGAACAACCACTACTGGTAAATTTATTAGTGCATAGAAGATTAATAATCTAGTTTACAGAAGAGCTTGCTTATTTTGCAGCTGTGCAAAGAAGTTTTGTCTAAAAAACATCTTAAAAATCTGCTAGAAAAAACCCCATATATGTTAACACATACCTCCATTACCAAAAAGACAGAATTGGGCATCTCCTAAAAGAGAAGGAGAACAAATCTCATTTAAGGATGTGACAGGATAAAGACCTCCATTAAACAAGTGTAACATGAGCTATTTTTAATCAACTGAAACACCTTATGTTAAAGTCACTGCTGTGGAGAGTAGCAAAAATATGTATATTCCCCACTATTAAATATTTCACATTTTCAAAAGCATTCATACATGTAATTAAATCACTAGGCAGTATCTTGAAGACTAAAGCTACCAATTTGAAAGAGTAAGTAACATCAGTTTCCACTGCATATTGCTCCCTTAACTGCCTTGGTCTGCTCTATCATCACAACCTCTCTATTAAGAGCCTTTACAAATAAATAACCTTTCAGTTTTAGACAGCACTGAAATCAGTTACTAACAGGACAGTAATAGAGAGTTGTAAACACAAAATTACAAACTGTAAGCAAGGCAATTTGGCTACAACAACAACCAGTTTTCTAAGGAGGAATTCCAAAGTTATGCTCCCCACTTGCAGGTAAAACAAAGCTTGGGTTCTGCCATCTGCCAAGCCAAAGGTCAGGCAGATATCACAGAGCAGTTAACTGTCTGGAATAAAGTGATTCCCAAACATTGTTTGGTAGGATAATTAATTCAGGAATCACACATACTTCTGTAGAATATCTCCCTCTGACTCACTGGCAGGAGCATGTCCCTGCCATAGACCTAAATGCCTTACAGCAAAGGTGTGATATTTCTTTTACAGCAGTCCCATGGAGAGTTTCCAAAGCACTGACCTCCTTTGACTTATTTGCAACCTCAACTGCCTCTCTTGTAACTGGGTAAAAGTTACTGAGAGACAGATTAGCTGACTTCTACTGTAAATTATCTACACAAAAAAATGCAGTAAAAATGTCTGTAAACAGACATTTAAACCCAACTGTAACAACAACATTCCTCTTCTTTACAAATATTTACTTTGTGTGAGGGAACAAAGAGCCTACCTGTCTATGCCAATAACCAACATTGTTTTCCACACAAAATAGTTTTGTTGTGCCAACAAAGCTGAAGACACTCAGAGATCTTTTATAAAGTAATAGCATTTTTTTCCCTATGAACTGATTAAGACTGAAAGGAAATAACACAAAGAGAACTAGAAGGAAACAAGCTAAGTTATCCAGTGAATAGGATGATGTTCTTAAGTTATAAAGTATGTTACCTCCTTTTCACTTTAAAAATAAAGAAAGGTTGACAGTTTGTGGGAAAATAGATTTTTAAGACAGTTGAAGAAAAAGAATGAGGTGGCAGAGCAGACAGGACCAGGCAAATGCTCCAGCTGGAAGTGGAACTATAAATAATATAACTCTATCCTACTAACTAGTGTCAAAAACTGTCAAAAGGGACATTGCATGGCAAAAAAACAACAACAAACCACCTGTAAACTTGGCCACTTTTCTCAGTGCTGGTACTAAAACTTCAGCACATGTTCAATTTGACCATACTGGCAAAAATTACCACAGCAGGTGATGTTAGGAAGCTTTAAAAAGAAAGTAAAAATGAGCCCATGGGCCAGGCTAGGGAAATCACTACCTTAAATGTCACCTGGCACAGAGTCTGTGGATGGCACAATCCATTAAAGGCAGTTTCCATCAATCCATCAGAGGTACAGCCAGCCACCACAGCTACCAGCAGTAGGTGCAGTTGGATATTTTCAGGTTAATTCAAGGCTATATTAGGCTGTTTCACCTTCCGGAAGCTTTTAGTTTAGCTTCTCTCATCTGTGTTCCAGAAAGGCATTTGAGGTTTCCTCCAGCTCAGAACATCAACTATATTACAGTTTTGTTTACATTTGGAAATTAGCTTCAAAGAAAGCAAGTTTCTAGGAACATTAGTCAGATCTGTTGGGAATGGAAGGCAAACTCCAACCAATAGAGAATATTAAAGCAGCAGTAGATGCCATTCCAGGAAGTCCCAAGTGGTCAATGTTTCTCTAACAGTTATAGCCACCAGGAATGACAATTTGCAATCCTATAAACATCTCAAAACTTAAGCGTATACATTTAAGCAAAAAAAAAGATAGGTAATTACTTGCCCTGTAAATTAGTGGAAATATAGAATGATAAATGTTCCCTTCTGCATTGTTCCTTTCCAAGACTTTCTTTCAGGAACCCTAAGGATGCCAAACAGCAACTCTGTGATCCCAATTTAATAACCCCAAATTTGTGCCAACCAAGGATCACTTCACTTAAAGGATAGCAGCAACATCTAAGAGAGTAACACAGCTAAGCAGCATGGAAACTGTCCCTTCTCCAGCAAGAAGAAAGAAGCTCAGCTAATGGATTTCCAAGCAAACATAGCAATCCCATGAATCAGAAATGGATGTTCCCCAGCATCACTGCCTCCACTACACAACACAGCCTGTACAAAAGCAGCAGCTTATGGCACTATGTAATGCTCAGCTCATGACAGACTTTTATTCATCACAGAACTAAGAGAATGTGTTTTCTGGATTCCCTTGGAAACAAAGTCCTTTCAAATAGAACTGCTCTCTTCAGAAACATGGAGCTGATGATTTGGGCTGTTTTGTTAGGCCTCACCTGGATAAAATCATTCATTCCTACAGACTGCACTAGATTTCTCTCAAAAGCACTATTCATTTTTTTTAATGATATTCTTGATTAAAAATAATCAAAGTCACTGGGTTAAAGTAATAGCAAAAAGCAGAGTATGTTTCCTTATTATAGCTTGGATAATCCTTTTTTATTAAATTAGCAGAGCAGATTAGAGGTTTCACAAAGATTTCCCCAGACTGGTCAGAAGTTCTACCCAATTCAGATTGCAGAAGTAATATTGTGCACAGTCCTAGTACCAAGCTCCCCAGATGCTTCCCAACCCAACTTTAACTCATAACCAAACACTCTTTAATATCCCACCAGTGCAAGCTTTGGTTCAAAACAGCTGAAGTTGTTCATCCCTTCACAGTTGCTCAAATTTTGCATTAGTTCTTGGGCAGCCTGACTGAGAAAGTGATCTCCATTTTGGGAGGAAACACAAGTCAATTCTGTAGATGCATTTTTCTCTTCTAAATTATTTTGGTGAAAAAGAAAGCTATCCCTACCATCATACCCTAAACTTGTGATTTCTCTTGACTTCCTAAGCAGAGCAAAGTGCTCAAAAATGAAGATTAGTAAACCATCATGTTTCACATCTAACATTCAGGAATAAAGCTGACCCAGCATGCTATTTTAAACTGCTTATTGAAACAGATAACAAAGCTTCCCAAATTTACATTGATACACAGATCATAAAATTACTGCAGCTGGAGTTGTTCTGACCTACACTTCCACCTAGAAAAACAATCAAAACAAATGTATGTTGTGTTGCAACAATTAGTTTTGCCCAGCATGCCTTGCTTTAAGTTTACTTGACAAACACCTACTCCTTATTCTGATTCTAGATTTTACTTGCAAGTTGGAGTAGAAGACAGTGAAGATTAATAGGAAACCATCTTACAATTCTGAAAGCTAACAAATAAACTTACTAGAAAGAGATTAAGACACATCATATTTGCCTAAACTTGCTGTGTTTTAATCCCAGACCTCCAACAGTTTTCTCAGGGGATGTGAAGTTTCAACCCAAATCACAGGCTCAGTGCAGTAGCTCCATTTAAAAGACATTAATTGAAAGAGAAGTCAAAACATCCATGGTTCCTCCTGACAGCTGCTGCTAGAACTCAAGCACACTGGCAGAAACATTCCCTAAATTTCTTTTTGGTTAGGAAGTCCTCCTTTAGAACAAGCTGAAAGTCTGCAAGGAGCTCTCAGTGAGCTGCCAAAGCAGAAACTTTGGCAAATAAATAGTTACTAAGGTTTTGTCCTAAGTCTGTAGAATCTGTTTAGCTGTAGTTCATGGTCAGAGTCCCAAGAGCATGGGAGCTAACCTGACAGCTTGTGCACTACTATCTGATTATTTTCTGATATGTTACTTTGTGCTATACTTACTTTCATCTTAGTGAGCAGGAATGCACTTTTTGGGGGGAGGAGCATTAAGTACTTTTGACAAAAGTTCTAGTGATTTAGTGAAAAAGGAGTAATCCAAATCTTTTAGAGGCTGTTTCTCACTGTGTTCCAGCTACTCTTGTTTTGCTTTAAGTGCACCACAGCAGCAGCTTCTAACGTGTTCAACTCCTACCACCTAAAGGACCAAACATTTTGTTAGTTCTGACTAAATGTTAAGTCTCAGACTAAATGTCACTTGCCATGTGCCTGTAGGATTCAAAGAGCATGCATGCTGCCAATTACTCACATGAAAAAGCAATCAGCCATGGAGAAATATACAATAGCTGGATCACTCCTTTTCTGTTCTGTGCAATGCTCTACTTAACCAATGTATATAGGAAATAGTGAAAATGCCTGGCCCTGTAGCACAAAGGAAAGGCAAAACTGTCCACAGCACATCAAACATTTATCAAACTCACATGCTAGTAGGTTTAGGAAAGTTCTGAAATAGAATTTATTGCACCCAGGCACAGCAGGTGAGCTAAGGACTGTAGGAAATCCAACTCTTTGGTTCTGTGAGCCAAAACAAATTCTAGTTGCTTGTCCCCTAACCTTCAACACCTACACTAGAGTCATTCCTTGCAGCTCAATATTGTCACAACCAACCTTCCAGTTAGCATCAGCTGCCAGATAGTATTTCAAACCCTTTGCTACTCCCTCTAGGGCAGGATTTTTCTTTTTATCTGAAAACTTGTCTGAATGGCACCTTTTCATATGATTATTTCCCCATACAGTGAGAATGGATATTGCAAAAGGCTTGAATCAGGGAGCTGAGAGGGAAAAAAAGATACTGAGGCATCCTCATTCAAAAGATGACAGTTCAGGAACAGCTATGATGAGAGTATGGAGGCAACCAAAGCTGTGAGGCACCAAGAGCACACACCAGAATGCTTGAAGCAAATGCCTCAAGAAACAGATGCAATACTACCAGACCAACTGGAGTCCTTGGGTAAACCAAAGAGCAGCAGTTAACTCCCACTAGTAAAACAACAGGTATGGAGAAATCTGGTTCCTTCCATAAGCATCCCTAGTAAGAACTCAGGGGCATTTAGCTGAGGAGTAAAAGGCTGAGCAATAGGTACCAGAAGGACACTGGCTTTGTTCCCACTAGCTTTCACTGCTTTCAAGGGCAGCAGAAGCAGTTGCAGTTCCTTAGTCTGCTCTGTACCAACAAGCTAAGACAAGAAACAATTTCTGTTCAGATATGGTTTCTCCAGTAAGACACTAGAAATCACTTCTGCCTAAACTACTGTTCAAACAGCAAACTTCAGTCTCCATGCAGTGAAGACATGAATTCAGTCTTCCCAAACACTATCTCCAAGATACCTTCCAGGCTTTCACACTGATGGCTGACATTCTGAAGAGGTTTTGAATTAAATTATTTGCTTAAACAGGCACTGTGCAAGAGATTTGTTCTACTCAGCACACACTTGGGATCAGGAACGGCACAAAACTGTAAATTCATGTCCTAAATATAGCACATTCCAAATAACTTACTGATACCTTCATGCTTCACTGTAATACTTTATCCAAAGACCTCAGTGTACTTTATGCTGCTTAGAGGTTATTTTAGTCTCCTTTTGCTTTTGAGAAACAGTGGCTTCCATTTCTCCAACTAAGGGGATGCCAAATTGATCTTTTTCTGCAGGATGAATGACAACCCCTAGGATCACTATGGGAAAAGAGCTGCATTCATACATCATTTTAGAGATTCAGGGCTTTTTTTTTTATTCTTGAGTGGAAGAATACCAAACTCTTGCCCAAGCAATAAAAGATGCCTCAACATCTTACATCTTGCTCTCCATCTACTATATTCTGGGGTTTGTAAGCATTGAAAACTTCACAGAAAGAATTCCATTTAGAGGTGAGCTATGTCTATTTGTTTTTCAGAGCCCTACTACTGCAAACCATTTGCCTCTCCCGGATGGAGAGCTTACATTTAAGCATCTTCAGTCTCAGAAGCACTGATCTCTACCCCCTGGGATGTGCAAGATCCCCAGCCTTCAGAGAGATGGCACAAACACCACTGCTATGCTCTGCTCACAGAAAAGTGCTGCATGGAACCACCTTAAGGAAATCAAGGGCAATTATGGTGCTGGCACCAAAACAGAAGCTTTTTCTGCCAAGCAATGCACAAAAGAACATTAAGAACACACCAATCCCTTGCTGGTGTGTCTCCAGATGAATGGGCATCTCTAGCTACTTAAGCCAGTGGATCCTCCTATAGGTACTGAGTAACAGATCAAAATGGTGTTTATAGGAGCTGAAACAACAGCCACATAGAAGGAGTTTAAATGTTAATATCCTAGCAGCAGAATGGCTCACAACTTCTCCCTGAAACTAATTAAAACCTTAATGGTGTATGTATCTTCTGACTTGTGCCCCTGGTCACAGATCATGCAACAGGAACTCAGACATAAACCCAGATGAAAGAGTAGGGCTCTAACGTGGCAAACAATTCCAAACGAAGCCTTTTGCAATATGTAAAATAACAACTACCCTTTCATTCTCAAACCTAAAAAGATACATTCCAGATTAAGATGCAGGGATATGGCTTTAATCTCAAAGTGCTGCCATTAAGTACAAATAATTCCATGTAATATTATGAGATGTAAAAATGCTTATCCCTTCATTGCAATTAACACTTTTTCCCCCACTTAGTTTTGCCACCATCTCTTCCATTTGAAAGCTTGCTGCAATAATCAGTTCTTGGATCATTCAGTTTAATAGTCTGCCAAATGGTTCATCTCAAAGATGAGCATTTTCTTATTTCAAACTGTGTAAGGTTAAGAAAAACCTCAGACCAGCAGAACTATAAAAATAAAACAGACTTCTAGTCACACTGAGAACTTCCTACTGTGACACAGACTCCACTGGCTCCAGCACTCAGGAAAAAAACCAGCATTCTGTAGTTTAAAAATGGCTTGAAATCCTGAAATCTTATCAGCTGTACTAGATCACCATGTGCACAACAACACTGTGGCAAACAAAAAGGGCAGTACATGCTAGAACATGAAATGCTGAAGAAAATTAGTAGGTGTAACAGCCTACTAGACATGTGAATGCCTTGCATAGTGTTCATTCTTGCTGGGTTATAAATTCATGTCATCATACTAGTTAATGATGTATAATATTCCACAAACATAGCCCTCTGCAGAAAGGGAAAAGCTTCTTTGTGCAAGTGGCACATTCTTTAGAGTGTATTTTGCAAAGCAACTTCTTCTACAGACCAGCATGACACTGCCAAGCTTTATGTTTGCCATGAATGCACTTGAAAGATAGCCAAGGTATGAGACACAGGTTTTCCCCTTTGCTTTAACTCTTGGTTTGATTTAAATGCAATAATCAGTGACAAGAAGCAACACTCCCTTCTCAAATAGAGTACAAAACTGATCATTCAAGAAGCCCTGTCACTCCAAGGGCACTGTGGCACAACAGAAAAGCACAAAAGTTATGTTTTAAAACAGTCTTTAGGCAAAGAAACCACTTTAGGCAAGTGTATGGCTCTGTCCTCTCTTCCCTTGTGGATGTTCTGGGCATAAATCAAAAGAAGCAAGGCTTAGAAGACACACAATGTTAAATCATCAGAATATATATCCAGAACCACCCTCAGGTTGAGCTGCAATGCTTAGTAAGGGATCTTCATATGTGAACAACTGTAAATGATACATCTGAAATTCAGCTGCTTACTCACACACCAACACCCTCAGTCAACAATTCCAGTCTCTTTTAAGATGTCTGGATATACTAAATTTAGGATGCTGAGAGATTATTTCCACTTCACAATACTCAGGAAAGCCTGGTCTCTTCAAGAAGCACAAGAGACTACACTTTCCCTCTCAGAGCAGCAAATAGCATTCAAAATGCAGAGCTCTGAAGTCAAGACTCAGGAGAGAAAAAGAGTTTACATATCCCAAATGGGAAGTTTTGATGCATAGGCTGTTACTGCAGGAACATCCTAGTTTTCCACCAAAAGTCATCAGAAATCAGCTCATATCCTGTGGCACTACACCAAAGAAAACCTGAGCCTGTCTGCTGCATATCATGTGAACACAGATTTCTATAGCTACAGAGATAGACATCTACATGTAAGCTGAAAACCTTTTAGGATGCAAATGTATAAAGACAGAAGACATTGGAGAATGTCAAAATGCCTCTTTTGTGTTACCTTAACTATGCAATGCCCCAAGGGGGGGGCTCTTAATTTCTTCCTAAGTGTAACTCTCTATTTAAGACTAGAATTGAGCCCAGGAGATAAGTGTATAGTTCTTATTGAAGCAGAACAAATGGCTGAATAACCTACATCATGTCATAGCCAGCTTTATTCAACACTTGCAGGCCTTAGGATACAAAAAATACACTCCCTGCTAAAGCAGAATGTGCTACCCCAAATAGGTTAGAAAACTAATTCCTTCACTTCATCAGGCAGAATCCTGGGAATAAAAAGAGGAAGACAATTTGAAGCAATTTAATGCTTATTTCTCTTACATGAAAAGATCCAAATATCTGCTTGGCTTCTATACTTTATCCCATCCTCCTGAACACAGGCAACAGCAATATATACATGTGTGCTCATGGTCTTCTGCTTCTTTCAGTTCCCCCTCAGGGTGACACAGAGCTATACAATACAGTTCTTTGTTACAGAGATCTCCAAGATGCTGCTCCTTCTCTACAACAGAGTACTTTTAACTTCTGTTGTGCTCTTAATGTCACTTCTTTCATCCAGTCAGATCAACCCCTACTAGCACATTTCCTCCCAGGTGTAATCAGTCCACAAAAACCCACTTGCCAATTCAATTACAGGGCCAAGGAAACAAGGCAAATTCAGAGGAATAGTTACTTGTCACCAATAGAGCTCCTAGCCCAGCCAGCTGATGCTGCTTCTCTGGAGACAGGACTGAACTACCCAAAAAGCCTCTGCAGAGCTTCTCAGACTGCCACTTGCCCCTGCTACCTGGAAGTACAGCACATTCCTCATGGCTTTCTATCCCAACTGTGCATCCTGCTGTTGCAAAAGAGCCAACAACAAAAAAACAACCGAGTGGATCATGTGTTGAAGATGAGAGAAGTCCACTGCTAGGGAAGTGGATTTCATTTCAAAATATCAAACTGATTATAGCCATGAAATATATGGGCAGCCAAAAATTCCTACTCACTACACATATATCTGCATTGTATTTTCATAAATACATTTTAATGAAGAAAAATGCAACAAAATCTATTTTACCTGGACATCATAGAGAGCTACAATGTTCTCATGCTGAAGCTCCTGGAAAACAGAATATTTATATTATATAGTATATTAATTATTAATATTAATACATTCTATTAATATTATATTATTATAATATATTATATATTATGGAAATAGCCTATTATTATGTTAAATTTAATATGCTAGGTGATACTTCAAGAGAAACAAATTTTACAGAGAAAAGCAGCATCTTTTTTAGATCATCTGATGGAACTTGGAGGAGATCTCAGCTATTTAGACAATATTTACCATAACTGGAAATTAGGCAATATACTCAGGGGTCATAAAACCATTTGATTCCACAACTCACTTTCTATGTCTTGTTACAGAAAGCACTACAGCAACAAGATCCCTTAAGGAGTACTGACAACTGACTGAATTGAATTTTATAGTCTCACACAAGTTTTTGCTTAGTGGAGTAACCAACTACACTATAAAATCATAGGATCATTTTGGGCTAGAAGAGACCTTTCAGAACATCAAGTCTATCATGTTTAAGTCACCCTTACCCTTTTACAACAGAAAGGAAATAAATACCAAATAAAATTCATAGGACAGCTCAAGAAAACATCCTCCTTTGCTAAGTACTTGTAGCACACTAATATACCCAACACTACTACTTCTATATAATAAATATAGCAGAATAGAACATCTATACATTAGTATATACAATAGTGATGTGTCTCAAGAAGCTTGGAAACATGGAAAGAAAGCAGCACCAGTTATCACTGCAAAGTTATGTAAAATGAGGTGTAGTGGAGTTCAGAGAGCAGAGAATGCTAATTTACAGACGTTGCTGTGAAAAGAGCACTGAAAAACTAAATGATAGTCGGGTTTATTCCCATCATTAGAGCCACACCACACATTTTAAGTCAATTCACAAGAAGCTGACTGCTTCAGGAATCAAATTCAGTGTGCCCATTTCAGCTTTCAAGGCATCTTTGAGCCAAGAAGATGAAGGAAATTTAAATACTGCTGTTTTACCCCCAGATATGCCTTTTGTTGTGTGTGCTGCTTGGGAGAGATGCCACATTAGCCATCCTGAAGGGCACAAATCTTCTCCATGTGCAACAGAGCAAAGGAGAGAGACTGGTTCTACAACAGTTTCCCACTTTTAACTACAAAAGCATGCCCATAACCTGTTGTGAGACCATTGCCAGAACTATAAAAGTATCTTTTACTTTTTTTTCTCTTGGTCTTCTCATAGTTCTGGATTTCTCCTGGAACTAACAAGGAAACAAAAGGCAGAACAGCAATTACTGTGATACTATCCATGACCCAGAATGAACTAGGTCAAAAGTCTCTTTTCAAGTAAAGCAGCTTTAAAAATCACTGCAAATTAACATACCTTTAAGATTTTTATTTCTTTTCCAAGTAGGATTTGTGACTTGGACAAGTTCTTTTTGTTAATACTCTTTATGGCTACTTCCCAATCAGTTTTCTGGAAACAAGCAAACAACAAAGTACTGTCAGCTTTATATTTTAACTTTATCCACTAACAACTACCTGGTAAATCACTGGAGAAAAGGTTGCCAGATCACCCCTACTCTACCCACCAGTGATTACTCCATCACATGACACCATCAAGAACTATTTCATTCCACAATAGCTTAGACAGCTATTAAGATCCAGCTGTAGCTCCACTGCATTTTCATGGATTCCAAAGCATTTCAATCACAAAAGTAAGTAAGTAATGATACCCCATTTATTTTTGGTAGTGGTGCTATCTCTCTGCTTTTTAGTTCTCAATCATTGAGTTACTTTTACTCTGCTTTGAGGACTTTCCATTTTCAGTTATGATCTACAGCTGAAAAATTGCACGAGAAAACACCTGGGTTTGTAAGTAACCTTACATATTATCTGTTTATATATTACCTAAAAATAAATTGCCTTTTTATTTGTAAGATGGGAGCATCTCCACTGGCCTTTAAAGTTTCTGTTTTCCTTTCTCCCTTATTTTTTTTAACCCTGACATGACTGCACTGAGCCTCTCTAAGTTCCAAGTACTGCTCCAGCACTCCAAGATGATGAATCTGAGGAGTTTATTTCTGGAAAGCAAAGGACTATAGGCACCAACACCAGGAATAAACTCTCCCAGCATCATAACGTAACTATGAATATCCGGGGTGAACCAGCAAGCCACGCCAGGAAACCAGACACCTCTGAATTTAAGAAATCTTCAGCCAATCCCAAAGGAGACAATTTTCCATTAGATCCCTCGTTATCCAGCGAGATAAACATGACCCTCCCGACAAACAAAGGGCTCAGCCTCTCATACAGCTGCAACTCTCCGCTCGCCGTTATGTTAGGGAGCTACCAAACAGCAGAGAGGAGAGGTGGGGACGCAGAAAGGTTGCTGGTTTTTGAAGGGGAGGGAATTAAAAAGAAGGGTTTATGAAGGGCTAGGAGCTGGCTACTGGGCTCTGGGGCTGCCCCGGGCGCAGGCCCAGCCCCGCGCCCTCGTTCCTCGATACCTTTGCCCACCCTTCACCTTTCTTTCTTTTTCTTTTTTCTCCCCAAACACCCAAATCACAACAAAACTCCCCAGAGGACAGCCTCCACCCTCTATCCCCCAGCTGTCACCCACTGGGAGAGCTTCGTGACGGCTGCGGCCCCGTGGAGCGACCCCAGCCCCAGCCCCGGGGTTGTGTAACCAGCCCCGCTCCGGCCGAAGCCCATCGCTGTTTACCTTGCGGTGGCGACCTTTGAAGACCACAGCAAAGGCTCCGTGTCCTATCAGGTCCTTCTTGCTGTACTCAAAGTCCCCCACCACCTCCATCATCCCTCAGCGGGGCATGAAAGCCCCCCGGGGAAAGAAAAGAAGGGTGGGAGGGGGGGGAAAAAAAAACAAAGGGGCTCTTCCTCCAGCCGAGGCAGCTACAGCCACCTCACGGCAACCGGCTGCGGGCTGGGAAGCTGCCCCTCTCCTGGCTGCCCCCGGCGGCGGGGGCAGCTCCTCTCATAGCGCGGGGGCAGCCGCAGACCCCCGGGCCGGAGGGGCTGCTGCAGGGCGTCTCCGAGGCGAGGGGCTCCGTCTGGCATGGGGAGGGCAAGACGGGGAAAGGAAAGAGGTGAGGTGGGGTGGGGAAAGTCTCTCAGGGGCCGGGTGTGAGGGGATAGCGCGGCATCGGCGCCGGGACGAGGGGCTTTCTCAGCGGGGAAAGGGGCTCCGCGCCCTGCCGCTGCCCGCCCCCATGGCCCGGCCACAGCGGGGGCTGCCGGCGCCGTGGCCCCCCTCAGGGACTGAGCCCCAGAGCATCCAGCAAAGCGGGCAGAGGCACGAGAGGCTCCGGGGGTGGCTGTCGCCTCCGCACCACCCCGCGGGTGGGAAGGAAGCGGTGAGGCTGTAGACAGCGGTCTCTCAGGCCTCCACCGCCTCCCGAGGCTCCTGCCGCTGTCTTCCCAGTAATGTGCACTCAGCCAGCCCCGGCTCCGACTGCACGGACCTCCGCGCCACCCCCCGTCTTTTATAGGCCGTATCGCGCAGGCTCCAGCGCTCGGCTGCTTCCGCCGGTGGCCAAAGAGTGCGTCACCCCGTTTAACCCTGCGGGAGCGTCCCTCCGCCGCCACCGCCCCTCAGCCCGCCGCTGGGCCTAGGCCCCCTCAGGCCCCGCCACCGCTCCTGGGCTCGGTCCTTACCGTTCCCTTCTGGAAGAACAAGGGTGACCCAGGCCCTGGGGCCCACCCACTCCCTGTCCTCAGGCCAGAGTTAGGCCAGACTCAAGTCCCCCCCCAGGCCTAGCTATCACTTGTAACTCTTGCTGTATTTCACTTACTTGAGCTGTTTTCTTGGCCTGCCTGCCAGGAAGGACAAGGCTGAGGGGACACCAGCTGAGGAGAGAAGGGCAGAAGGGCCCTGTGAGCTATCTGCACTCAGCATGGCACAAGGCAGGGTAAGTGTCAGGGCAGCTGGGCAGCAAGGCAGGTATTGGATCAACAGCCCCACCCTACTGCTTCCTCACTCCCCCTGCTCCATTAGTAAGCAAGATTCTATGTCAAATCTAACAGAAGGAACAGAAACAAATGGAGAAGCAATGGAGGAAGCAGCATGCAATATGCAGGAAGCCAAAGACACTTCAAGTTGGTCTCTCTTGAGGACAGATGTCTGTAATTTGCAGCCTCTGCCCCCCAGTACTTTCAGGTCAGCCTGGGGTTGTTTACAGGAATATGTACAAACATAAAGAAAAACAACCAGCCACCATGCACCAGTCACATGGAGCCTTTGACCTTCACCTCCAGATCTACATAATTACACCCCTTTCCTTGGCTTTCCATTCCTCACTGCTCTTTTCCTCTCTTTCCATGTTTGCCAGCATTACCACCTCTGCATCTTGGAGCTGGTTCAAGGCTCCCATGACATCCCCACCTGCCCCAGACCCTCTCAGCACTCTGCCACCACAGCAGCAGGGATTAACCCTCTATTGAAGTCACAGTGGACACAAGATGCACATCAGGATCAAGCAGGGCAGAGCTCCAACCCCACAGAGGTGTGCTGCATCTTCTTTCATGGATACAGGGTCTGCTTTCAGCACTGCTGGATCAAAATTGAGCACAGAGGTATGCAGTCAGTCCTCTCCCTACTCTTCATTTATCTCCCCTTGCTTTCTGGCACTCAAAACCAAGTGCTACTGGAGCTGTGCACCATGTCAAAACCTCCTCTGCTAGTCCTCTCCAAAGACAATGCACTTAGATTAAAAAAAATATTCAGCAAGAGATTGTTAAGGGAATATTGACAGCTTTTGAGGGACTTTTTAAGCACAAGCCATTACATGGAGACATCAGGGGAATCAATCCTAAGTCATCTGTTTTGTGCCAGAGAAAACCAAACAGCTTTAAAACCCCTCATGACTGAATCCCCCCATTTTCTTCTGGAGCTCTCATCATGGCACTACCCTAATAAACAAAACTGAGAAAGCAAAGATGACCAAGTAATTTCAACTGCTCAGAACACCCCCGTGGAAGGAATAAATGAGATGTAAAAATATTCTGAGTTAATCATAAATGAACGTGTTGATAGTAACACAGACATTTGCTAGCATGCCCCTTTAAAACCAGGAAAAAGCCCACAAGCCTCAATGTGTTAAATATTCTGATTCCCTGAGAATTGGTTGTTTATTGCCATCTCCCAATTCTCACATTCAGCACTAATGTATCCTCACCCCAAAGTCAATGTCACAAGCTGCATTTTAGGGAAGCTAAAAAAACCCCAAGACTCCAGAATTGATGCCTTTGGAACAGAGAAAGTCACTTCAGGAATTTCTAAGCCACCCATTCTGCATTACACTTCAAAAGCAGGACTTGTTTCCTTTTGGTAGCAGCACTGTCTGATGTCCTTTTTGTCCTCCTAATAGGGCTGGAGCCCTCCAGCAGGTTTGTTTCTGCACAGCAAGGACAAATCAGGCAGGAGCAGTGGTGAGGTTTGACCAGAATAACTAAACATGCTGCTGTAGCACTGGCATTCCAATGGGATCTGAAGGGTTGAGGTCTGAAGAACTGCTTGAAGAAGGGCTGGGGGATTTGCATGCAGGTCACTCTTTGGAGCTGGGTCCTTGATTAGTGTTTGGGAGAGCTTCTAGATGTCAAATTTTCCAGCAGGCTACAACAAACCTATTTACAAACAGCACCTTTGCTTGCTTTCACTGCTGAAAGAGGTCAAGAGCAGAGCTGGGGGTCCTTGATTAGCATTTGGGAGAGCATCTAGATATCAAATTTTCCAGCAGGCTACAACAAATCTATTTACAAACAGCACCTTTGCTTGCTTTCACTGCTGAAAGAGGTCAGAGAGAGATGGAATTCATCAGGCTTTCCAACAGGGAAACTCATTACTGGAGAGTGATGTAGGATAACCCCCCAGGGCTCATGCTGCTCCTCCCTCACCCAAGGAGTACACAGACATATTCACCATTTAATGATGGCAGACAGTGGCAGCCCCGCAGCACTCAGAGGAACAACACATTGCTCTGCTCTTGCCACACAGCAGGACAACGAAATACCTCGTGTGCTCCAAAAGCTTGGCTGGGCAGCAAGCAGCACTCCCATGTCTCATTGAGCATGGTAATCCTTCAAGAGCACAGAGTACTGTGCCCTGAGTTTATTTTTAATGTCATACTGTGCAAGAGCTGCCACTCACTGACAAAGATCACCAGCAACCTACAGCTCAGCAAGGACCATGGATTTCAGACTCATCGAATTGTTAAGGTTGGAAAAGACCTTTAAGATCATCAAGTCCAACTGTTAACCTACCACTGCCAAGTCACTAAGCACCATAGGGTCAGAGTGAACCAAACAAAAGTATAATGGCACTGCAGCTGCATTTGTGGCTGTCTCCTCCTGCACTACATTGGTGCAGCTAAACTGGACCCCAAGATGTGAGCCAGGACTCATGATCACAAAAGCCACAGATCTAAGAAGGAATTAGCACCTTCCAGTTTGCTTGTCTGAGTACACAGAAGGACACTTTCATCTGGTAGCAGGTCTCTAGAATATAGACATCACTATTCTGAGTTTCCATAACACCTTTCATCCTCAAAAGCATTGATGGTCTTCAAAGCAAGCCCTTTTCTGCCATACCACCAAAATGCAGCCTTTTCTGAGGTAAACACATCAGCTAAATGGTGCCTGGCTGACCCAAAGAAAAGAAGGCTCTTTTTCCTGATGTTCATACAGAACAATGAATGATTATTTTCTTCCTGTTCATTGAAACATTTTTCTTGTATCTCTCCCCAGGCTATAAACATGCACATGGAAGTTAAACTACTGATCTGGGAAAAGAATGAAGAGATCAGCTGAGTGGAGCAGAACACAAATATGTGGCTCCAAGGATCCAGGAGCTGGAGAGCACAGTGCATACACCACTTGGCCAGCCCCTCCTGCATGGGTAAGCAGAACACATAGCCAGTTTTCTTAAGGATCCTAAGGCCTCACTTATCTAAATCAATCCTCAAAGGCAGGAGCCTGGCACCATCTTACTCATCTGAGCAGTAGCCCAGTTGATCTACTTCACTCTAGGTGTTCTCACCATTTTCTTCTCTCCTTCCCTCCCTCCATCCATCATACCCAGCAACTTATTAGACAGGTAAAGCTTTCTCAGAGGGCTGGCATGCTTCCCAGTCCTTATCATCACTGTCTTCCCAGTGGGGATTTGTAGCAACATTAATGGTAGCACCAGCTGAGCTATCAGAGCTTTTAAAGGAGAAGGTGGCAGAGGACTCTGCAGGACACTTCAAATGGATATGCTTAACATTATTCTTACAGTAGCAGTGAAAAATCAAGCCCTACCTGTGTGGCACACTTAGTAACTCAGGAGAAACTAGATTTAAACACAGCAGCAGACACTGAGATAACTATCACACAGCACTGGAAAAGTTGAGGTGTTTCAGTGGATTTTTTTGGGTAAGGTCAGTCAATGTGGTTCCCAGCAAAGCAACCAGAAAGCTCCAGCCTGCCTTCTAGAATTGTCCTTTAACAGAATGTGATGTCTTCCCCATTAATAACACAAATCTACATCTGCAAGTCTACAAATCAGCTAATTAAAGCTCACATCACCAGCAGCAGCATGAGGGAGGGAGGGAAGTCAGGTGCTTGCTTTGCCTCCTGCCAAACAGCAGCCACCTCTGAAGAGAGGGGCAGCAACTCTTCCCCAGTGCACCAGAGCAGCAGGAGACTGCAGAGCAAAGCCCAGGAAATGCTGCATTCAAATCAAACCAGGAGGAGTGTTATGGGATTGCTTAGAAATAGAGCTGGAACAGGGCCAGCTCTTGGTATGCATGAAGGCTGGTGCTGTATGAATGATAAGAGGAGCTGCTGCTTTGATAGGAAAATACAATGCGCTCTACGCGCGAACCCATCACAGAGTGTCCTTCAAAATCTACCCACTGCCAGGCCAAAGAAAGATTAAGGCTGAGATAGCTTGGTTTGGTGTAAACTTAGTTGTAAGGCCCTCTTCTCTTCCTTCAAGAGGCCTAACTGTGCTGTGGAAAACCTTTCTGCTCCAGCAATAGGAAGGTGAGCTTTAGTTAGGCTCCGTTCAGTGCCTAGTATCACAGAAGCAAAGTCTGAAGGGATGGCAGGAGCTAGCCTAGGTTAGGAGCACAGCCAGAAGGCACAGAGATTGCTTTAGTTTGGAAATCAGTGGACGAGGATGTGGTCTTTAAGTACATGTACACACAGATAGAGCCAAGTCACTCCCTGCAGGCAGGATCACTTCCCCCAGCTCTGATACATCCCCACTTCTAACACAAAAGACACTGTGGAGTTCACAGGGCACAGTGACCCCATACAGCACTTTGAGAGGGGAAGCAGAGAACTATGCTTCTTCCCTCAAAAAGAGCTATGTACTACCAGGCACTGCAGAAGCTGCTGCTTTCATCAAGCCAAACCCAAGGAGCTGTCAGCAAGTCAAATCCAGAGGATTGTTTCCTCCAGCACAGAGAGGCCAAACCACTTGCAGAACAGGCAGGCTCCTTGGCTACCAGAAAACCATCAGCTGCACGTGTGCTCCTCTCCTTCCCAAAGGGCATGGCACTCTGGGCAGGCAGAATTATCAGCTACAGTTTTAAAGCACCCTGCCCCACATTTATTTACCTTAGCGAATTGTGAAAGGGTTTGTTTATGCAGATAGATGCAACGTGGCCTTCAGAGCCAGCAAGAACCAGCTGGAAGAAGCACATCAGTGGAAGAATAGGTACAGGATATTGAGTTCTTCCCAAAAGATCCTATGAAGATAGAGCCTGATGACTTGGCTGGCAGAAAGAGATACTAACAACAACAACAGGAACAACAATTTGTGTTCTGCTATATGAAAGATTTAACTCTTTGTACAAGTCTTTTGCTCATCTGAAGTTAGACAAGCAAACAGCCATTACTGCACCATACCCTCTTGATTGTCCAAAGTAGCATCTGAGACCCAAACTCCTCTTCTGAGTTGTTGAAATCACTGGGTAGCAACTGCAGTATGAAGGCTATGGAAAATGTTCTGGCCTTCAGGCCACCTTGCTGCAACTAAATCTGACTGTATAATTTCTACTGCTTAATAATCACATCTTAATTTTCACTGTGTTGTAAGCATCCTGGAAACAAACACTAAATCCAGGTCTATGCACCTCATGATTACTGGAAGCCTGAGCTGACTTAGAAAAAGGCTCACAAGGAAGCTTACAAATACATAACTGTCAGTGTGAATCCCTCTCACCCACTGGGTAAGTAAATGCATTTCAGAAATTCCAGGAGCAACCTTTCTGCAGTGGAAGTTTTGCCATTTGCTGTGCCAGTCTGGGCCCTGCTGTCAGCACAAATCCAGGGCAAAGGCCAACCACCACCCAAAATGCAGGCTCCATCCTTTCTCTTCCCCACCCTTTCCTTCCTTCCCTCCAAGCCAGCAGCAGATAGGAAATGGATGCTCTCTCCCCTGCTCAGAGGCACAAGTGTCTCATTTCCCCATTTGCAAGAGCCACTGAGACATGAAAATTCAGCACAGCTCTAGCAGTCATTTTAAGTCCATGCCTGTTGCACCCTGAACAGATGAGTGAATGAGTTATCTGCTGCAGATGCAGAGGGCCACTAACAGACAATGCTTAGCCCAGCCCACAGGGAAATGAGCTGAGGGGAAAGGCAAAACCTTACTGTAATAATGAGAAGCCCCAAGACCTTATTCTCAGCAGATCAGCCAAGCACAACTCTGCAGTGTAATGATAGGACAGATTTTCTCCTTCCTCTCTCCCTCTTTGAAGGTCACACAAGGACAACCTTTTCTGTTGCTGTTAAAAGCCTCTTCTCTGCAGGACTCTTCACACTGCAAGAAAGAGCATGAGGCATCCCCAACCTTTCACTGCCCCTTTCAAGGTGGCAGGCTACTGCAGGGCTGAAAGGTCAATTAAAAAGCCAGTTGAGATGGAGGCAGATGAGATATCCCTCCCGTAACACTCAAGAGGAAATCATCCTGCAAAACACAGCTCTGAAGAAGAACCAGCATTAAAACTTCCTTAAATAAACATAAGGAAAGAGTCCACAAGGGAGGGAGAGCAGCCAACAAGAACAGGAGCTCATGCTCAGGTCCACCTCTGTTGTCTATCCCCCTGCAGCTCTCCAGGCAGACTGCACTGAGGGCAGGCCAGCTCAGGACAGGACTGGTGGCTTCGTGTTGCTGCTCCTATCGACGCCATCTGCAAAGAGAAAGAGCTGCTGTGTCCCTGCACAGCACTGACACACAGCCCAGCAGCTACCTGAGGAGACAGCAGCACAGCAGGGGCCAGCCATGCTCAAATGGCAACCAGCTCACAGGAATTTCTCTGTCTGCATAACTGAGAGACGGAGGAAGGTGAGAAAGGAAGGGTCTTGACTGACTGGCACAACTGTTCCTTCCCTTCTCCAGGAACCAAAACATCCGAGACAAATTTCACCACTGACTGCTCAGATGGAGGGACTCTGCTTTCTCCTAGGGGACAGCAGCAGTTCCTGCCCTGAGGGAGGTCAGGTCTCTGGGCAGGAATTTTCCCCAGGGCTGTGCTCTCTGCCCTAACCATGCAGGTCTGCGCAAGGAGACTGCAGCTCTGAAGCACACATGGAGGAGCTGCAACATCCTCTCTGGATAGTATAGTATGGCTAGGCTTCGTGATCCAGGGAGGGCTNCTCTGGACAGACAACAGGTTACTCACATCCGCAAACACTTATCCTTCCCTCCGCTTGCTACCCTCTGTCCATCCGGGCTCCAGTCGGTTGCATACACCTAGTAGTGGGGAAAGCCACAGTTATCTCTGCTGGGAGGAAGACTCATTCCTGCCTCTCTCAAAAAACCTTGGCTTAACCAGACACCTCACCTCATCTGCATGGCCAGGAAGATCGATGGCCAGCTTCTTGTCCTTGGCATCCCAGACCTTGAGCGTGCTGTCGCTGCTGCCGCTCACCAGCAGGCGGCTGTCGGCTGACCAGGCGATCTGATAGACAGCTGAGACGTGGCCTCTCAGCGACGTCACGTACCTGGGGCATGAGTGGCACAGAGGAGCTGGGCTTGTTCCAAACCTGCCCTTGCCCAATTGTCATGTTTCTTCACCTCTGAGCAAGCACAATCACAGAGTGCTCAGCACACCCCATGCCAGCACACAAGGCAGTTAATTACTACAGAGACCAGAGGTGGTTCAGTCTGCTTAAAAAAACCCCTCTCAGACAAGCTCAGAGCCTTCTAGAGAACAGCTGCTTTTTTCAACTCCTCTGTCAAGAAACTCCTATCCAGCAGGCAATATTACAGCCTTAATGTACAGATGTGGCCCCTCCTCTCTCTGGCTTTGGAAGGAGCATTAAAATTACTGACAAGAAAGCTAAGCTCATCAGTGTAACAGGTGATTTATAGGGAAGGACTGCTGCCCTAGAAGGCTCACCAGTACTCCAGCTGAAGGGTGAAAGCAGGACTTAGAGGAGCATCCAAATACCAACACCACCCCTTGTAACTACAGGAATTTGCAGGATGCAGAACAAGTTGTTCTCTGGCACAGGAATCAAACTGGGTCACTCTACAGTGTGCCACGCACATGTCTTCAGGGGATCAGCCAAGTGGAACATCCCAGTTGAGTTGAACATCCCATCCCACAGTAGTTGTGCCTGGCCTGGAAAACTGACCCAGCAGCAGGCAGCATGTGCCATGTGGGTGGCAAGCAGTGCTGTGGCTGAGTGACAACAGAGCTGCACGCACCCAGCCAAGCACAGACCCTGTAACACAAGAACTGCCAGGCAAGGGACTTCTCAAGGGCAGGGGCAGAGGCAGCAGAATTACTTTGCATGAATTACTCCAGGCCAAAGAGATGCTGAACACAGCAGGGAGTTCCTGGTAATGACATTGGAGCTCATCTCTGCATAACCTGTGTGTTACATGCAGATCCTATGAGTACCACCTCTGTTACAGAACAAGCCAACTCACTTTCCTGTCCTACCATCCCAGAGCTTTATGGACTTGTCAAAGGAAGCACTAGCTATTATCCGGGTGTCTGGTGAGAAGAGGACTTGGTTAATCAATGCCTGGTGGCCTGTCATTCTCTCCAGTGGCTTCTTGTCTTCTGCTGGTCTCCAAAGAAACAGTGTGAAATCATCTGACCCTGAGACGAGCCTTTCAGGTTCCTGGCCCTGAGAAAGGGATGAAAGAGCCCAAGTCTTGTACAAGCCAGGTGAGGAGAGCTTGGAAGCACATCAGTGTTGGGGTCAACAGCCAACTGCTTCCACCAGAAATAGTGTTAGAAATGACAGCAGAGACAAAAGGGACTTACCCTGACTTGGTTATACCTCTGCTGTGCCTTGTCTTTCAGTTCTGCCACTGAAAGAGAGAAAGAGAAAGGGGAAGAGAGAGAGATTTGTATTCCTTAGGTGAAAGAAAACCTTATAACCCCATGATGCCAATTCCAATCCTGGTTCTGTGGGCCAAGCAGACACATTTGTGCTTGCTCACCAACTTCCTTTTCTTTGCTGAGAGTGATATTGGGAGTGAAAGCCCTTGAGAACAGCGTGGCCTTCCCATCCCCCAGACTGCTCAACCCTGGGCATGAGCAAGGCAGACCAGGGCTATCAGCATAAGCAACACCAGCACAGGACTTGCTCCCAGCATTCAAGATTGCTTTAGCTTGTGGCAGCATTGAGAAGAGACATCAGATCTCCTCATGATCCTCCCCACCACCTCCCCCAGCCTACAAGGTGGGTGCTGCACTTACAGGAGCCACTCACATCCTGTGGGTTGATGGTGGCTTCAGCAGGTTCAAAGGCTCCAGTGCGGAGAACGTAGTCAGTGCTCAGAGCCATGGTGTTCACCCAGTGAGCGTGGCCCTGCAAGGTGCGGCACAGCACCCCCTGCAAACAAACCCACCCACTCAGAGAGCCATGCACGGCCACAGCCAGACTGCACAGGACCCACCAGACCCACGGGGCTCTCAGGATCAACCCTAAGCTTCCCAAAGCTAGAGCTGCAGGCAGCACTGCAGCCAGGCTTAGCAGGGAAGAAACCATACTGCTGAGTTTCAGGAACCAGTTTCCTGCCCAGCCTTGCAAGCAACCCACCAGGACAGGTTGCTCCAGGGATGTTTCCAGCTTTTAGCCCTACTTAATTTTAGGGATAAAAACATGGCACAACAGCTACTCCTTCCAAATGGTGTCAAGGAGGAATTTCTTTACTGAAAGGGTTGTCAGCCATTGGTACAGGCTGCCCAGGGAGGTGGTTGAGTCACCATCCCTGGAGGTGTTCAAGAGACGGCTGGATGTTGTGTTGGGGAGCAGCATTTAGTGAGGTGATAGGGCTAGGAAAAAGGCTGCACTGATGATCTTCAAGGTCTCTTCCAGCTGTAACTGTTCTATGATTCTATTCTAAGGCTCTGCTGGGTCAAGGGGATGCAGCACCTCCATTTTCCAGCTCCCTTCACCAGCAGCCCCAGGGCTCCTCCCTCACTTACATCCTGGCTCCTCCAGACTTTGATGGTCCTGTCCTGGGAGGAGGAGTAGAGCAAGCCATCCCCTCCCCACTTCACACATGTCACTGACTGTGTGTGGCTGGTGAGGATCTTCTCACACCTGCCCATCAGTGTGTCCCAGATGCGGATGCTGCCATCCTTGGAGGCACTGGCCAGGTAGCGGCACTCGGGGTTTCTGGGCAAAAAGAAGAGCAAATCTGTTTGCAGAGTGCACACAGCTCCTCCACCAAGCTCTTCCTTCATCAGCCCTGGAAGAGTCAAGGGCCCAGAAGTCAGTAAAAGACAGCTTTGTCTTATGATCAGAGTCCAGACAGGACCAGAGCACTGATCTACAGAGAACAACATCCCACAAGGCAGTGGAGATGCAGACAAACCTCCCTTCAAACTGACTCCTGGGCTGCACACTGGAGGCATCAATCCAGGGTGAATCTGGCTCCTTAGCTCTTGTCAATGACCTTATTTCCACAGGAAGCAGCTTTAAGCCACTGATTAATGATTGGACCACAAACTGGCACTGGCTGAGGACAGCTCTGGGCAGGGAGCTCAGCTTGCCTCACACACCACAACCCCACTGGGAATACATCAAATGCTCCCCTGCCTGTGCCATGCTTCACCTCCAGCAGGAAACGTGCCAGCCAGCAGACACAGAGTGTCAGGGTGGAAGCAGCCATGTCCATCCACATAGCTCAGGGTGAGCAGATTTACCACATCTAGAAGCAGTTGCCTACAACCTAGCAAGGACAGGGGAGCCACAGCCCCTGTCCTTTACACAACATCTTTACCTCTCAGCATGACTTTAATGTCAAAGAGTGGTCCCAGCAGCAGGGAAGAGCATGACCCTCTCCTGCTGTGCAGGAACTGAGTGGGGAGCACAGCTGCCGGGAGACAGAGAAGTGGAGCCCTGGCAGGGTCATCTCCCTCCTCTCCATTTCCTCATCCTCCTTTCTAATCAGTTTTTGCTAATCCAGTTTTTGTTTGCAAATAGCTGGAGTTTCCTACTGGCAAATTCAATTTGCAGGGCTCTGCTCTGAAAGGGCTCTTTTTCTTTTCCTCTTATTTCTAGAATGTCTGGGGTTATTGGCTACAACTGACCCCCTCCACCCACCTCTCCCAGACAGAGCCTTAGCTAATGGAAGGGATAAGGGGATTGCACAGTTAATCAGCCCTCACAATGAATAAACCAGATGACAGAGGGAGGCAGGAGGGCAGAAAGGGAGTGCTCTGCAGAGCCTGACCTCAGGCACTGCATGGGCAGGTGTTCCTGCTCCCACCTCAGCAGGCTGGGGAAGAGCACATCAACTGCCTGTCCAGCACCATGAAAACACTGTATTTTCCATAGGTCTCTCATACACAGGAAAAGAGGCACAACCTGGCAGTGACTTCCCCAACAACCTCACAGAGACTGTGAGTAGCAGATGGGTCTCCTGCCTCCAAGCTAGACATGTTTTCCCCTGCCCACCTTAGGGGCTGCTCTCCTGCTTGCCCTTCCTCTGTGTACCTTAGTGGGCAAAAGGCAAGCAGGAGCAGTGCCCTTCGGGTCAGGCTGCTCTTCCCTGCACAAGGCAAAGGGAAGGGCTGGGCTGGCCCTTCACTTACATGTGCAGTGGTTCCCAGCAGAGCCACGTGATCCATTTGGAGTGGCCACTGAGCACTCGGCCAATCTGATTGCCAGTGGCTGGATCCCAGAGAAAGATCTGTCCAAGAGAGGAAGCAAGAAGGTCACATCAGGCCACACACATCATGTGAATCCCAGGGACGTTTGGGCTCCATTTAGAAAGCATAGGTGTCCTTGGTGTCACATTTATATTGGCAGAAGCAGGGGGGAGCTGCTGGATGCCTTTCCAGATCCCTGCAGCAATCAGCTGACATCTCAAAGAATGAGACCTGATCGCCCTCTTCTCTGCCTAAAAAGCTGCAGCCACAAAAATATCTGCCTTGATCCAAAACCAATACAGGTTCCCCAAAAAGCCAGCCTGAGCCTTTGAACACCCTGTGCCAGGGAGTTAGGGAATGTTTGCAGAGCCTGATGAAAGCCAGAGCATGCTAAATGCTACTTATTATCAGAGTCTGTGGGTGGGACACATGCTGGTTTTCTCTTGTTTTTTCTCTCTCTACATAAATGTTCATCTAAAGAGCCAAGGCATTAGTCATCTCCTGCTTAAGAACCTAGAAGAAACAGGGAAACAGAGGACAAGCAGCTCCCTGGGTTAGACTCAAGCCAGAAAAGCACCAAACGAGGGCAGAAGCTCCCTGGCCCCTTTTCCTTGGGGCTGGTGTCACAGTGGCATCATGGAGTGGCTGCTCAGAAACCAAGCACAGGACAGCAGCTCTTGGCAGCTCCAAGGCTGCTCTCATTGCTCCCAGACTGTGTGAAGGTCAGAACAAGTGACTGCCCCTCTGCAGCTCAGCAAGTTACTGACTCACTTTTAATTGAGTGCTCCTGCTTCCCCAGGCATTTCTGTGCACACCTTAAGCACACACATTTTGCCCCACGGCAGGGGCAGGGTCCCCTCTGCATTCCTGTAAGAGGGGATCTGGCAGTGTCTGAGCAGGAGCACTGCAAACAGGCTGCTGCTGCACGTCTGGGTCATGCAAACAGCAGCCCTGGCTTGGCTGGGAGATAGCCTTTCTTGCTCCAGACACCTCCCTCGTGATGGAGCTGTCTGCCAAGGACCACATCCAAAGCCTGGACTCTTTCCTCCACAGAGGGAAAAGTGTCTGCCACAAGACAGCAGAGCTCAGCAACAAGAGGTCTACAAAGGCAACAGAGCCAGAGCCCTGTTCAGTGCAGAACTCAGAGACACCACTTGCAACTACCACGATGCATGTGCATGCAGAGCTCCTCTGGGGAACGGGAATATTGCTCAGAACAACTGGATACACTCCTCACAGCCCAGAAAAAACAAGACTTCACCCCTAATCCCCCACAGCCCTTTTAGCAGGTTTCATTTCAATTCAGAACAGGGCTGCAGAGGTCTCCCTGCTCCCACAGACCTTCCCTAGCCCTGTGCTGAGGGAGCAGGGAGCCAACACATACCTGGCTGTTCTTGCAGCCTGAGGCCAGCTTCTTGCCATCAGGTGACCAGGCAATGCTGAGCACCCAGTGCCGGTGACCTGCACAGAGAGCACGAGTGGGAATGAGCAGAGAGCTGTGACTGCCTGTCCTTGCTGTCCCAGCACACAGCCACCCCCAGGCAGGACTGCAGATGGAAGGAACCTTCAATGTGTTCCTCTAGGCCAGAGCCTCTTCCTCCATTTCACTAGCTCCCTCCTTAAGACATGGCCCCAGCCTATATGGCTCAGGGAGCTCCCAGGGTCTGCTCTGTTTGTGCCCCCCTGCAGGAAGGGGGTCTCTGAGGGAGGAGGATCAGGAGGTGCCCTGCTGGGACACCTCCACACCTACCTTTGGCTGTGAACTGTGGTGTCTCCGTGCTGAGGTCCCAGAAGCGGACAGTGGTGTCTCCAGAGCCACTTGCCAGGTACCTGTTTGAAGAGGAAGAGTTTGGCTCAGTGTGGTGTCCCCAGGGAGGGACAGAGCAGCTGCTGCCTCACCCTGAGCCCCTCACGGGCAGCCAGACTCTCGTACTTTCCCGTGGGGCTGAAGGCCACAGAGATGACGGCCTCAGTGTGTCCCTCCAGGGAGCTGGTGCAGCGGGTCACCGCCCGCACCCTGAACACTGCCTGCGGCTGATAGATGATGTCCAGGACCTTCTCTGTCTCCACGCTCTGCCCTGCCAGGGTCTTCTCCAGTGATGCCACAATCTCTGCATCATGGACGAAAAAGGCCAGAGGCACTGGCTCATCCTGAGAGAGAAATGGCAGGAGAGGGAGTGAGAAGTGGCCCCAGGGGGTGCTGGGGAGTTCGAGTGGTAGGGTCTCACCTTCTGTAGCAGAGCATTGCAGACCAGCTGCAGCTTGTCCGGGGTGATGGTGACTGGGACATCGAAAGGGGAGCCCAGGGACTCCCCTGCCTCATCCCGGAACTGGATCAGGAGCCGCTGCACGTCCTCGTCCGGTGACATGCTCTGTGGAACAGCGAGATCAGGGACAGAAATGCCACCAGAGAGCCGGGAGAATACCACAGCACCCCACCCAGGAAGCGATACCCGCGTGGAGGAGGAGATGCTACAGGGGAACTCGGCACAGACCTCGTAGTAGGAAGACACACTACAGGGGCCTGGACCCCACGCGGGATGGCGGCGGGACAAGCCCTACAGGGGAATCCGGGAGTGGTTAGGAGGCCCCGGAGAGCCTCATAACCTCTAGCCCTCCACCATCTACGTGCTGCCCCAGCGCTAGTCGCAGCCCCGCTCCGTCCATCGCCCCCGCTCAAGTCCGCTCCGGCCCCGCTCCATTTGCCCACCCGGTCCCGGTTCTGGTCCCTTTCTATCCACTCCCCCGGTCCTGGTTCCGGGTCGCTGTCCTGGTCTGCCCCGGCCCCGCTCTATCCATCCCCCGGTCCCCGTCTTGCTCCATCTATTCCCGCTATCCCGATCCCGGTCCCACTCACCGCTGCCATGTGCCCTCGCAGCCCACGTGGGCCGGAAGCGACCCTTCCGCAGCGGGAGGTGCTGGGCGAAGCTCTGCTGCCCCCTCGCGGCTGGCGGAGGCACAGCTCCGCGCCACACAAAGGCCGAACCCAGCAAGAAGTTCCTCAGCCATCCTGTGCTGCACAAAGCACTACCAACCACAGCAGCCAGCAAGCAACACTCCCCTCACATCTCACCACTACTCATGGAGAGAAGAACAACCACCACCCAAACCTTGCTTTACGCCTTAGCCAAACAGCTTGAAGAAGTTGCCCTGAGCAGGTGCTTAGCTCCACAGCAGCCCCCAGCTCCCTGCCTTCCTCCTGAGGAGTGGGGAAGATGCCCCTGGCAGGGCTTTATTTCTGCCTTCTTTTTTTGATGGATGATTTTTCTTACCATTCACTGCAGGAGTTGGCTGAGTGACTCCAGATAAACCAAGCCTCTTGCCCTCAGCCTGGCCACATCCACTACAGCTGAAGGAAACAAAGCCCGGAGCAAAAGTTGTACTCAGACCTGGTGCCTCTAATCCCTAAACACACTTGTCTGGTTAGTTTGGATCCTGCCAAGGTGGAGAAATGAGTAAGTGCTGCGTGCAGAAGGGGAGTGCAGGGTAGGTGTAGTTCACACTGTGCTACAGGAGCAAGCCCTGCCCCTGCTCCCTGGGATTAAAACACCTTATTTAGTATTTAGATAGAAATTCTTCTCATTCTACCACACTACCACTGACAGAATCCATTAAATATAAAGGAAGGTATGCAAATGTATCAAATACAAACTCTTCTGGGGTTTGTTTCTTCCATAAACCCCTTAAGACTCACCTTTACAAACACCCAAAGCTGTAAAGGCAAATCCTACCAAAACAGAAAATTGACACAAATTTCAATATTTATATATTTTAAATCAAAACACAATTAAATATACTATGTTTTAAGTACATGAATACTTGGGCATGAGAGAAATAAGAGGTGGTACATAGTACCAAAAACCTACACACAGCCTTTTTTTTTTTTGCTTTTTTATGGACAATACAGTGTATCTCTAGCCACTTGAATATTGCAACAGAATAACACTTGCTAGTCAATCAAGATACTCTGAACATTGGAGATGATTGGAGTTCGTTGCAAAGTGATTTTAGGGGTGGTTTTTTTGCACAAGTTTGAGGAGAAAAGCAATCATAAAAACAAGAGATCCAAACCAGAAGTGTTGCATACTAAAAATGCAGCAATAAGGTAATGGTGAGACACTGAGTACTTTTGATACCCAGCAAAACAACTCACTGGAGGTAAAAAAAAAATACTAGAGGTGCTGTGTCCCACAGTGGCTTTGTTACTGAAACCAAAGGTGAGGGAGAAGGCCAGAGGTCATTAAAAACTGTTTTTCTTTGTAAACCAAAGACCTGGAATTAGATCCTATGTCGACTGCAGGACAAACAGCTCTGGAGAGTGGCAGCAATTCCTTTTTGCCTTGCTCGTGGGATGGAAGGCAAATGCAGCAGTCTGCAGGGTCCAATCTCCTCCCCAGGTGGGCTGTGTCTGGAGCTGTGGCTTTGGAGTCTGCTCTGTGGGAGAAGCAGGGGATTGGTGTATGCAGGTGTCAGAGCTTCATGAGGAAGAGTTACACTGTCCAGGCTTTGCTCCTGATCATTCTCTGCTGCCTTCAAAGTTAATGGAGTTATGAAGTAAAATACATTTATCTTACAGTTGAATATGTAATCTATTTCAAGTAAGGAAAACCAAAACTTACAACTTTTTTAGGTCATTCACTGCCAATATATTCACCACTTCAGGTCCACTTCCTCAGTGGCCAAGGTTGGGGTCATGCCCCATGGCCCTTCCCATTGTGTGTGTAAAAACTGCAAGTAGAACTAGAAACTACAGCCAAACCTTCCCCTCTCTTGTGGCTTGTGTCCCATGCCAGATACTTCATTTAAAAAAAGTCTTTTTTTTCTTTTCTTTTGAGACAGGGCCAAGTATTTGTGAAGTTGATCACAGTTCCTCAGTGACACATCCCTGAACTGTGTCTTCATCTCTTTAAACCCCAGCATTGGTGTGAATGCCACAGACACCAGGACCAAGTGTTTCTTCACTCTCTACAGTGGAGGTACAGGATTGCTTCTTTTACTTCTTCCTTAGTAACGAGGGAGATTTTCAGCAGTTGGAGTAACAGTGCTTTGTTTTTATTGGCTGTGTTAAAGAATCCACCAAATTGGAAAGTTCACTCAGTCTTGAAGTGGAAAACCAGATTTCCTGTTCTGGTGTTTCTAAAATCATAGCTGGAAAAAGAAAAACAGGAGTAGAAGTTCATTTTACCTTAAAACATACAAGGTAATTACTCAACAGAAAGGCATTTTGTGTTTAAAAATATAGAAGCCAGGTATGCTTAGGAGTTAGGGAGAGAAAAACTCAGCCTAATCCCACAACACACTCAACCTCCTGATGACTGTAACCATCCTTGCTTAATTGAATCCAGAGCATCTGCAAGCTCAATGCTGTGCTGAGTGACCTTTTCATCTAGCCAGACTGGAATGATATCATTTGCAGCCAAGCTATTGAGTGAAATCATTATACAAAGTCATTTCAATATAACTGCTCTATTAAAAAGAAAACAGTCCCATAGTGACAGTATGGATCCATCTGTTTGGATCTAATCACTGGGCTTTGGCACATGTTTACCTTCAATAGTCTAAGTTAGTTTCTCAAAAGGCAGATGCCTGAAAGCCAGAAGTACCAGAGAATAACCTGGGAAACTGTTGGCCTCATTAGTTCACTAAACCTAACTGTTGCATGGTTTTCTTAGCCAGAGAACATCTGGACTTGTACAACAAAGTCACTAAACAACAAGACCCAACACTAAACCACCAGCCTATGGATGGGGCTACTGTGTCTTCCTTAGAGTGTAGGCACAGCACTGCTGCAACCAGCACACCCAACACTGCTGAGCTTTACTGTGTCTTCCTTAGAGTGTAGGCACAGCACTGCTGCAACCAGCACACCCAACACTGCTTGAGCTTTACTGTGTCTTCTTTAGAGTGTAGGCACAGCACTGCTGCAACCAGCACACCCAACACTGCTGAGCTTTACTGTGTCTTCCTTAGAGTGTAGGCACAGCACTGCTGCAACCAGCACACCCAACACTGCTGAGCTTTACTGTGTCTTCCTTAGAGTGTAGGCACAGCACTGCTCCAACCAGCACCCCCAACACTGCTTGAGCTTTACTGTGTCTTCTTTAGAGTGTAGGCACAGCACTGCTGCAACCAGCACACCCAACACTGCTTGAGCTTTACTGTGTCTTCTTTAGAGTGTAGGCACAGCACTGCTGCAACCAGCACACCCAACACTGCTTGAGCTTTACTGTGTCTTCTTTAGAGTGTAGGCACAGCACTGCTGCAACCAGCACACCCAACACTGCTTGAGCTTTACTGTGTCTTCTTTAGAGTGTAGGCACAGCACTGCTGCAACCAGCACACCCAACACTGCTGAGCTTTACTGACTCTTGAGGCAGATAAACCAGCTCTCATTAACATGAAACTGCAAGTGTGAACTCAAACAAGGAACTACAGTATTGATCCTGCCACCCAAATCGCCCTTTTAACTAACAAGGAGACTCCAAATAAACAAAGATAACTCCAATCCTTGCACAAGAGAACCACTACAGGTGTCTTCAGAAATTCTGACCTCATTATACGTAGGCTGAAACACTTCCAACCTTTCTTCCTATCATGCTGTGCCAGTTTGAACATTTCTCAGTGTGGGCTGCAGAGGCACCAGGAAGGCAAGTGAGAGCTCTGCTCCTCCCACAGTCTGGCTGAAGCTGGCTAGAGAGATGCAGCAGCCTCTTCACCCCCTCACCTTGGTAACCTTCTCCGAAGGCTGTTCACATTGCGCCTGCTGCATCACGTCATTGACTATCATCTTTGCTATCCTCCAAGCCATCTCTTCTTGAGCCTGCAGGGCAAAAAACATCCCAGAACACAAGATAGCTTCAAGTTCTTAAAATAAAATGCAGCCCTCTCAACATAATGCACACACTCAACCTTGGAGCCACAGTTAACCTTCACAGCTCAGTGACTTGCATCCTCCCTCGATGGGAACGCACCCAGCCCAGCATTAACTTCACTCATCCTGAGTATTTATGGCTTGATGCAATTCCCTAAAGAGTTAGGGAAGTTTTTAGACTTATCTGATGGGGACTCATCCGAGCCCCTCTGAGGAGGGAAAAAAATGCAGCTTGTAATCCATCTACAGCAGTCATTTCCCAGTAAAATAAAGAACAGCAGCACCTCCACTCCTAGCTGTGGGCATTGCTCATAACACCATAATAAGAAAAACCTTGGCTGCAAGCACACAGTTAACCATTATATCAGTTCAACTAGCAAAAATCAAACTAGTTTTACACATGCATACAATCAAATTCTATTTAGCACACAGGCTGACAGTTCCTGTTAGAGAATCAGAAAGACCTGCAGAGAAACAGCCAGGATTAAGAACTTTCAATGCTTTATTTCCCTAATGGACACTGTAAAGTTAAGTCACAAGGATAACAAAAGAGGACACACCTCATCTGTGTTTCCTTGAACCCATTTCTTCATTGCTTGTGAAAACATGGACCCTAGTCAAGATAAAAAACAGCAAAGGAAGTACATTAGCAAACTGCTGTGGCACCCCTCTAGAGAAGCTAACTCCTTCCACCCTGCTGAAGGGTTTGCACTGCTGGTGTTAGAGAACTCAGAAGAGTGCCAAAGACAAGGGAGCACGTGGAGCCATGGTTCATTGGACACTGAGCCTGAACCATTCCTCTTTACCAGAGCTGACAAGCTGCATTAACAGCAGATCCCAAACTGGGTGGGAAGCGTGTGGAAAGCTGAAGTTCTTTTTCATCTCGAGACCAAATCTTTGCAGGTTTGATCATCAGCTCAGCTGCTAGAGGCTTTCATCCCTGCCAGGTTCCATCCACAGCTCCAACTCCCACAGGCTGCTCATACTCCCAGGAGTCCAGCTGGACCAGAAAAGCAAAATTTGGATAGGAAACTAGGCTAGACATGGGTTTTGTCTCAGTACAGGACAAGCTCCTAAGCATCTCTATCTGACTTAGATCTGGAAAGAGTTAAGAATGCTCCTTATCTTGACTGCAGCAAGGAAGACAGCAGCTCTGCAGATGTTTACAGAAATGGAGAGAAAGAGGAGAGCAAACCTTTGGATTTTTTGACATCAGGCTCTGGTTCAGATTCTCTGATAAACTGTCCCAGATCACTGACTCGTCCAAATGTCATCTTCCTAAAGAGAGGAGTAAAAGAACCACACAGGTTACCAAGAGAACTTCAGCTCCCAGTCAGGCAAACAAACAAAAAAAAGCCACCACAATAAAGATTGCAGAGTCAGAAAGCTGGCATTTTACCAATTATCACCCATTTCACCTCAAATGGATACACTGGGAAAGATCTCTCACTCTTCTCATGTATCTGAATTTGAGATATACCTGAATAGAACTAGAAGCAGGCAAATGCTTCACTGACTCAATCATGTAACATTCACAGACAGAGCTAGCAAGTGCTCTGCACTACCAGAAACACATGGCAGCTTACAGTACCTGGAAGGACAGGAGCCTGCTATGCAACAGAAAAGCAAGGCAGCTATAAAGAACTTTTGTACAAGATCTCTGGAACAGAAAAGCTTTATCACAAAGAACAACTTCAACAGAAGAGCTGTGCAATCTGCTAAAAAATTAAGTATAAACCCTTCCCTACCGTGGCAGCAGGGAGAAATCAAAGTTGCATGTTACAATATCAAAGGTGCCTGAGCTTATTCTTGTCTGTTGCAACCCCAAATAGGAACTACTCAGCTGTATTTTGGGAGTCAAAGAGGAATAATAACTAGTAGAAAGAAATAAAACCTATTGGAAATACTTTTCTGGCTGCCATTCTGGTCAGAGAAACATTCACTATGACACTGGTGTTAAATCAGACTACTGAAATAGATTTGCTTTCAAATATTAAGAGACATACTAAGATCACAACATCTTGCATTAATGCTAACTCTCCATGCAGGAGGACACACACAGCAACAAACCCAACCAGAACAGAGGTGAAACATGCAAGTAGAAAGCAAGAGAGAGACTGAATGAGCCTTACCCTGCATACGTTCGTTGGTACAGAGACTCTGGATCCAGGCTTGCAGCATCTACAATTATTGCTTCATCAAAATTTTTCAGGATTTTAATATTAGCCTTTTTGATATTGGACTACAAATAAAAATTCTAAGCATTAGTGCCCAATGCAGATAACTAAGCTTCTTAAAGAAAACGACACTTTGAGAAACCTTCATAAAGTCCTTCAAAAGCATAAGAGAATGAGAGAGCATCTCCACAGCTAGGAATTCCTACCTCAGTATGACATTGTTTTTAAAGAGAGGATGATTTTATCTAGAGATGAAGTTCTAGGCACAGAGGCACAAGGTACAGGTCAGCACACACATGTAGGGCCTGCTGCCCAAGCACTGCCTGTGTGTGCATGCAAACTACTTGTGAGTACTCAAAGCTTCACTCATCCTTCTCACACACATGGTAAGCAATTCCCAAACACACTCTTTCCCCCATAACAGAGAGAACAAACATTTATCTTTTGGCCCTGGAGTATTTATGTAAGATTATGGAGGGGAAAAAAAAAAGGGGGGGCAAGGAAACATTAAAGTGACAGCAGGGAGAGCACAAATGCACAACAATCTATCAGCACCTTAACACAGAACAGAAACATTTACAGCAGCTGCCTTGCAAACTCCTTCCCTGCTGCTCTGCTAAGTGCTGCTCTTTATGCAAAAATATGCAGAGATCCAGAAGCTCTCCTGTTCAGCTAAGCAGGAATACAACCACAGAATGCAGCACTTCATTTCCTGACTTGTCCAAGCAAACCCATTACCAGCAGCAGGGTATTTCAAGAGCACAGATTCGATTCCCCACTTTGCAACTAGGGCTGAATGTTGCCTCCTTGCAAATGAGGAGGTTTTGGAATATCACAAGCAGATAGTGGAGCTTCTAAGTTGCTTGGAACACAGCACATTAATAATGTTGGTCTAGATGCTGGATCTAAAACCCATGGGAGCACTGCAGCATTCAGTAAAAGCAACTCAGCAAAAGCAGCTCTTGCTTAGCTTTTCTGCTCTCAGCTGGGCTTGCAGTTTGCAAGCTGACCTGGTTACAGATCAGCTAGAATCTGCTTATCCTCTCTAAAAAAAACCCCAAAGGTTAAGAACATATCTCTGATGTTACTGGGATGGTTTCAGAGTAGAATGAGCTCCACTGCTCATTTCTGAGGCCAGGGCTCTCAGGGGTACCACAAAAGCTCATCTTGGCCATGTTCTATCAGACCTTGAGGACAACAGTAGGGAAAAGCCTGCTGAGACAAGCTAGGGAACATCAGCTGGTCAGATACTAACTGTCATTGCTCTGTGTGTGAGTAAATAGATGCCTTAAGCACTAGAATTGAATGGACTCTTCAGGATAGATGTCACACTGTAATAGAACTGAGCATCCAAAAAACTTGCATATTTATATTGAAATTCTATAGCATATTCACAAGTGTTAATTTTTGTGTGAAGTTATAAGCATGGTAGTGATCACAAAATCCTTTTATTCCTAAGAAAAAGCATTCTTAAATGTTCTGGCACTATGAAACAGTCTTCAGTGAATATTAACAGCTCAATAAAAACCTGACTGGTGCAAAGAACTCCAAGCAGTATAAGGCTTTGGGTACAAATACAACAGACACCCTTCCAGAGCAGTACTGTGCAGCAGGCAGAGTGACTGTGTCCTGATGTGACACAAGCTTGAATGTTAAAGGGGAATGAGAAGCTTCCAACTCCAAGATGTTTCCTTACAGGGTATGAACTTGGATATTGATAGAGAGAAGTGTTTGCAGCATCTCCTCTAACAAAATCAAACGACCAACCTCATACCTGGGAGGCAGAGCCATCTGGGGTCCCTATGGAATCACTATCAGGAGAGCTCCCAGGGCCATGGATACTCAGTGCAATATTCCCTCCTGGAAACTCATCTCCTCGGACTGAATGGATCAGATCATTCAAGTATTTGTAGTAAAGGTTGCTGGACAAGAAACCAGGTAAGAAAACCTGAGAGACAGAAGAAGGGAGTCCTCTTTAGTCAAGGCTGGTTTGCACAGTTAGTGGAGGTGGTTTGCAGAACAGAAGGGATAGACAAACATCTCAGTCCTTGTGTAGATTGTACACAAGTGGAAGCAGCCAGACAAGGGAGTTATTGGGGATTAGTGACTGCATTGCTTTCCATTTGAATCCTACTGCAAAATGAACCAAAATAGCTCTGCATTAACCAAATCCTTTAGTAACTGGAACTGAAGTTGTGATTTTGCTTATCCCCTCTCAAAAGGCCTTGACAACCCAACAGTTTCCTGCTACTTTGCTATGCTGTTCAAACCCCATCTGCAGCTCCAGAAGCAAATCATTAAGCACCAGTATCCAGGTATCCCAGAGCTACACTATCAGCCACATCACTGGCATTAGACCTGCAAACAACTGCTGATTTTGCAGTTAGCAGGAAGGAAAATTTGCTGAAGACATATAATAAGCTGTTGCTAGCAATTCCCACAGGAGGAAATTCTCTTACTTCCATTAAAATGCAACAATCACCCAAGACAAACATTTCATGGAGAATTAACAGAAGCCAGTGGGTGATATCTTTTCACATCAGGCTGGAGAAAAGAGCCTAGCAGATTTTACTCTTCTCCAGGTGAAGAGGAAGTCAGTAAAAGAACACTGAAGGGAACACCTGAGACACTGCAGAACCTCCACATCATCTTTACTCGTGCTCCAAGCCCTCCTGAAGAAGGTGTCTCACCGTCTCCATGGTGGTCCACGCCTGTCGTAAGGGAGTGGTGAAACAGTTTGGGAGAGGACCACCTTCCCTGCAGATGTTGGATTCAATCTCTAACCTCACTGAGTCATCAAACCCAAGTGGATGTGTGGCTTGAAGGGAGAAGTACCTGCAGCAGAAAACAGGGAAGAAGACAACACAAGAGGATTTGCAAAGCTTCCCAGCACAGCCCATCAATAATGCTGCAGCCACTAGATGGTGCTGGCCTCAAACCCATCCCTACCCCTGAGCCTCCCTCACTGCAGGGCAAGCAAACACACCCTTCACAAAAACCCTTTGGATAAAGCCTTGCCCTGAAGACACAGATAAAAGAAAACAGAGCATTAAGTGGCTACTGATGAGCAGAATCTTAGAGACACAGCTTTGTGGCAGGCATGAAGGAGGAAACACCCAGAGCTCTGGAGCAGCATTTGCTTTACTCCTGGCACCACTGAAAACTAAGCCTGTGGATGGAGTGAGGGAGGTTGCTAGGGCTAGGACAAAGGCTGGACTCATGATCTTCAAGGTCTCTTCCAGCTGTAACTGTTCTATGACTGATGACAGCCAGAGAGAATTGTTTGCTGCTTCTCCAGTTAGCATTTCCTACTAGGGTAATAACTGAACAAGCTTGTGGCAATGAGTCTCACAGTTAAGCTTAAGAACAAGCTTTTTCTGGAAGCAGTTTTGATGGCTCTCTTCCAGTGGCATTATTGCTAAGGTGAAACACAGAGTAAAGGAAAAAAGTTACTACTGAGAGCAAGGGGAAAGTCTGATACTAAAAGGGATCTGGTCACTTCCTTAAAAAGGGAAAATACATCAAAATACTAAGAATAAGCACTATTTGAGTTTCATTATGTTTGATAACCACTCCTACAGCCTAGTTTTAAATGGATAACAGGATCTGGTCCTTAAGGTTTTTCCTACAGTGATGCATCTGCTATTAGGTTTCAACCTTTTACATTTTTCAGATGGCAACCAAGTGGCTTTGATATTTCATGAACAAACTAACTCAAGCAATCAAGCCCTGAAAACTGTGAATTGTGTTTAAGATTGGAGTCCTTAGAAGGATTTTCTTCCTCATGTATAAAGAAAAGCTTTTAAGTTCCTGTATGCATACACATTGAAGGCTACCTTAATAAAATGCACTTCAGCATAACAGTGGAAGATTGCACACTTATGGCTTTCAAATGACAAGTCCCTTCTGCAGAGTGCAACACAAAACTACCAGCACAAAATTAAGAGCTTCAGAAACAAATAATTTTTGAACTCCCTCACTTGTCATATAAAATCATGGCATCATTCTGTGCTTCTTGCCCATCATACTGGCCTTTTTTGGCAGCAAGTTGAGACTGGAAGTTATCTGCTGCCAACCAGAACTGCAATACATTAACAGCATCTTCCTTCTCCATGTACTGGAAGGGAAATCAAAAAGAGGAGAAATTAAAGCAGTTAGCAAGAAACTTTTAGTAAGAGAGACAAATCTGCTCTTTCTCATTTAAAACAAGAAGCATAGTCCATGTATTAGTGATGCAAAACTGTTGGGGCATAGAAATACTCTGAATTTTCAGACATAGTGTTGCAGAGAGATTTAGTATGTTAAAAAAAAAAGAGAACAAAGAACTTGTGACATTTCTTTTCTGTACTGATTTTCACATTTAGTTTCCAAACAACTATTTATTTGTATAATACTAAAGACAGAGCAAACACTACCTCCATGCTATGCTTAGCTTCTACTGAACACAGCTTATTGCCTCAGTTTCCCAGCTTGCTGTTTCAAACTACATTGGCTTGTCAGAGTCTGAGGACAAGCATTTTACCTCTAATAGCTGATTGCCTAAAGGTACAGAACCCTGCAACTGTAAAATCATCCATGTAACCTACCACATGCCAATCTGGTATCCTCTCTCTGTGATGCTAGTGAATTATTACCTGTAAGAATGCTTAAGGCTTTCAAAGTCATTACTTCATGTGGCAAGGTTAAGATGACTATGTCAAAGCTTCTCCAGAGCAAAGAGACACTGAGAGGATGTATGAATCCTGAAGCATCCTCTGACTCAAAAGATGTGTGAATACTCATTCTGCAGTACAGTGGTTGGGGATAAACATTGGAAATAGTTCTACAAATGGGCAGGAAACAGTTGGAATGTATTTTCTCCTTGACAAAGATACACTTCATCTGAATTCTATTTGAGCTGTCTTTATTAGGGCTATCAGGATGAATGCTTTTGTTTCATTTGATAGAAAGGAGTTCAAAAAGGCAAAGCCAAAAGCTAACACTCACCTCAGAGAAATAGAACAGGGCTGATTCACAGAAAAGTATGTCAGCCAGATAAACAGTCCCACTGGTCAGCACCTCAATCTGGTATTTACAGAAATGATGACTTCTCAAAAATTCACTAAAGTGCCTGCATACAGACAGAGGAACAATTAGCTACTCAAAAGCACTCAAGGCACCTTATGAGCCAATTCATTCTTGCCCAAGAAGTCTTATACTCTTAGTTGGATAAAAGAAAAAACAAGCAAGAAATGGTAGAGGTTTAGAGATGATACAAGGAAGAGATCATGCAGGAAGAGCAGGCACATACAACTCCAGCAAGTTAGCACCAGAATGGATCTGGAGACCTGAGCAGTTTCAGATATAGAAGACTGCACAGAAGTGATTAGATGGTGATGCCTCCATAAACATTTTTCCACCTTTTGCAGAAGGACAACAGACACAAGAAGCCAAACCATTCCATCAACTTACTCTTGTTCCATTGCATTAAACACTATTGACTGTGCTGTAACAAAACAGTTAGGATCCACTTGTCCATCTTCCCCACAAATCTTTGCTGCAAAGAAAGAGCAGGTTCATTTTAACACACATTTGGCTGATTGAGCTCCAAGACAACATGAGTATGACTAGTTAAAAACTGCAGTTCAAATCCACTAGAATCAGCTGTTGTGATTGTGCAAAAAGAGCTTTTCAAGTACTGCAGATAGCTACAGGATAACATTATGGCTAAAATATTGGATTGAGACCCAAATCTGGATTCCCTCCACAACACCAGGAATTCTTTCACTAATTTAATCAAACTCAAAAGTTCTTGGAATGAATCATAGAATGGTTTGGGTTGGAAGGGACCTTACAAGGCCATCTAATGCAACCCCTCTGCAGTCAGCAGGGATATCTTCAACTAGAGCAGGTTGTTCAGAGTCCCAAACAACCTGATCTGGAATGGTTCCAAGGACAGGACATCTAGCACCTCTCTGGGCAACCCGGGCCAGTGACTCACTACCCTCTGTAAAGAAGCTCCTTCTATCTAGTCTAAATCTCCCCCTTCTAGTTTCAAACCATCACCCCATGTCCTGGCACAACAGGCCCTGCTAAAAAGTCTGTCTCCATCTTTGTCACAGATCTCTAAGTACTGCAAGGCTGCAGAAAGTTCTTCCTGGAACCTTCTAGAGATATTGCAGAGCACTACTGAAAGGTTAGATCCACTGATACTTGTGATCTACTATCAACTGACTTTAAAATCCACACCAATACATTTTGCTGGGGAAGGAGGAAGCTCTGAAAATGAGTAGGCAGGAGACATTCTTACCAACTATGTCATTTCTCATTGCTTCTGTAATAGGTATTGGTTTAGCAGCATCTGGAGAAATGTATTTGGTAAAAGTACTAACTGCATCCCGTTCTATACCTACAAGGAAGAAACATGAATCAAACTCTGAATTCCTTGGCACAGGTCTAAAATGAGGAGTGGGTAACAAACATCTGCTCTTCAGAAAAGAAAATATCTAATGAACAGTGATTAGCTTCCTTCCCATGAAGCTTTCAGTACTTTGCTACAGAAGAGCTACAGTGACTGTGTTATCTCTAGCCAGGTCACAAGAAACCCAGCAGGGGCTGAGTGGTGAGATGGAACAAAGCAGCTAACAGGTCTCTGTATTCCCTATCACCTGATAAGAGAGCTCTCTCTCTCTCCATCAGCAGCACACCTTAGTCCCAGAACTAATGTCTTTTAGGTAAGAGCAGCAGCGAAGTTCCCAATTTCTAGCTCTCCTCATAGATAATATAAACCACTTGAAAAGAAAACTATATCTTAAAAAGGGCTGCCTCATATAAAGATGTGTGCTCTGGGTGTCATCTTCTGAGAGCTGGGACACTGCTCTGGAAGAGAGGAAAACCATGATACTCTAGACTTTTCTGCTCCCTCAGAAAGGAGCTGGTACTTTCACATTCTTTTTAGCTATCAGACAGCAGAGGTTCTGCTCTTCCTGACTAAAGCATCCTTGTGTTTAAGGTACTTTGGGGCTGAGATCATGGACTGTTGCAGGTACATGATAAATAACTACGTGAGAAAGAGCAACAGCAAGAGAAAGGGATGCAACACAAGGAAACAGTTGGGAAAACCAAAGGAACCAATATGAAGCAAGGAGTGTTTCCTTTTTGTCTGTAGACTTGCACAAATGAGGGAGGACTGAGTACAGGCAGAGGAACAGGTTACTGTGCATATAGCTCACTACCAGACTCTTTGAATTACATCCTTACTTCCTCTGGAGAGGTGGAATCCAAACAAAAAGAAATCAGTTACAAGGGGAGGAAATGTATCAAGTAAATCCAAGAACAAACCCAGTATGTTCCACATAAAAATCTCTACAAATCTCCTGTAACCATTACTTATGCCATTTTATGTGATAGAGGACATTTACCTTCTGTGGCAAGCTAATTACCAAGTCTGAGCCCCATCATTCAAGTTTTCTGCAGTTCTTTGAAGATGGGATGGGAAAGGGAAGAATAGGACACTGCAAAGATTACTCATGTAAGAACACAAGTAACCTAAACTTACAGAAGTAGAGGATGATTTGGAAGTCACTTCAGCAGCACATTTAAACAACCACTCAAACAATACATAGCTCTAATCATTTGCTTACACACCATTACCAATACACAACATTATTTTCTTCCTCCTCACATCATACTTACTGAGAGCATGTGCAAACTGAGGCAGCTCAAGGTACAAAGCCAGCAGCAGCTGGTAGGTTCCCCATCTCCCCACCTTTCCAAAGAAAGGGAAGACTTTTGGCACTTACTTTTCATGAGTTTTCCTGACAAGTCTTTTAGTGCAGAGGAGGGGCTGTTTCTATTTGATACTGTGAGCTTGGAAGGTTCTTGCTGATCAGCTGGAACAGAAGGAGTGTCTGTCTCAGGTTTTCTTAGACAAAGAACACTGCTATTATTGCTCTCCTGACCTGAGAGCACATGGTTTTGGCTGTTGCTAGTTCTGTCTGTCTTGTCCAAAGCCACTGGCCTGGTCCTGAGCAGATGAGCTGTGCTAGAGTCCTCCAGTCTCTCCTCAAGCAATCCAGGTGGAGAAGATGATGCCATTTCCTGCTGTTTGGAAGGTGACACTGGCTCTGCCAAGGAACTCTGCTTAACTGTGTTCAGGCTATGTGCTCTTATACGGGACCATGTTGTGGAGTGGAAGCTTTCAGCCTCTAACCAAAACTTCACCAAGTGTTCCATTCTGCGTAGTTCCATAAACTGGATAAAATAAGGGAGAGCTACATTGTCCTGCAGCACTTGTTCAAGGGTCTTTGAAAGGCTTGATTTGGTCTCTTGAGCCTGGTAATTCAGACACGATCTGCCTAAAGGAAAATATACAGGGAATGAGTCCATATTGTAGGACAGAGATACAAAAGTGTGCTGCAGTGCACCTGGTGAAGAGATGATTCCAACAATGGTGCTACACAAAGGAGCCACTTCCCACAACCAAATGTGCTGTCACCATTCTAAACTCTTTGAGGGCAACACAGATGCTAGTGCAACAGCAGCCACATTTTCTAATGATCTAATGTGTTTGCCTGAAAACCAAAGGCTGTTGAGCATACAGAAACACAGAATGTTAGGGGTTGGAAGGGACCTAGAAAGATCATCTAGTCCAATCCCCCTGCCAGAGCAGGATCACCTAGATGAGCTCACACAGGAATTCCAGGCAGCTCTGGAATGTCTCCAGAGAAGGAGACTCCACAGCCTCCTGGGCAGCCTGGGCCAGTGCTCTGGCACCTGCACTGGAAAGAAGTTTCTCCTCATATTAATACTAAACCTCCTGTGGTCCAGTAACGGAGACAGAATAAAAAGAAAGGGTGACATGATTAAAGCTGATAAAGCCTTACCTAAGTCTCCAAAATGAGCAGCTTCCATGTGACTTGGCTGCTTCTTAAGGGCAGCAGTCCGACTGCTAGAGAAAGAGTCCATGTTGGCAGAGATGGCATTGATTGCCACATGGCTTGGTCCTGCAGCCTCCAGCAAGGCATGATTCCTAGTGCTTCTTTGAGGGGAATGTACTGGTATTGGAGCTGTAATCAAAACAGGAATGATTACAAAAAACACAAGGATCCCAAGAGCTCTTCCAAGCAGTAGGCAATGCTAAGCATCCCAAGAGCTGCCAGAGAGTTTGCAGGAATGAACCTCATTAAAAACCTCACTGTGTGTTAGCTTCCAGCAAGGCTTGGTAAGAGCAAAGACCACAGAAAGAAACAAGCTTTACTGTAGCAGGAATAGACTCCCTTCCTACAGATCAGTGGTACCCACCCACCTTTTCCTTAGCTAATCAGAAGAGGCCCAGTCTAAGTTTATATGTGAAACACTGCTCCTGAAGTCTCCCTGCTTCTCTGATAACCACTATCAGAACACCTTAACATTTGGTCAACAATTTAGTTGTAACCTTCTTGCCAAGCCATTTTCAGATCTTTCTGAAGGCTAAAATGTGTTGCAGAATCCTGAACTACAAGGTTATCTCTGAGTTTTAAAAAGAATATGTCTCAAAAGTATTTTCTTTGCCTTGATTTGGTTTTAAAAGGAAAAAAAGCAATAAGGAAATCTCTCAGATGAAACTCAGGTTAAAAGCCCCAACCTCCTCTAGCTGTTTGAGAACATGGCTGGCTATTTGAGAACAAAGAACAACTTCCTCACACAAAACTCTGCCAGTGAAAAAGCAACAACTAACTGTTAATTGATGACAAAGCTGAAAGAAAAAAAACCCAACCCAAACAAAACAGGCTCAGAGCAGTTTCCAAAGCTCTCAGGAAATAGCATTTAATTAGAATGTCATACCAGGACATCTCACACCTCTGACTCAAAAATAAAGCTAGTCAGATGACACAATCTCAGCACACTTCTTCCTAAAAAAGTGTTTCAGCAAGGTGTCAAGCAACTTGGTTACACGACTTTCATGCTGCAAAACTTTCTTTTCATTCACAATTTTATGACAGAGGTTGACAATTTCACACTTGTGCATCATGGAGAGTTAAAATGTTTAGGTTATTGCAAAGTCCTTCTCCAGGTGCAGTGTTTGGTACCAGGAGACCTCTTGCTGCCTGTTACAAAGCTTGTGGTATTTCATACCAGCAATAACTCAGAAAACACATCTTTTCTGAGGCCAGTGGATGGCAGTCAGTTGCTTGGCTGATGGCAGATGGGTTTGTTTTTTGGTTTAATGCAGAGGTCACATCTGCACTCATTTGTAAGGAAATCATCCTAATGTTTAAAATAGAAATGGCAGATGATATTGGATAGCTAAATTTATAGACAAAATAAGTATTGATCTTACTTTTAATTGCTTTCACATCTGTGGTCTTTTCTTGTTCTTTGCCTTTCACTATAAAATACAAAAGGAAAATGTTAATGCTATTTTGGGTGACTAATGACATTTACCAGAGAATGGACATAAAACTCCCAACTTCAGCAAGAATCAGAGGCAGATGGAAACTATCATTTTGTTTAAAGGGATCTCTCACTCAAATATGCACATCCAGGAACTGACAGAGGCTTTCAAAGCTTTTGTGTGAGTTTCCTTTCAAAAGCAAAATCTTATCACCCATGAATTAAGTTCAATGAAATGCAGTATCTTAATTTTAAGGTTGAGAAAGAGGTTTGCTGCCTGCATGATTAAAGCAAGGCTACACTGAAGGTGACTTTAATAAACAGCATTAAGTGGAAAGAATGGGATAAGTGTGTTTTAAGTGTAGAGCACTGGCAGACACTCTCTATGAACTAAAAATCACACATCTAAACCCAACAAGTCCCTTGTGTTACAGGAGGAACTGTGCAGCACACACAGCTGAAGAGATGTACATGGAACTAGCTCCACCAAGCCAGAGCCAGCCTAGGACTCCTCAGTCCTAGATACCACAGAAATCTTCTGGAAACACACTGCAAAGAGTTAATTCCCTCTCAAGTAACATTGCTTACTTATCATCCAAGCTATGGCAAGGAGCTGATGGGAAGGTAATAGTTAAAACAAGCTGGGCTGGAAAAGTAATTTTTAAAGAATTATTTTTTCAAGGAAGCTCCTACAGGAAGTGAATGAGGAGATTGATTTGAAATCAAAATAAAGACACTGAGGGAGTACATAAACAGGATGGCATGAGAAACAAATTAAGTGGGGATATTGAAGAACATGATCTGCTAGTGAAACCTCCTCTGGCTGCTCCAGGCTGGGATTATGACTACAAATAGGTCATCTTTGAACACTTAACTGTGGAGTCCTTCCAACTGGAACCACAAATCATTACCTGGCACAATCAAACATTTACATCACAAAACACAGATTACACACACACAAAAAAAAACCCAAACCAACCTTTCCTACTCTAAGTATTTTAAATATTTTAGAAGGAAACTTGAGGCTCTGGTTACATAATTGGCCTGCCTGCTGGTGGCTGCAGCACTGCTGAGCTGCCAACCCTTGCTGAGAGAAGGAGCAGTGCTGCAGCTCCCTGAATTGGCAACTCAGCAGTTAAGCTTTAAGCTAGCAGCCAGCACGTTCCCCTCTCTGACAGCAAGGTTTAAGTCTCTCTTAAAAGAGCTGGATTCTTCCAAAAGTGAGCTCTCACAGGCAGCTGCAGCTGTGAGCAGGGAGAACAAACTGCTTTTACGTAACTGGGGGTGTGCTGATATGCAGGGGGAAAGAAGCACTGGGGAAATCTGCTTGGCTCAAGTATCACTGAGGCACAAAGGGGACAGAGCAACCTCTGCACAGTATTATGAACTCTCCAAAGTGATTCCAACAGTTACCTCATCAAACTCACTCCTAACCAGCAGCAATGATTCCTGACTTTCCACAGAAGAGTCCACCATAATCCTTTTTTCAGTTTAAATACTTGTTCCTTCTTACCAACTACTCAGTTCCTCTCTAATTACCTACTTAGTACTGCTCAGAGGAACTCCTGCTCCATGCTCCCAACCTCTGCTTCTGTCCCCATCAGCTTCAAGCTGAACAACAATGAAATAACAATAAAAAAAATGAACTAATTAACAGTAGAAGACAAAAGAAAACTCCTGTATGTGGCAAGATTAAGTTTTACAGAGTGAAGTTTCACTCAAGGAATTTACTTTCACTTTCCTCCAAAAAAGGGATGTCTCTTGGTGTCTGTGTGAAGCCAGCGAGGTAACTGTGGTATGTGGCAAGCCAGCACTCAGAGTTTGTGTTTCCAGCAGCAAAATCCATTCACAAAGGAGCAATGCAACAAACCCACACAAGCCAGAGACATGTGACATGTGAGAAGGTGAATTCACATCTTGAAATACACAAGAAGCAAACCTAAACTGCTCACTGGTTTTTTGTGCAATGTGAGACCTCAGAGGTCAGCCAACCAGTGGGATTGTGTACATTATTTCCAAGATATTCCCATGAATGAGCATGGAGTCTGACTGCTGCAGTGATAACAATTTCATAACCTGCCCTCAAGCACCCAGCTGCTAGTTCAACTCATAAAGAGTTTTATTTCTCAACCTATTATCCACCCTCAGTCTTCCAGACCTTTAAGGCCTATGTAACAAAATGTTTCACTGCTGGTTTTGGTTTTTCTACCTGTTAGTAGTTTTATGAAAAAATGGGGTTTCTTTTTACCCAACAACAATAATTCAACTCCAGAACACTGATACTTTTATATGGTTTTGGATTGCATGTGTCTAGCCTACAGAGTTTAATTATAAGCCTTAATTTGCTCCTTTTCTCCCAGCTGCAGTTTAAGATCTTCTCTAAAATGTAGTATCTAAAATGAGGATTCTACAAAACAATATTATGTACAACCCAGACAAAAGCTTACTTCTCTTCAACAGTGCCTCCCTTGGGCATTTAGATCTGACTGCACTCCTCAGACCAAAGATCCTTTAATCAAAGTAACACAAACAGACACTCAGACATTGCTTTACTTTCTCTCTGAGAGTTTCTGCCAAAGCTTACATTGTTCCTATGATCATACATCCAGATGGAATATCAACTCCACAATTCTCTTCAGCAACAAAGCAGCAAAAGTTATTCTGGAGTAGTTTATAAGCAGCGTGAAAGTTTTGTTCTGCAGCTCAACATTACTATGTCAACACCCCAAAAAGGATTATGGCACTTGCAAAACATTCAGTGGACTTCAAGAGCATTCAGAACGAGTAACAGGAGCAGAAGTTTCAGCTCATTTCTTTCAGGCCTACTGCACTAACCTCCACAAAGAGCTCAATTCCTGATGCTGCTCCTTTGGCTGAGCAAACTTACTATAGGATATGTCACACACGAGTAAAAACTTCACCTCAGATAATATCTTCTTTCCTCCTAACTTACAGCCTTGCCTCCCAAGATGTACATTTTGGGCTTCAGTAACTGAGAAGTGCTTTAGGAGAGCACTGTCATACTGCTTGAACTACAGCATTATGATAACAGAACTATTTTCCCAAGAGGTCCTTCCCTAAAAGGTGCCACTTTCAACAAAAACCACTCAAACCACATACCCTGCAGACTGAAAGTGCACTACACCACATCTCATCACAAGCTGTATGTAGCAGTAGTGCTTTAAAAACATTTCACTCACACAGAACATTTAAACTACATCCATTTGCACTAAAGGAATATTATAAATATTTCAGGAGCCCTGCATATCAAATCTTAGCTTGTGCTCCATAATATCAACAAATATCTTGCAAAACAAATTGTCAATGACTGCTTTGGTTTTCATGAAGAGCTGAGTGCAATGAGGTCCCTTTTTCAGTTAAGGTTTTTAGCTACTGCTGTAACATACTTAGCCTTCGGTATTTTTACAGAACTATGTGTATCAGCAATGTGGAAAAAAATATTCTGTAAACTGTTAAAGAGGCTCAAAAATTGCATGGTATTAGACATTTTCTATCACTCCACCTAAGTCACCTGTTTCAGAACTGCTAATCTCCACTTCTCCCGTACAGAAGAAGGGAAGCAAGCCCCGGGCAAGAGCCGCAGCTAGAGCCGCTCCCAGAGCCGCTCCAGCCCGGGAAGGACGGAGGCTGCAGCCCGGTGCCCGAGGTCACTGCGGGAGCCCCGATGACAGCCGACACGCCGAGGTCCCGCAGTACAGCAGCGATTCCCGCACAGCCCCGACCCCTTCGGGAAAGAAAGGGCCCCGTCCCCGGGAGGTGCCGGGACTGACCGTCATTCGCTGGGAACCCACTCCTCAGGAGCCGAGCTTCCTCTCGGGGCCCAGTCGCCGTCCCCGGAGAGGCAGGGCCGGGGCCCAGCAGTCGTGCAGGGGACGAGGCCGGCAGCCGCCCCTCAGCCCCGGGCCTCCCGCCCGCCGTCCCCCTACCTTTCCGCCTGAAGAAGGACATGGTGTCGGGGAGGGGGGGAGGCGGCCGCAGGGGAGGGGGGAAGAAGGGGAGGGAGGGGGCGAGGACAGCGAGCTGGGCTCCCTATGAATGAGACTCCTTCCTCCGCCCGCCGCCTCCTCTCCCTCCGCCTCTTCCTCCCGCGGAGGCGCCAGCAACCGCCATGTTGTCAACAACCTCCCCGCTCCCTCTTCCGGGCAGGCGGCGGCCCGCCAAGCATGACGGGATGCGGCCGCGGCCCCCGCCTCACTCAACATGGCCGCTCTGGCGTCAGGCGCACTGGCCAATCCGCGGCTCGGGTTGGCCATCTGAGATGAGGGCAAGAAGCTCCCGGGGGTCTACAGCTAGGGGGAATGGGGAGGGGACACCGGCCATCTTTGATCAGGGCCGAGAGAGCTGGACGCAGTGAGGCGCGGTCGGCCGTGTGGGATGAGGGCTGGAGGGCCGTGAGGAGGTGTTTGGAGGACGCTGCGGCAGTTTGGCCAAAGGGTTACAGCCTGCCCCGGGGACAGGGGACAGCGAGCGAGGGGCTGGAGGGAGTGGCATGGTATGGCTGTGCAAAGCATTCTGGAGACCTCTGAGCCATGGGCCCAAAATGACCCTTTCGGCCACAAGTTCTGGGACAGAGGAGATGTGGCAGCCCAACAGAGCCCACATCAGTCAGGACACTGGTGTGGGGATTTTGCAGTCCTAATGGAGGCAGCCACAAGCCAAAAGGCTCCATCAGAGCAAAACCCTGGTCCCTGCAGCAAAAGCCACCCCCCAACATGTGGGGTCCATGGTGGCAGAGGTCAATGCATTTGTGTGGTGTCAGCCCTGTGTCAGGGCTTCCTGCAGCTCTGTCATTCCATTACAAACTACCTGGCTCTTGGTGCAGTGGAACCAGAAATCCCTGCCAGGCAGCATAGCACTGGTCAGGATGTGGGGACAGTGCACAGATGCTAGAGAGAAGAGTGTCTGATAAGTCAGTTCCGTCTGCCTCCCAAATCCTGCCACAATATCCTCTTAATTATCCTCCTGAGGCAAATCTCCTCTTTTCTCAGCTGCAAAGGATGTTTGTAGTTATAAGATGTTGCTTACATTGATCTCTGAAGAGCAGTACACGATACACATGCTTTACAAACATTTTATAAAGACTATTATTATAAATTCTGGTTTACGCAGGAGGCACAGTGCCAGAAAGGAGCTCTGCCATGATTACAGCTACACTTGATCTGTGCAGCAAACCACACAACCTTCTGCCTTTGAAATTGCCATGAATGCTGAGAGCAATGAACTCCAGCAAGGGTAAGCATGGAAGAAACACAAACCATGTCCACTTTCCTATGGCCTTTGGCTCCACACCAGACAGGAATTAGCTTTCCAAACACATAACTCTCAGCGCAATTCCTCTTCAGGCTCTTTTATGCCATGACATTTCTGGGCTTGATCCCCAGGACCTTGTCCCATGGGGCCCAATTAGCAAAACACCAGGAAGATGCCCAAACCAACCCTGCAGGTGGTACAGGGACTGCAGGAGGCAGGTGCAGTTCTTCCTCTTACATCTCTGTGTCATGATGGATCGATGCAGTGTCATCCCTCTGCAATGTAACTGTCCTGCTGCTGGTGCTCGAGCCATGAGAAAATGATGCAATTAATAATCATGACATAGGATTCTACAACAGTGTTCCAAAGCTCTTTACAAACACCCAGTAATTAAGACTCATAAATTGTAAATTGCATGAAGGGTAGATGGGGATCTCTTGAGGGCTGAGATGAAGCCATCTCTTGGGCAGGGTGTTGCAGCTGACTGACACCCTATAGCAACTGCATTTTCTCTTTTGATATGATATTTGTTAACTGATGTTCTTTAATACATTTTTTTTGTACATGTGCCCAGAGGCTGGTTTGAGGATAATGAAGTGAATTAGAATGATTGTATATAGGGTTTGTGTAATGAGCTGAATTATTCAATTGGCACATAACCTCAGTGGCTGCTAATAGACTCAAATATTCCAAAGGTGAGCAAATGCGAATGAATGAGATGAATCATTCAGGGAACACTAAATTAACATCTTCTGTCAAAAAAAGGTTGCACCCAGTCCTCTACAAACATGCCTAATAACTACCAGTCTAAAGAAAGCCCTAATACCATCAGTCTGATCCTCCAGCATACTGTAGCACACACATTTCTCTTTATTTCCATGACTTTGTCTGTGGTTAAAGGGTCTGGTTTTGCAGATCAAGCTGTAGGGATTTTGGGAGGCTAAAACTGCAGGCCTCCTCCTTCACACTCAATGAGGAAGACCTCCTATGTTGCAATTAGTTTTCAAGCAGCAGCTCCTTTTCCAAAAACCTCATCGAACCTGTCAAAGTCTTTGGGATAATTCAATTATCTTTGCATCAGATTGGAGGTAATTGATGAAACCTCAAGTTACAAGGCTTTTTGGCATGAACTACATTTCTTGGACTGTAATTCTCTCCCCTTTTTGGGAATGTGCAGGAGGGCTGAAGCTCCAATCCACAGTTAGTCACTCAGCCTTGGACCCTGGAGAGCTGAACTTGAAGCATGAATAACATCAGGTTCTGGAGGTTTTAACAGAATGTGACAGTTTAATTAACTGAGCAATCAGCTGAAATATGACTTCAGGACATAGGTTGGCCAACATCAGAGAGGATGGAGGACACCTCCCTAAACTAAAATATTCAAGGGGAAAAAAAGCCTCACTGCCTGGTGATTATTTTTCCTTCTCCATAGCTAGAAAAAAGAAACGAAGTTGAATATGTGAAAAGATCTAAATGGGATACTCTTGTTTGGACAGAATTAATAAAGCACAACTAGACTTTGTTGATAGCTTAGTGTCTTTGGCTCAGCTAATTAATCACAGGGAACTGCTCTGCTCCATTACAGCATCCAGAAAAACAGTCATGTAACAAATCTTGTTACAGGCCATTTCCATTTCTCACCTCTTTGGGACAGTCTATTCATTTATTTACCTGTATTTACATGATGTTGGGATTCTATCTCATATATAAACTTCTCACTACTTTGGGAATACAAATAATAAAAACTCTATGGTTATGGGCTTTAGCAGCCTAGATCTTCCTCTGGAATCAATAACAACATCCAAAATACATTCAGAGTCAAAGATTCCTTTGTACAGAATCACATTATAGGCTTAAAAATCATATATTCAAGACATTGCCCTTAGCACTGGGGAAAAAAAAAAGATAGAAAATTATTTCAAACACATAATTTGATATCTTAGAAGAACTTGGAAAATAAGCAAGACAAACACTCACCACTAAGAATTCAAGTTTATGGTGGGGAGGGTGGGAAAGATGCAGCCCATGCACACAACGGTGCCCAGCAGGATGCCAGGGAAGCTGTAAAACTGAGCAGCCCCCACTGAGCCCATTACAGTAGGGGTGCTCCAAAACTGGGCTCACAGCAGCTTCAGTTACAGGCTTGTGGTTTTCTCTCTCTTTTTTTCTTTTGATGGAGAAACAAGTGGCTGCATGCACACAAGAAATTCCTTGCAGATTTGGCTGTGGCTGACCTCAGTCCATTAGCCTTCATGGGAATGGGAGAGTTGGTACAGGCTTCTCAGCTGTGCTGAGGATTTCAAAGGGAATTATCCCACATCCCAGCGTGGCAAAAATGAACTGATTTTATTAAAAGATTGCAATCTCTCCTTGACTCCTTCCAGTGAGCACATGCCCAAGGAGGAAGGTTTGTTCCCCTGTGCCTGGTGGCTGGGCATAGGTAAGGGGCAAGGGGTTTCTCTCTGACTCTCAGTGGGTGAGTGGGTGGGCTAAGACCTGAGCCTTGAAGTGTAACACAGAACAAAATTGAGGGGAGGGGAAGCCTCACTCCCAGCAGAAAGAGCTGCTGAAAGTCTCTGGGCAGCTGAGCTCTGGGGAAGGAGCACTGAGCAGGAGCATAGATACAGGAGAGAAAAAGCCCTCAGAGCAGCTTCTGCAGCTTCCCCCTTTGCTGACTCTGCTGCAGGCTTCTCCTCACAGCTGTTTCTGCAGGGCTTTCATGCCATTCTGGAATTACTCTGTTATACTGAAAATAAACCATTCCTACTTGCAGTCTGTCCAGGTGGTATTGCTAGTGCTGTTTGGGACTCACCTCAGATGACCTTTCTCCAATTGACAGTGTTTTCCTCAAATTCTTGGCCATTTAAAGTGTCATAAAGACTTGAATAAAAACAAGTTAAAACCAAGTCTAGTTTAAAACCACTTCCTGGGTTTCTCCATTTATGCTTTCCCCCTCTCTTTTGTTTTTCTGAATGCCTCAAAGTGTGAGAAGTGATGCAGCACATGACAGCAATCAGGTATTTCTGCAAACCAGGGTTATTAGGAAAAGACAAGGCTGAGTGTGATTTTGTCCCTTCAAAATTTTCCTGGAAGTTCCAGGACAAGAAGCATGCACAACACTTTTAAAGGCAAGAAAAAAAGAGTGTGCTGAGGCACTGGAATAGGTTGCCCACAGAAGTTGTGGATGCCCAGTCCCTGGAAGGGTTCAAGACCAGGTTGGATAGGCCCTGGTCTAGTGGGTGGCATCCCTGCCCATGGCAGAGGAGTTGGAAATCAAAGATCTTTAAGGTCCCTTCCAACCCAAACCATTTTATGACTGTTTAAAAGACACCCTCCCTCCTCCTCCATGAAGCTCCAATGCTGCTCCCAGACAGAACTGCAACGTTTTATTCCAGTCATTTTATCTAGGGATTCAGATGAAAAGTGCAAATTATTTGCCTATCGATTCCCTTTTTGGGCAGCGCCGGGGAGCTCAGCACCCCAAAAGGAGCATCCTGCCCTAGCAGTCTGAGCGCACACCAGGAGAGGGTGCCAAGCCCCTGGCTTCTGCGCTCCCAGCCCCTGCAGGGATTCCAGAAGGAATAGTCTGGTTCTGGCAGTCCCTGAGCCATCCGGCTGCGAGTCAAACACCAACCAACGCACCCCAGCTCGGAAGGGAAAGCTCTTCTTTGACCCAGAGCTGCCCAGATACCTTTAACTCTGGTTCAGTGGTATCGGCAGCAGGTGCCTGTAACCTGCCTGAGGACACTAGGGCAGGATAAATATCGGGGTTTTTTTCTCTATTTCAAAGAAGATCTGTCTCTTCTGGCTGGTGGCCATGAGTACCTCGTTATGGGGGGACGAGCTGAGCTTCTGGAGATGGAGAAAGCCCTGTAAGATCTGCGAGGCACAACCATGACATACCAATTTATGCTGGAAAGCAACCGGGAGGTTTAGGAGGAATAAAATCTGGCTGATGCCTGAAGCTTCAGAACGACTGTTCCAAAATCCCACCTGCACTGGGAAGCGCAGCTCCTACACGTCGAGTAAAGCCAAGTGCCCGGAGAGCAGCTCTGCCTCGCTCCCCACTCTGCCTCCAGCACCTTGGAGAAACCTTCGGGAGTAAGGGATACAATCCACACTGCTCGAGCGAGCAGACCCCGAGGAAGAAATCTCCTAGGGAGGGGCTGTGCACCTATCCGTGGATCCCCGGGCTATGGGTGCTTTCTAAAGTCCTCCCACGGTGACACTCCCCGCAGCCCCCACGCGTGTCCCTTTTCAAACACTACCGATCCCGGCACGACTGAAATGGCTCTTTAGGAGCCGCTCCGCAGGCAGAACGGAGTAAAAGACCCCACAAAGCCCTGTGCGCAGGTGAGGGGGGGCCCCGCTCCCCCACACTCCCTTCTCCACCCCCTCGGGGTCTCCCCATCCACCCACTCACCCCACGCCCGTCGCGGGTGTCGCAACCGCGCCCGGCCCCCGCCGCGCCCCCGGGGAGGAGAACCGGGAGGAGGAGGAGGAGGAGGAGGGGGGGGGAAGGTTTGCAGCGCGCAGGCAGCGCGCAAGGGGCGCGGGCAGCGCTGCCGGCCCCGCGCCCGGCCCCGCCGGCCGNGCGGCGTCGGCTGCTTCTGGGCTCTGCTCTCCGCCGGCCTCCTGGCAGCCTGCGCCGCCGCTTTCCTCTCCCCGGCCTGGCTCCTACCGCCCGGTCGAGCCGTCGCCGG